>JAJEJO010005560.1:4962-86269 GCA_020662805.1 Glaucomys volans
GGCAGGCGCAGCCTGAGAGCTGCTGTCCTGCACACCATGGAGTCACTCGGGGCAGGCGCAGCCTGAGAGCTGCTGTTTTGCACACCATGGAGTAACAGCAGAGCACAGCCTGCTGTCCAAACCAGGGCCATCACGGCTCATGTGGAACTGAGGAGGAACCAGGAACATCGATGTCTGAGAGCCCCTCCAGCCAGTGGTGGCTTGGAAAGCACTGCCTTGGTCACTGGCTAAGAGACCAAGCTTGTTCCCCTCCTTCGGTTCATCCTTGGGCATGAGAATGTTGGATGTTCGACCAGGTAAAGAAGAGGGCTCCCTTAGTCAGTGCTCAGTCTCAGTTGCCCTCTGGTCTAGTTGGTCAGTTCGCCTACCTGTGTGTGGTCTCCAGTGTTTTTCAGTCCTAGCAAAGGTGTCTGTGACATAGCCAGTGGGCTCCAAGGCCGGAGGACAGTGGGACACCACACGGGTTGCCTTCCCACCATGCAGCCTGAAGACGGAGCCCCCATGCCTCTGCATGGAGCAGGAAGGAGCTGACTCAGAGCTGACTGGGGTCGGCTGGGTGCTAAGGTTCCCATCCGTCCCTTGTGTTTCCACTACTCAGTGACCACTGTGGCTTCTCAGGCTCAGTGTCCCCTACAGGCTGGGAGCCTTGGTCATGTCTGATGTCCCTCCAAACTCCAACACTCGGCTTTTTCTTGGCCAGTCTTCTGTGGAAACTGGAGGAAGGAGCAGAGCCTCAGTGAGGAGGGAGGGATCTAAAGATTTCCCTTCAAAGGTTACGAGGCCAAGTATGAGCCGAGCACGCACCCCAGGGTTGTGCAGAGAGAAGCCCGCACAGGAGGAGTTTTGTTTTTAAACAGAATTCCTAAGGCCCTTCCAAACACGAATCCAGACTCTTCTGTGTGTATGTCTCTCATCCCATTTCCCCGTCTCCCCGAGGAAATGAAACTCTGTCTGTACCACCGATGCTGTTTAAGGTAAGACCCGATGACAGGCGGCGGAGACGGGAAACCTGGTGAAAATAGCACGCAGCCCACTCCACAACCTTGGCTCCTCACAGTTCATAAAACTGACGCCCAGTGGCTCTTCTTCAGGAGCGCCTCGTCCCCCAGCTGGGCTTGCATGCTCCGGGGAGCCTGAGGACAATCCTGCCTGTGTGCCTGGCTCATTGTGAATCTCTCCCTGGCTTCACAAGGCGGAAGAAAAGGAGGATCTGTGCAGCTGCACGCCCGCAGGGCCCGCTCCCTGCCCACTGTGGTCAGGAGCGGACTTCCTGTGCTGACAGGAAGAGCAGGGCCAGACCCACGTTATCTGTGAGAAGGAAGCATCCCAGGGCCAATCTGAAGGCGCTGGCCAGGGCCAGCACCGCTGTGCCACCGACTCAGGTGGAGGAGGGACAGCGCACTCACCACGGGCCTCATTTCTGTGGTGCTTACACTCCATGCTGGAAGGATCTGAGTCGCCCAGACGTCAGCACATGCAAGCCCAGCATGGTCCAGTGACTGGATAGCCAGGACTCTGATGTCCACCCTTGGCCACCAAGATCACTGACTTTCAGAACTGGACTTCTACCTCTGAATCTGCTCGGAGTGTAGCTGGTGCCACGGGAACCTGAAAAAATGCCCTTTAAACCCCCAAGTCGGTGACGAGGAAGGGTGAGCTGCCGGGGCCATCTGCCAGCTGGGCTGGGCAGCCAGCGCCTCCCCTCCTGTCCCCCGAGGCTGCGACCTTGGGTTGCACCACCAGCCTTCAGCTTTCCTGCATGCTTTCAATTAACTCATTAAGTGACTTGTTTCTTAAGGAAAAGGCAGATTTTTTAAAGGGGCGTAGGTTTATATTTGAATGGGAATTGTCATGTGTAAAACGTTTCGTTTAGAATGTGGCGGATCTCAAGTGACTTACACACCTGAAAACGCTGCCATTTCTCCGAGGAAGACAGGCCCTGGGCCTTCTGGCTCAGCCCAGGCCATCTTGACCTCTCGCTACTGGGGACGGCATGCATGTCAGCATGTGCGGTCACGGAATCCACTGGAGAGCATGTCAGAGTCAAGTGAATGACTGGCTGAATTAAGAACAGCCACCTGAAGCCGTGACAGATAGGCCAACGTGTGAAGGCCACCTGTGTCCTGTCTGACGGGAACACTGAAGCTGCACCGGGCAGTCAGTGCTGAGGCCAGACCTTCGAGTCCTCCTCTGCACCCAGCTGCGAGTTGCTAACGCTCATGGTGGCTTCTCATGGGTGTGTGACAGTTTCTGTGCTGTCATTGTGCCTGTGTTTGCTGAGCAGAGCGACTTGTGTGCAGAGGCCAAGAATTACTACTGAAAATACAACAGGGTGTCAGACGTGAAAACTCCAAGGACCTGGGACCAAGTTCCAGGTGGCAGCCCTTGGCCTCTGGGAAACTGAGGCTGCTGAGCCCAGAAGCAGCTGTACCTGGATCTGGGGCTCAGCCCAGCAGCAGGACTATGGGGGAGAGGTGGCCAGGGCCAGCGCTGGGTCTGGGCTGTTTTCCAGGCACACTGAGAGCTCCTGTGCTGTTCCCTGTCCGGGCGTTTTCTAAGTTCTGTGGAAACCTGCTTTTTGGAGGAAATGTTCCGTGACCAGCCCAAGGGTTGCTTTATTTTGAACACTGGGGAGTGCAGTCATTGTATTGAGAAACATCTTGTGGCTGTTGTATAAGTCAGCTTTATTTTGCTATAACAAATACTTGTCATAAATCAACCTAGAGGACAAATTTAATGTGGCTCACCCTCTGGACGTACCAGTCCATGATCCAGCAGCCTTCTTGTTTTGGGTCTGAGGGGAGGCAGCTTGCCATGGTGGAGGCATGTGCTGGAGGAGGCCCCTTTGCCTCCCAGAGGCTGGTGTGAAGGAGGCCTGGGGTCTCAGGCCCCTTTGGGGTCACACCCCCAGTCACCTAAGACTTCCCAGCAGGTCCCATCACTTAAAGGGGCTGTTACCTGGGGACCAGGATTTGAAGAGCTGGGCCTTCGGGGACATTCCAGTTCCCAGTGCTAGCACCATTGACCAGTAGGGCTCTGAACTGAAACACGTGACCCAGGAAGCCAACCCGAGCTCTGGAGGGAAAGCAGCCTCTCCTGCCACTTGTCCTGGCAACCCTAGGAGCCACCGGGGCGTGCCCTGTGAGTGGACCCCTCAGTAGTGGCAGCCTCCCATGGCGGGTGGGTGACCAGGGCCTCCCGGGTCCTGCCTTGTGCTCGCAGCTGGTTTGAGGAATGCCAGCCACCTACTTCGTTCCAGTTGGTGGATTTAGGCCACTGAAATAAGCTCATTGCAGCTGCGGCCGCCGGTTAGCTACTGGACAGCTCACCCTGCCGCGAGACCCTCGGGCTCCAGCACAGAAGCCCTTTCAGGAGCTCAAACAAAGACATTTCCCAGAGTTCTGTTTGTGAAGCAAAGCAGACACTTGGCCCTTCCGGATGCAATCTGAACGATCTTCCTTCTGGAGGATTTCTTAACAATGTGCAGCTAAGAGAGAAGGGCAGAGAATGGAAGAGCCCAGGGGAACGTCTTCAGTCGAGGGGACCTCGGGCAGTGGGGTGGTGTGGGAAGTCTGGGAGCAGCCAGGCTGCGGACACCAAGTGTGATTGACAAGGCCACGAACTGAGAGCAAATGGAAGAAGGAACACGAAGGCACTCGGACCAGCCAGAGGAGCCACTGAGGCTCCAAGTGCAGCCTCGTCACAGGCTGGCAGCCAAGGCCAGCCTTCCACCATGAGGACTGCGACTTAGTTGGTTTAACAGGTAATAAAACACCCATCTGGTCGACACCGAACATTCGAAGTGCCTCCACACTGATGTGGGACGAGTCCTACCACTTCGCCTGTTTTTATGTGTATGGAAACCTGTCCTGCAGTCTGTTTACAATTTCCTTAAAATCATAATGGAATGTTTTACCGGAAAGATACCCAGCATGGATCAGTTCAGGTTCCTCCAAACAAAGGTAAATTAGGACACCATGGTTCTGCTGGGGCTGTGTGGAGCCTGTGACCTGGCCACCAAGGGCTGTGGAGGGGCAGCTCCTGCTTCTCGCCCAGGAAGTGCGTCCGTCCCCTCTCCTTCCAGGTTCACCACCTGAGCCAGTCGCAGGACTTTCAAAGGAACCCACAACTTGGCTTTCACATTGCATGGGTAACGGCCTTCTTTGAGAACTTGAGAAAAGACCCTGGTCAGTTTGGCAGGAGGTCCTGACAATTTCAGGCTGTCTGTGGATCTCCTGAAGTGGCAGGGCACGGTCCTTTGTGCCTTTACATCCTCACGTACTTGTGTTGACGCCTTGGTCCCTGCTGCGAAGTGTTGGAGACGCTGGAAATGTACTTACAAAGGCTTTGCTATGTAGGGAAGACGGTTGACTAAGTGCTAAAATTTTAACACTCTGAATAAAAAGTTGCATATCCTGCCCGCCCTCAGTCACATTGAAATGGATTCACACACATAGACACCAAAAGTGCAAGAAGCCAGTGTGGGGAGACGGCGGCGGGCTCCGGCTCTGGTTTGCCTTCCCCCTCTTGCTCTCTGAGGTGCTCAGGTTCCCAGGCTCCAGGCTCTAGCGCTCTGGTTGCTGCAGGTGTGTCTGGTGCCCCCTGAGCTCCAACCAGGTTCCCATGGTTTCTGTTTTGGCTCCTCAACCCGGTGTGACTCAGGGCTTGGGTGAAGGATGCAAAGGAGGGTCATGATGTCCTCTCCACAGTCCTCAGTATTGCCTCAGAATTCAAGAGAAAGTTGCAGTGACCCCACCTGGTAGGACAGTGGGATTCTGCCCTGCCCCGCCATGGCCAGAGCAGGCCTCCAGGAGCCACCGGCACCCTCCTGTCTCCGGGAGGCCCCTCCTTTCACTCCCTGCAGTGGAAACTCCGCAGAGGAGGAAGCCTGTTTCCACATCTGTCCTCCTGGCCGGTCCACCAGGGTCTTCACAGTCTCCTTGTTACTCAGTGCCATCTGTCCCCAGCTGCCAGACAGCCCCAAGCCCTCCCTGTCCTCAGGTTTAGCCTCGTGGTCTAAATCACAAGACAAGTGGGAGTGGAAAGCAAGTCCTCTCGAATCCTCGAGGCCTCCAGCTGCCTATGCCCTTGACTCGGGCCATGTATGACCTCCTGACCTCCCTCCGCTGCTGAGCCCCCTCCCCTGGCTGCAGATGGGCTTGTGCAAAGCGGGAGAAGTCTGTGTGGACATGCGAAGGCTGAATTGAGACCCCCGGAGGTGCCCCTGGCCTGAACGTGGACCCGCCTCCCTCCCAGCTCCCATCACCCACCAGCACACCTGTCTATGAGGAACACTTTCATAATCAAAAAAGAAAAATATACCGTGGCTTTGAGGGGGAAAAAATTACTTAGGATCAACACCTGTAACAGATTGAAAGGAAGATGGCCAGACATTATGAACCTGCCGTTGGAAAAATCCCTTAGCCCTCCCGAAACAGTCACGTAAAACCAGTTAAACCAGAATTGGGCAAAGCCTCCAGGTCCAACCACTAGCGAGAGAAGGGAGAGGACTGAGGGACATGTGAACGGGCACCACAGAGATGTGACTCACAAAGTCCCACCTGCAGCAGAACAGCAGAGGGAGAGTCAGCAGGGTGAGCAGCAGCTCTGTCACAGTCACCCGAAGGACAAATAATCAGGATTCAGGAAGAACACGACTCATTGCAAAGAGAAGGCTTTATTGGGATTTTGCTTTAACAAGCAGAATATTCATGAAACTGTTGGGAATCCAGATGCTGAATGTTGAGTGGTGTTAAAAAAGCCTACTTGGTGTTCTAGGTGTCCGGTGATACTGTGGTTATGTTAAAAACAGTTTTCATCTCTTCAGATACATGCTGAGATACTTCCATAGCTGATTTACTTTAAAAAGACGCACACAGGGGGGCTACGCGGACCACTGTTGGGGCTGAGTGGAGGAGCTCCAGGGCCCTTTATTTTGTAGCTCGTGAGTTTCTGTTTAACCCAAGAGAGCAGATGAACTGCCCTGAGCTGGGTTATTTCCAAGTCCAGGAAGCCCAAAAGCCAGGGCGGGGAGACAATGGCAGATCCCTAATTTAGAAGGGAGAAGCAACTGGACCCAGGACAGATTTGGGGCAGAAATGGCTCCTCTGTGACAATCATATGGAAGCAGCCTGCGGCGGAAGCCACACAGCCACATACCCTGTGGCCCTAGGCAGCCCTCAGCCTGGGCAGCCCCACCTGTGCCTCACTGTGCTCTCTCCGCCCTGCAGCTGGGCCGTGGGGAACTGGAGCGCCTGCAGCAGGACGTGCGGCGGGGGCGTGCAGAGCAGGCCTGTGCGGTGCACGCGGCGAGCACACCACCACCCGGAGAGAGTCCCGGCCAGCCTGTGTCCCCAGCCTGTGCCCTCCAACCGGCAGGCCTGCAACTCTCAGAGCTGCCCACCCGCGTGGAGTGCCGGGCCCTGGGCAGAGGTAACGGGGTGGGGATGCTGGGCTGGTGAGGGCCCCCCGTGAAGCGCGGGGCCTGGGGCCGGGGGCCAGCACAGCCGCTTCCTTGGCCCCCTTGCCGGACCGACCCTCTGCTCTCGTGCGCAGTGCTCCCGAACCTGTGGGAAGGGGTGGAGGAAGCGGGCCGTGGCCTGCAAGAGCACCAACCCCTCGGCCAGAGCGCAGCTGCTGCCCGACGCCGCCTGCTCCGCGGAGCCCAAGCCCAGCACCCACGAGCCCTGCCCGCTGAGGCGCTGCCACAAGCACAAGAAGCTGCAGTGGCTCGTGTCCACCTGGTCCAAGGTAGGGGCTTCTGGGCTTCAGGAGAGGCCCACCAGTGACCCTCTCCAGCTTTCTCCCTCCCACTGCCCGCCCTTCACCTGTCTCCTCCACTGTCCTAGTCACCAATCTCCCACCCCCGCCCCTGGGCTTCTGTCAGCTCTTGAATCATGTCCTCTGAGCGTCACCCCAGGAGCGTCCAAGTCATCCCACTCAGTCAGCATCCAGCAGATGAGTGTGTGAACAGGGCAGCAGCATGAGGACCAGGGACCCCCTCGTGGTGACAGGAGTCCCGCAGCCTCCCCTAACTCCAGAGCTCGTGTAAGCAGTGGAGCAGGAAGAAGCTGGGTTACTTAGGATAAAGAGGTCTCACTTCCTGAGACGAGTCTCCATGGGCAGCTGTACGTTTGCAGAAGGCAGCTCTGGGTCGGCATCCTGGGATCCACGTCCTGAGCTGCTGAAGGCCAGGAGACCGTTCCTTTGCGCCACTCAGGGGCCACCCTAGACCCCATCACAATGGGACCAACAGGGAAAGCACGACTTTGGAGTGTGGAAGGCTTCCCGACCAGCTCTGGCCAAGAGAAACCTAAAGGACCTTGAGTATCTGACAACCCACAGAATGACAGCAGTACCCCACCAAGGGCGCTGCCATCTCTCAGGGCTGCAGCTCTGCACGTCCTCAACAGCAGGCAACGAGCTCCCAGCCCTCCCTGTCCCATGCTTCCCGGGGTAGGGCATGGTCTCACTAGGCGTCACATTTCCCATGCTCCTCCAGGGGTGCCTTGTTCAGAGCAGAATGTGCCTCGCAGGGTCTTTAATCCTGCTGAGACACCGTTTGCCACCAAAAACTAGAAATGCCAGGCTCACTCACTGAAGCAGGCTGGTCATTGCTAATGCCGAGCGCCAGGCTCTCTTTCACCCAGGGCACAGGAGCCAGCGTCTCAGGACGGAATTGCACATCATGAGAAAAGATGTGTCGGCCATGTCTGTCCCTGGAGCCCAGAGGTAGAAAGCAAGCAGCGTGAGCTGTGTAGGCTATGGGCTGCGTTCAGGGACCAGGTCCTTGGCCAGAGACAGAACACACACACACACACACACACACTCACACACACACACCAGGGCTCCTCTCTGGGCAGGCCCAGCAAGCAACCTAGATGCTTATTTCCATGCAGTCTCTGCTTTGACATCAGGACTCACAGAAAACACACCTGGGGGGCAGGTTGGGGCTGTGAGGTCATGCCGGGCAGGTGTTGCCACCTGGGCCCCTCTGCTTAGGCTCCACCCACTCTACCCCAGCCCAAGTCAGCACCGCTGGGGACCGGGCTCCTTCTCACAGACCCTAGGCCTGGCCGTGGGACAGCAGCATGGCTTGCCCTTGCTGACAGGTGGCTGCAGACTCCTGCCCCACATGCTGGTCTGCCCATGGTCTCTGCACCTTCAGGTGCTGGTGGCAGAGACGGCTCAGGATCTGTGGGTGTCTTGGAGGGAGCAGAGAGACGCGCTTGCTCTCTCTCTCTTCAGACCCTCATTCTTCACAGACAGCACCCACGTTTCTGGGGAAGATCTGTGAGCCCTGAGTCGCTTCTACCCGTGTCTGCCTTAGGGACTCCCAGCCTGCCTGAAGTGGGGCGAGTGATCTGTGGGCCTCTGTCGTTTATCTCACACACTGTGTGTGAAATCTCTCTAATTCTCAATCAGTGAAAGCCCAATACTTTCACTTCTCAGTGAAGAGTAGCTTCAGAATTATTCCTATACTAGGTTCTCACTGTCCTGCCCCTGCTTATGATCATAACGAGATGCCACTCTGACTTCAAGATCCTCCTTTCTTAAGCAATGGACGTTATAATGCCTTGTAGAATGCCCAGGCCCAGTGACTGTCGCCAGCTGCCAACATCCGTGTAGGTTTTCAAGCTCATATCATTAGGGGGCATCTTGACCA
This sequence comes from Glaucomys volans, assembly GCA_020662805.1. Classification (NCBI taxonomy): domain Eukaryota; kingdom Metazoa; phylum Chordata; class Mammalia; order Rodentia; family Sciuridae; genus Glaucomys; species Glaucomys volans. The sequence goes on from JAJEJO010005560.1 coordinate 13,628, forward strand.
TGGATTTTAAATTTTGAACAAGGGCATCTTCTGTCTCCTCTTTCCAGTGCTCTGCGACGTGTGAGGGGGGAACCCAGAAACGGTTCCTGAAATGTGTCGAAAAGTACATTTCGGGGAAGTACCAGGAGCTGGCCTCCAAGAAGTGCCTCCCCGTGCCGAAGCCCACCCTGGAGCTGGAGCGCACCTGCGCGCTGTTCCCGTGCCCCCGGGACCCCCTGCCCCCTGCCACCGGCCCCCTGCAGGGAAGCTGGGTTGCCTCGCCCTGGTCTCAGGTAAGAGGCTCTGAGCGTCCAGTTGCGGGGACATGGTTGGGGAGTGCGGGGGGGCCCTCTGCGGGTGTGGGTCCCAAGCCCACCAGGCTACCCCATGACCTTTCTCTCCAGCAAGTGTGGGTGGCCCCTTTCCTGGGCGTGTCACGCTGAGGATAGACTCCAGATGTCACTCGATCTTAAAGGACTCCGTGCATTGCTTTAAATTTCTATCCCATTAAGTGAAAAGAAAAGTGAAATCTGGGCAGACTTCCTCAGAGGGGTGTGAATGGGAAGAACATGAGCCCGGGGTAAATCAGTGGCTGTCAGTTTATAGTTTAACCACAAGGCCATGAGAAGGAGGGAGGCCACCGACACCCTGGAACGCGGTGGCCTGCCTGGGCCCCGGCGAAGGCCCGCCTCAGCTGAGGCCATGGTTTCCTCTCAGGGTCTCCCTCACCGCCCCCTCCTCTTCCCACACTTCCTGCCACTCTAAGGAAGAATTCCACCGAAACTGTGTCTGCCGCCTCATCCCCGTCCTGCTCCTGGGTCTGGAGTTCTGCTTCCCAGGTCCTTGGTTTCCGGTTCCTCTGCTCTGGAACCATGCTCAGCTCCTCTCACTCCTGCTGGGATGCCTGCCTCTGGCCAGGAGGACACGGACTCACGGGTGCCCCTGCTCCACTGGCTGGCACTCTAGCCTTGCCTCTGTCCCTCCAGCTCAGGGCCATTTTCCTTCATGACTGTCTGGTGTGTTGGCAGGAGAGTGAGCTGTGGGCTCCTGCCTTACAGAAATACCTCCATCCCAGGCCGGCGTTTCAAGCTTGTCCATGTCACGTCCTCCAACATATCGGAGGTGAAGACCCAAGGTTATGAGATCCACAGGGCATCAGGTCACCCAGACATTCAAGCCACCAGCTGGTGCCCTGTGGATTCCAGCACCTGATCCCTGGGAACATGGGCTATTATCTGTGCCCTGTCACTTTTAGAAAAACCTTCCAGGTTCTGTGTCTCTCTAAGGAACTTTCCCAAATGATCTTCTGGGTGCTCAGTGTCAGAATGGCCTTACCCCTGTCCACCTCCTGCTGCTGCCCTCAACGGGGACCTGCTGGGACAGAGACCAAGCATCCCTCTCCCGCTCTGTCCACTCACTCAGCCTGTCCCAGAAGCCTACGTCATGGCAAGCGTTACTCTGGGCTCCCAGCATAAGTAAGGGAGGGTGGCCTGGGGAGTGCAGAGTCACCCTGAGGAAGCCTGCGCACACCCCAAGCTCCCCTGAGGCCGGATCAAAGGGAGTATGGACAGACTCCCGTCTGGAGCTGCTTCCCATCCCAGATGCTCGTACCTTCCATCCTGGAGCCTCGTGAGCCTGCCAGGGGCCAATGCAGGTGAGGTCCCTGCAGATCACCATGGGGACTGATGTTTAGCCACAGGTCACATTGGCAAACATTCTGCTAGGTGTTTCACACACGTATCTATGTATTGCATTTGCACATGGATGAACATCTGCATGCACACATATGTACACATGCTGCATTAGGCTTAGCACAGCTCCCCCCACGCTCAGGGAGTGAATTTGAAGGGTAACGAGTCCCATGAGTGTATTGGGACAGTTGCTTCAGTCCTGGTGAGAGAGCCGTCCCTCCCAGGGAGGACGCACCCTGTCTTGAGGCCTCATCTCCACCGTCTACCAGCATGCTGTCAAGAGATCCACTCGGAGCTCATCTTCCTTAAAGCCCAAACGCAACGCCAGCCTGCCAGCCATGCATCCTCCACCTTCTCAGGATTGTACAGAGGTCTGAGAGCAGGCTGGTGGGGCGGGAGGCCCAGGCTGACCCCATGCCTGTGCATGTCACAGGCGTGAGGGGAGCTGCTGGAGAAAGGAAACTGGGGGTGGACAGACTCATCAGGAGTTGCCCAAGTGCACATCCCACCAGGCGCCATGTCCCCAGGCCCATAGACTCTAGTCACCAGGTTGATCTGAGGACGTTTGCAAGGACTGAAGAACTGAGGTTGGACTCACTGGGCAAGGCCACTGGAGCCCACTCCACAGACCAGGTGGTGCTGGTCTGCACAACCTGTCCTGGGAAGGAAAATCAGTGCCCCTGGGGTCAGGGGCTTACTGACCAGCCAGGAGTGAGGTCCAAGAATTGACAGAGCCTTAAGCTGAGACCCATGTGTCTCACGTATTTAGCCAGCCTGGGGTCTGGATCCCTGACGGTGACCAGCTCTCCCCGAGCCCAGGTCTCTCCTTAGGTTGACCTCATCCTCCACATGGTGGGATGTGCCCAGGCTGCACCGTCCGCCTTTAATCCCTCCTGGCTCCCAGTCCCTTTCCTGTGAGCCTGCTCTGGGCATGACCCACTCAGGGGAACAGTGCTGTGTCCCAAGGGCAGTGTCCTGCACTGAATGGTGTCCCCAAACTCATATCCACCCAGAACTTCAAAAGGTGACCTCATTTGGAAATAGATGCAAGTGACATTAGTTAGGATGAGGTCACCTGGGATTAATGTAGGGATTGCTACTGCGAGAAGGTCCCCTGTGCAGAGACTCATGGGGGAGGGGGCATGAGATGGGGGATAGAGGCAGAAACAACGTGAGAGGGGGCCAGCACCACTGGACTCCAGGCAAGGTATGAGAGTACCTCCTCTGAACCCCAGAAGAACCACCTCTGTGCCAACACCTTGACTTGGACCTTGGCCTCCAAACATGTGAGGATGAGTTTCTTCGTGTTCAGCACACAGGCAGCAGATCGCCACAGCAGCCCCAGGGAGATACGACATGCAGGGCGACTCCTCTTGGCCCCACCAGAGGTGAACTGCCATGGGCAATGGCTGTCCCCGTCACCTCAGTGTCCCTCATGGCCCCAGCTGGGCTATGAGGCCCTTGGGCCTGTGCTCAGCTTGTCTCTGTTCCAGATGCTGCAGCTCCTCACACACCTGCTTCTCCAGAAGGTCAGGTCCCGACAGGTCCTCCAGGCGCCCCACTGTGCAGTCCTGCTGCCAGGACAGCTGAAGGGATTCCCATAAACCAGGGCAGCTGGACCTCACCCACCCACCCTCCTGTGAGCCTTCCATTGGCAGCCGATGCTCAGCATCCTTCACTTCAACCAAGCCCCATGCAGGAAACAGAAATGAGCCAAGGAGTTTGACAGAAATGGAAAAGACACTTTGGCTAGACATGATGGTGTGCACCTGTGATCACAGCAGCTGGGGAGGCCGAGGCAGGAGGATCGCAAGTTCAAGGCCAGCTTCAGTTATTTAGGAAAGCCCTAAGCCACTTAGCGAGACCCTGTCTCTAAAGAGGGCTGGGGATGTGGCTCGGTGGTTAAGCACCCTGGGTTCAATCTCCAGTTCCCGCAGTACCACACACACACACACACACACACACACACACACACACTTTGTTTTTGTTTTACTGAAGCCCAAAGAACCAATTAAGCCCATCATGGAATTATTTTTCAGAATTAGAAAAAATTTCAGTAGAATAAAAGTGGTTTAATAAAGGAGGCTTAAAATCCCCCCAAATGACACCACACTTCATCCCACTGACGCTCTGGGTAGGCAGGGATGAGCTGGGCTTGGTCTTTCCCAGCAGAGGACCCCGAGGCTCCGAAGGCGAATCCTGGCCCCAACAGCTGCCAAGCCAGCGCCCTCCTGCCTGCTCAGCAGGGACTGCAGCACATTCAGAAAGAGCACAGCTGGTTTACTCGTGTTAACTCCAACCCAAATCCAAGAGGACATCTTCAGTAGTTTTTGCAAGTCTGAAAATCCATCTGTTTGTCCAACTCATGACTTTCATCACTGGCTGGCTGAGTTCTCTCCACTGTGACTTGTCTCCATCCTAAGAAGCTGGCTGCTGGGGAAAGGTGGCAACTAAGGGCTGTGCCTGCCGTGACACTTGTACCTGTGGTCATGCCCTGGGACTGGGCAGTTGTCCCTGTGATGGATGCCCAGCCGCTGGCTGAGCCATGCCATAGACAGGCTGCTTCCTGTGGCAGTGGAAGGTCGGAGTTCCCGGGTCTGCTCTCGGGGCGTCTGCAGATCTAACTGGCCTTGCTTCTCATCATATTTTACAGCGGGAGTGGTGTGGCCCTGGCTCATATCCCATCAGCCACGTGGGCTTAGAGTCAGGAGGTCCCCATGCTCTCTGGTCTGGGAATGGCCTAAGTGATCCCTTGCTGGACTCTGCCTCACTCCACATGACAGGTGGCGTGGCTGGCTGAGCCCTGTGGGCCCAGCTCACTCCGAAGCTCTTCACCAGGACAGTGCACAAACCCACCTGGAACAGCACAGCTGTGCTGGAGGGGCGGGCCGGCTTGCCACAGACCAGGCACGGGTCCTTCACCATGGCAACTGCGGCTGCCATGCAGACCAGATGCACGCCTGGGCATGGACACACACACACAGGCACACAGAATGCACAGACTGGCACAGATGCAGACGGGTGGCTGCTGTGTGACCCACCAAGCTCTGCCCTCCTCCCTTATTGGCAGCCACCAACCTCTAATAACTGATCCGAACCCTGGTCCCCACAGTTGCCACATACACAGGACAGCAAGAAACAGCTCGCCACCATTGATGCATAGGGCAGGGTGCACAGCTCCCGAATTCAAGGGAGCTGGGCTTTTTGAGCACCTGATTGGCACAGAACCTCACAGCCCCTTCATGCTCACAGCAGGCTTTGCCCAGAGTCAGATCATGGATGCTTGTGGGGCTCCATACTCAACTGAATTGGCACTTGGCCTCCAGAACAGGGGTTTAAGCTACAGTGGGAGAAGCTCTGAGCTGGAGACAGAGTCCATGGAGGCCCACCAGAAGATGGTAAATCAAAGGAGAAATTTAAGGGGGACAGGACGACGAGGCAGAAGACGAGACAGGAAAAACATTGGCCCCCAGACATAGGCATGTACTCAGGTACTGCCGTCCCCTGTGTTTGGCAGGCAAACTACCCCATACAAGAAGCCCATGGTCTAAATGCATCTCACGAGTGACAAGGTAGGTCAACCAGAATGTCAGTTGCCACTTGGAGACTGGCAGTCACCATATTCTACTAGCATTTTTGCACAATGATCAATGCACAAAAAAAGAAGCATCTCACTAATTTAAAAAATACTAGAAGCAAACATTATTATTTAAAAATACATCTCTTGGGATTCGTTTTACTAATAACTGAGAGTCATCACTTTCCCATTCATCTCATTTTAACGCCTCCTACAGGTGAGCTGCTATTCTTTCTAAAAACATAGAGATCATATCACTAGTGACTCAGGAGCTCTCTGGGATCTGAGACGCTCAGAAGGGAGAGAGTGGGCTCTTCAGTGTTTTGAAAAACGTGCGCTTAGTAGATGTCTTGGGTTAGACCCACTGGAGTGGCCTGGAACCAGCCAGGCCTGCAGAATCCTTCTCAGTGTGGACACCAGCAAGGTGGTCTCCCTGCTGAGGAATAAATGTCATCCAGAGGCAGGTCCTTTCACACTGGCACTGCCAGAAGACCCCAACTGCTGGTGCCTCGGAAGGACTGTCCCCTGAATACTGCAGTGACTCTTACACATCTCTAGAAATCTTTCCAGCTGACAGTCTTGGCAATTGGGAGTCTTGTGCTCCCTGGGAAGGCTTCAGGCCCAGACAATGTTGAGACGAACTGCAAGAGAGGCAAGCGAGAGGTTCTCTGGGGTGCAGGAAGACACCAGCACTGTGGGCTGTTGCCCAGCCCTGGCAGAGCTCCTTGGAGTGCAGGGGTCTTCCTGCCTTGCACCTGCACCCCCGTCACATCACTCAACCAGGAAAGGGTGAGCTCACCTGTCAACAGCCCAACCTGGTTGGGGAACTTACATACCAGCAGGAGAAACAGACTTTAAAGAACATCCACACTGATGCTGCAGAACTGCTGGGACTTGGGAGTGCACTGTGGAGGTGGGGGTCTTACACACAGGAGGACTCATTTAGCATAGGGGGCCACAGGGTTGTCTCCAAGGCAGCAACTGGATGGGGTGAGAAGCAGTCCACTGAGACTGAGGGATGATAGGTTTGCAAAGGCCACACATTGGAAAGAGCCTCGGTCTCCTTAAAGGGCAGCCTGTTCAGTGCTCACAGTCAGGACACTTTGTGCACCTTTCTGTTAGATGTAGAGATAGCTGAAATCATTTCTCAAAACAATAAAAGGTGACGGCATGGCCAGTTGAACTGAGAACCCGGAGCAGCGGTTCTGTTGCGTGTCCCAACTTGCAGCAGCAGTGACATCACCAGAATGCAGGTTCCCAGGCACCTCCCATGCCGGGACAAGCTCAGGCTATTGGTGGAGACCCAGTGGTCTATTTGCAAGTCCTCCAGGTGATTCGATGCACACTCAAATGTGAGAACCGCAGTCTGGGGAAGGACCCCGCAGTTGGCACTGGGTGGGCGTTGGATGAGCAGGTCACCATGACTGAGCCCCTGGGGGCCAGTCTGGGCCATCAGTAGGAGGCCCAGGTTAAGACCCATGAAGCTGGAGGAAGAAGGTCCAGGGTCCAGACTGTCTTTTCGCTGAGCATTATTTTCCCCAAAGCTGCTTTGTCCCATGACTTGCCCGCCAGTCTTGTGCAGCTGCAGCCTGCTGGTCCCTTCCTGTCCCCACCCAGCCCACAGGTCTCCATCCCTGGTGCTCACTTGGTGATCAAGGGCTCCAGGTGCTTCTTGGCTTGAGTTTGTTTGGGAACCAGACTGTCCAGACTCAGTGGACAGCCTGGAACCTGAATTCTAAACACCCAGCTGAGTTTCCAGTCACCATGTTTGTGCTGTTGATAAACGTCTTGCATTTTTTTCCTTCCTGTGGAGAAACGAACGCACGTTTTCAAGTCTCATATTTTCTTTCCATCTCCTTGTGTATCAACATCTCTATCAGTTCAAAACATTTTTTTCAAAATATTTTCAGAGTTTGGAACTCTGCATCTTAGTTCCTTCAGTTTACATGAAGAGATGCAAATTTTGAGAAATTTAGAGGCTGTTTATCCCACAAATTTTTTTTCCTGGGAAACTTTAAAGCTTTCTAGACCAATGCTTCTCAAATTCACTGTGCATGTGAATCATCAGAGCATGGTGAAGATTCTGATGTAGCAACGTGGGGAGGTAGGGATACTGAGACTCCGCAGCACGGGCAAGCTCTCAGCCCATGCACTGCTGCACTGAGGACCACAGGTTGAGAGGTGGGTACTGTAAGCACCCAGATCTGGCAGTCCGGTGGCTGGGTTCATTGGGTATCTATTGCCTAGAAGGTTGCCCGGTACGGAAGAGATGAGTGATTAAAATTTGCAGAGTAAGAGAAGCAATGACAAAACTGAATCAAGCCAGATATTAATTATTTTATAACTGACGAAAATCTCTGGAGAGTTCACTTGCTTCCTAATGGAGGAATAATACCTTAGCAAGAGTAGAATTCTCCAGCTGCTGATTGGGAACGAAATTCACCTGAAGAATGGAACACATTGTGGAACCCAACAGATGTGGATATGTCCAATGAGACACTGAGTAGCCATCTCAGGACAGCACATCCACACCCCAAAGCCATCAGTGCACCCCTGACATGCAGAAGAACATAGAGAACAAAGGCAGAGCTGTGTTTCTGCAGAATGTTCAGAAAGACATCATAGCAAAGGGAAACAAACGTCTGGCGACATTGTGGTGACCCTGATGGTTCAGAAGTCAGACCTGAATCTGCCCATGTCTTCGTCTGCTCAGTTGCCATGGCCAGAGAGTAAAATGAGTTATCGGTGACTCTCACTGAAACTGGTGTTGAAGTGAAGGGCTAACTAAGCCCCTCAGAAATGCTCTGGACATGAGCCCAGGGCCTGCTCCGCCTTCAGCAGAGAGGAGAAAGTGAACAGCTGCTTCAGCGTGGAGTCCCGGGGCTCTCTGTTCCCATCTCCAGGGTCAGGAAGGTGCTTCACTTGCTCCATCACCTGGTCCCAGCCCCGGGGACTTGAGGTCACTGTGAAAGCACTCATTGCAACGGGTCCTAGCAGAGGCAAGGCAAGCGGGGCCTCAGACTGGCAGCTCCCTGGAAGACTGGTGTGGCTGCGGAGAGCCCAACACAGCCGTCCCGTGGCTCTCTGCAGCAGGATTCCGGCACACTGTCTTCGAGGTCTGGGCATGCAGTGTGAGGCATGTGTGTCCCCAGGTTGCATCATCCCTTCCAGTGAAGCACCCGTTTAGTTTGGTGCCTCGCACCAGGATGTCTGGACCGTGATCTGAGCCTTCTGCTTATAGGTGCTCGTGTGATTGGTACATTCTTAGCTTGGTTGAGCTGGAACCCTTGTTGGAGCCCCATATACATGATTTAGTCTAGACTCGTGCAGTTTCCTTTTGGGGTGGATTGATCACAATGGGTCCAGGTTCCACTACCTCTCTAGTCACTTACCCCTGGTATCTTTGCCCACAGTGGATCTGGGATGGGTCCAGCTCACATTTGGTGGTATGTGCACCACCCAGCAAGTGAAGGATGATCTACAGGGCACACCATTTCTCTTCTCTGCTGCTGCCCAGAGCCCTGGCACGTGAATGCCCAAACACAATGAGCAATGAGCCCTGAGCTGGTGGCTCCATGCAGGCACTGCGGCTGTGAACTTGGGTGAAGCAGGGACCAGAGACTGGCTCTTGAAGCTTTCCCAGTGAAGACAACCTGAAGGGTGGCTTAGTGAGGAAATTCCCTGAAGGCACAGTTTCCTTCATGTTGGACTCAGAGAAAAAATCTGGTCCCCAGAGATGCACCCATTTCCTGTGTTCATCATCCCATCAATGGCTCCAAGAACATTCTAGACTTATGATAACCTTTCTCCACTGTCCATACCTGGGGTTAACCCAGGACCTGGGCAGCAACTGCAGTCATAGAGGGAGACCACCTGGGCAGAGGGGATGCTTGGGAGGGGAGGGAGAGGAAACCTGCATTCACAGCAGCCAGGGCTGGTGTAGGCCTCAGAGAACCAGCACAGGTAAGAAAGTTCCTTCACCCTCTTCTGGGTATGGCATCAGCAATGTTCTCACAAACATTCCAATAGAAATCAAAATGGGAAGCCTCGTGTTCTGTAATCAAAGAATAACTGGTGGGTAACCTTATTGGGGGTGGAACCTCAGTTTATTTTTTTCTCCTCACTATTGTCTATTTGAGGAGATAATATACCAATCCATGACTATCCATTTTTATTTGGTATACTTATTTTATCAAGCGTACTCTGTCCCATAGTGCCTGGTCTCAGGACTCCAAGCAGGCTATAACTGTTCAACCCCCATCCTGAGTGACCCCTGTCATACCAAGGCTGTCTCCCACCTGAGCACGTGGGAGAGTGAGAGTAGCCAGGCCATGAGCTGCTCAGAATGCTTTGGCAGGAGCCCAACCTAGTGCCCAGCATGATACACTCTTGGGGAAGGGGTGAGCGGGGGCTGCTCTGTCTGTATCAGGACTGAGCATCACTTTGCCTGGCTTTCATTGACCCCCATCCTCACTGAAGATATTCTGGCCTATAGTGGCTGCCTTCCTGTGTGGATAGGCACAGCAATGCCAGCCCTGTGCTGGGACCTGACAGCCTAGTGACCATTCTGTGTTGCTCTTGCAGTGCACGGCCAGCTGTGGGGGTGGTGTGCAGAGGAGGTCTGTGCAGTGCATGGCAGGGGGCCAGCCGGCCTCTGACTGCTCACAACACCAGAAGCCTGAGGCCTCCCTGGCCTGCAACACTCACTTCTGCCCCATCCCAGAGAAGAAAGGTGAGTGTGAGGGATCAGATGTCAGAAGTGGTTCCTCAGAAGGCCTGTGGAAGTGGGGGTGCCATGGCTAGAGAGACCAGGGTTGGGCCTTGTGTACACTGTGCCCTTTCTCTTTCATCACCTCATCCTCCAGGTTTGTAATGAAATAGTTACAAAGCAGACCCCTGCCATCCTCATGCCTCCCCAGAAAGACAGAGCTGGTTGTGACATAAGTCTGGCCTTTAAAAAGCATGATTCCTGACTCTGGCAATGCTATTTTCAATATTGGAAGAAGACAATTTTAACTGAAAGTAGCTTTTATTCTACGTTACATGAAGGCCTCACTTTCTTCTGATGGTCTTGAAACACCACCCTGTGTCTGAGGCTGCAGCGGTGGCGGTCTACCATGATTCCTCTGAGAGCAGATGGAGCAGGGGGCAGGGAACAGTTGGGCTCACACAGAGAATAGGCAGTAGGTGTCTGTCCTAGAGAACCCAACAACCTGATGGATGAGTGATTGGGTGAGTGCATGGAGCACCAGAAGATCCAGGTTTTGCCAGAAACTCCCACAGGTCTTGGGGAAAGTAGGAGTTCAAAAGTCTCCTTTAGACCTGAAGAGCTGGCCTCCTTTGGCAGCCTCAAAGCAACTATAAGTTTGCTGCTATTCAGCAAGTAGAGATAGACCGAGGCTGTGCTCGGAGCACTTGGCTAACATGGAGTGTGCTTGTTTCCAGACACCTTCTGCAAAGACTACTTCCACTGGTGCCACCTGGTGCCTCAGCACGGGATGTGCAGACACAGATTCTACGGCAAGCAGTGCTGCAAGACTTGCTCCAAGTCCAACCTGTGAGTCAGACTGGCCCTCAAGCAGAGAAGACACTGAGCAGCAGAGGAGTTTGAGCACAGATGAGCGGTGCAGTCCACAGTGGGAGGCCTCCAAGGAAGCTTGAGCTGGAAGAGAAGACACCACGCTCCGCCCTTTGACCCAGAGTGCGTGTGCGAGTGTTTCAGGGTGAGGCAGATGCATGCCTGTGTCCACACCGTGTATGGTCTCCTGCTGGGGTGACACGGGGGGCCCTGTGGGCTAACCTCTAGCACAGCAGGCAGGAGGGCCCACACTGTGAAGCAGGAGAAGCAGTGCTCACCATGTTTGCATTCCAGCTAAATCAAGTCCAGAAGACAGGCAGAGCTGGACTTGCTAAACACAAAATGATTGGTGCTTTGTAAAATGAAGGAGAGACCATGAAATAGGAGAAGTTGGCAAATATCTGCCACTAAGCATACCAGCCTCCTGCCCACCTCAGGGGCCCTCTGCACTCAGGGTTGACCCACCTGTCTGGTGGAGGGGCAGGTGCTGTGGAGCTCCCTGGCTCTGCCCAGGTTCCCTCTCTGTCATCCCTCAGGCCCTCCCAGGACCTGGGAGCTGATCTGGGACTTTGCTTATGGAACAAGCAGAAGGACAGCCCTGCTCAAGGGCCTCTTCCCTCAGACGCAGGCGCTGGAGGGGAGACCCTTACACTTACTCTTTTCTCTTCCTCAGTTACTTACCAGTGAGGCTTCCTATTCAAACCCATTTCTTAGTGCTTTTCTGTTTTAAATGATGGTTTGGAAGTACAGGTTACAGCAAGACCTGACTCTCCCGGCAATAGGGGGTCTGCCATGATGACATCAGTGACCCTAACCTAAGGACACAGGGTCTGCTCTTGGGTGCTGTGGGGTCTTCGGATCTATCCTGTGAGTCTAGCTGTTTCTGCAGAACAGGGTGAGAACAAGGCGCAGTGGGCTCCCACTCCCTGTCACCAATGGTGCTTATTTCTGGCTCCCCTCCTATGGTGTGGCTCCATTCTGAGTGGGTATCTGGATATTTATATTTGCCGAAGTTTTATAATAAATTTTATATTGTATGGAAAGCTTCTGAATGGCGCTGTGATTCCTCTTGAGCTCTGCTCCCCAGGTGGAGGGTTGGCACGAGATCCTGGCCAGTGAGCCTCACAGAGGGAGGGTCGGGGCCCTGGGATGTCTTAGAAGGAGCTGGACTAGACCAGGAGAGGGCTTCAGCAAGGAGGGGCTTCAGGGGCAATGGTGGCCACAGGCAATGGAGGGTTTGTGCCACATTCAACGGGAAAGCTATCCTTGACCCTGGACCCCTGCTTGTCAGTCAGCATTCTCCAGAGAAGCAGAACCAATAGGACCTTCAGAGTGAAGCGGGTGATTCACTCAGGAACTGGCTTGCCTAATTGTGGAGCCCGGATATTCTTAAATCCCCACAGAGGACTGGCCAGGTTGGGCATTCAGGGGAGAGTTGATGTGGCCATCCTGGGTCTGCTTCCATGGGACAGCGGGCTGGATATGCAGGCAGGGTCCCCATGTTGCCAGCTTGAGACGAAATTTCTTCTTAGTGAAATCCCAGCGCTGGCCCCCCAGGACTTCATCTGATAGATGAGGCCCACCCATGGAATGGAGGGTAATCTGCTTTTCTCAGTGTCTACTGATGAAACCATAATCACATCTACAAACTCTAGGCTGGGCTCTGTCACATAGTCTGTCCAAGCAGACACGCGAAGTCAGCCATTGTGCCCCCTGGTTGGATATAACCCGTCTGTGGGAAGCCACAGCTGCTGCCATGGCTGAGGCAGACTCTGGCCCTCAGAATGTCAGTTGCTGACAAGCGGCTCCCACAGGTGGGCCCCGCTTTCCTGCAGAGCCTGCCTGGTTCGCAGTGACACCTGCGTCGGCTCAGCACAGCACCACCGGCACCTGGGCCGCCTGTGTGAGGGGACGGTCCTCACCACAGCTTACGGAGAGGAAATCAAGACAGAAAGCAAATGCAGCTCAGCCTAGGATGCACGCCAGGGCGGGGTGGGGAGAGGTCTTCCTTAGGGGGCTGGGGATGGAGGGCCACGTATCCAAAGATCAGGTCTGCCAGCAGCGTGGACCCACAGACTCTCCAAGGCGCTAGGTGGGCCTCCAAGCTCATGCTTACTGTTTCCACAGCTCTTCACCAGACACCTGCTGGTTGGTTCTGAGGAGGCAAAAGTGGCCCAGATGTGGTCCCCACCCAGGTTTTAATGTCTATCAGCCACAACTTGATGTAGTTCAAGGCTGCCCCAGAGGGACAGGGACAGGCAAAAGAAGAGATTTGCCTCTGTTCAGGAGGGAAATGGTGCGTCAGACAGGGGAAGCTTTGTCCGGGAGCTCGGGAAGAAAATCTCGAGCAACCACGGAGGGCACAGTGGGCATCGGCCTATCCGGGGAAGGTGCTGGGCAGTGGAAAGGAGGCCAGGGGCTGCCCAGGGCTGAGGTTGGAGGAGACTGTGTGTTCAGCTACCACTTGGTGAACCCACCCCACTTGGGTGTGGCCCCTGCAGCTCGCATCCTGACAAGGAGGTAGAAAGACTCTCAGACCCACCAGGCCTGGCCGGAGCTGCACCCGCGGCAACCCCAAACTCGGGTGGCTCCACCCCACAGGTGCGGAGCCCAGTCTGCAGCAGGAGCTGAGGGCACAGCATGCCATGTCACTCAGGGGCTGCCCGTCAGTCGTGGCTCAGCTGGGTTGCACCAGGAAGCACGTGCCCCTCACCGCCACGTGGACCGTCCCTCTGACAGACAGGCCTGTCCCACCTCTTGGAAGTCTGTGTGCCTCTGAGCTGCTGCTCCCCCTGAGCTGTGGCCAGTGCAGTCCCTCCCACCCCATCCAGTTCCAGAAGCTCCTCACCAGGCAGGGTGAGGTGGGCCCACCCATGGCTCCCATTGCTGTCCAGACATCCTAGGAGCCCCTGGAAAGCACATGCCTGGACCCTGCTCTGCCCAGCCTCCAGTGCTCAGAAATACCTGACCTCAGAGAGCCTCTTTCCAGGCAGAGGGGCAGGGTTTGGAATTTTTCTCAGTCTTCCTCTCATTCCCAATGTAGTCTCAACTCGTTGGGCTGGAAAAGTTCCAGGTACAAAGTTTACGGATGCCCCAGGGATGAACACAGGGCAAACCTGAGTGGAGGACAGGAGGCTCCACTGCCTCCCCCACAGTGAAATGCCCTGAGTCCCCAGCATGGGTGGGTCCCTGGCGGCCTGGGCTTCCCCCGCTATTTGTCACTGCACTCAGCCTCAGCCACAGCCGCGCACTCGCAGAAACTGCAGCTCCCAGGAAGTCGCTCTGGTTCTGGCTGTGGGGGCCTCAGGGGCCTCGGTGACCCTGATCCTGATGCATCCCAGTGTAGGGGGCACTGCCTGTTCTGTGGGTGGCAGGGGAAGGCTGGAGAGCTGAGAGACGTCTGCAGGACCTGCACAGCACCCTGGTCCTGCACGTGCCAACACCCAGCTGCACTCTGGCTTGGAGACCCAGGCTTGGCCTCATCACGGGGCTTTTTCTGGGGATTTTCTCTGCTCTGCATTTCTCAGTTGCTTTCAGAGGCCTGGAGGGAGTCACAACGAGCCTTTGTCCTCCCCTCCCTGGCCTCCCAGGAATCTCGCCAGGTGCTGCTCCCTGGAACCAGGGGCAGGGTGGGGGCTGTTCCGCATGCTTAGGAACCACAGAGACAGGGTCAAGACTAGGCTCCCAGGAACTCCCTGCTGAGCCAGGGCGTGGGCAGAGCAAGGCTGTGGTGAAGGGGAGAAGCTGCACCAGGCAGACATACCAGAGCTGGTCCTGGCAGCCCAGCCTCCCGTCTGCCTCTGCAAACGCTCCCCCGCTGTGAGCTCAGACCAGCAGCCTGGCAAAGGATGTCTACAGGAGGCTTCAGAGCGGGAGGCGCCTCTCCAGGACAGCCCAACACCTGGTGTGTCCTTCCTAGCTCAGAGGCTCGCCTCAGCCCGCCACACCTGCTGCACTGATGGTCTCTGTAAATCCGAGCAGCTGCACCTGGGAGACCAGACAGCCTCGTCAACAAGGGCTTTGTTAAGTGCTGGGTGCTCCCGCCTCTGCCTCTGGGCACCTGGAGACCTCCTTGGGCCTGCTGGAGTCTCCCCAGCAGGGAGGCCAGATTCCCAGCGTCAGCTCTCCCCTCACTGTCCCAGCTGGTCCTTTGCACTCTGACCCTGGGGCCATGTGTGTCTCCCTGGTTTCGTGTCCCTGGCCTTCAGTGTGAGTGGCATGTCATGGCCCCGTGTCTGCTTTTCACTCCCTTCAGGAGGATGGGGTCCTGTGGCTCTCCCAAGTAGTACCCGCAACTGTGACCACGACTGGTTCCTGAGCACCTGGCTGCCCTGAGTCACAGCTGAGCTACACCTGGGCGAGATCCACTGGTCCACTCGCAGGATGCCCGGGGCCTTGGGAGCTTCTCACTGCATCCTAAAGGAGAGTCTGATCCCTTTTTCCCATGAAGGAATCCTGTCTTGAGCTGAATCTGATGTGCCACAGGTGGAGCCCAAGAGGACTTTGCTATGAAAGAAGCCTGGATGAGCCTCCCGTGGGTCTCTAACCTCTGCCCCAGAAGAAAGCCCGAAGGAGACCGACGGGGTCAGACCGTGTCTCAGGACTGTTTGGACATTGCCTGGAGTGAAGAGTGCATCTGACATCATCACTAGTCCCTCCTGGTCCTGGTGTCTCACCATAGTGTAAATGATAGAGTGTTCTAGAAGGGAGGCACACCCAATTTTGACAAACCCTCAGTACCTGCTCTTCACTCTCTCCTTGGCTCCTGTCCCGATATCTGTAGTGGAAACAGAGGTGCAAATAGCCTCCTGTCTGCCCTTCTCATGTGGCCTCTATCAGGCGTCCACCTCAAAGGGCACCATCCAGCGTGGACACCTCTTCCTCAGCTTTGGACAGTGCCCTACTTTTGTCTCTGCCTAGGACCCCGGAGGCTCCCGGTCACTTTAGCACAGCATGCCCCGGGCTGCACTCATTACCTGCCTTCCCCTCCAGAGGCCGTCCTCTCGCCTGATGTCTTGGGTGACAACAGGTGTTCTGAACTGAAACCGTAGAGTCACCTTGCTCTGTCCTCCTGCAGGACTCTGCCCTGAGCCCACACCCAGGCCTCCTTGCTCCCCACCCTGAGCTCCCTCCCTCCCTCTCTCTCCTCTGCCCAGCACTGTTTCAATGGTCTCCTAAATAGTCCCCATTAAAACGTCTTCTTTCAACTGATTCTCCCAGAAAGGTTGATTGGAAACCAGTCATATCACACCCCTGCTGCATGAGGACCTGCCACACGCCACCATTCACAGCTAGGCTCCTGCCACCTCCCCATCCTCCTACTCAGAATAACTTGTCACCAGAAATCTCACATCAACTCTGGCCAGGAGTGCCCTTTCCTTTCTAATGCAGCTGGAAAAATCCAGCTCGACCTTTAAAGACCCCCCTGGGGGAAGCCTTCTCCAGCCCCTAGGTTCCTCTGGGCCCAGGTTCTAGGTCCCTGCAAGCGCTGGTCACAGCACTGACCATGGCATGGCCTCCCCCGCTCGGCCTGGGATGTGGAGTCCTGTAAGGTGGGGACCTTGCTCGCAGCCAGGCACGCATTCCCAGGGGCTAGTAAGGGTCTGGAACCTAATCAGTCCCGGTAAATAGATGCATCTATATTAAATTAGAGAACGTGGCCCAGAGTAAGGGCTTTGTACAAGAGGAAATCAAAGGAACGGAATAGAAAGAGTGATACTCAACAAGAGCCAGGAAAGGGAAATCAGGAGCAGACTGGATCAGACTCCGGGACACGGTGCCCTGGTTGAGGCCCCCAGGAAGCCCGTGGACATGGCTACAGGTCTTTGCATTGAGCCTGCATGAGAGTCAGAGGCCCATGCTCTTGGAGCTGGAAAGAATCCTGACGACACCGTAGTCAGACCCTCTTAGGTCTGACTACAGACCCCAGATCCCAGTGGCACGCAGCAGCGAAGGTTTCCCCTTAACCCTGTCACATGTAGGCTGCACACGGCCTTGGGTCTGTTCTCTGTCTTCTCTTCTGTCCAGAATCCAGGTGGAAGAATGGTCCCTAGTAAGGACTTCCTGTTCTGGAAATGTTAGCTGCCTCTCAATGCCTCTGCCTGGTGTGGGCGCACTGTGACCTGCACCCACACCCCACTGTCCTGAGCACATACGTGGTCAGGTCCTGCACGGTCAGTGGCATGGTGGGATATATAGTGCACTGTGCCCAGGGGGAATGAAAACTGCACAGTAGTGATACCCAATCACGTCTGTGTGGTCAGGTCCAAGCTGAGTAAGGCAAGGTCCCTTCCCTTAGGGCCCACGGTGAACAGGGATGCTTTATTAGCTACCCGTGTGACTTGGGTAAATCACCTCACCTCCCTGGCCATTGGATTTATTATCTATAAAAAACAATTCACTTGCCCCGGTTCCTCGAAGAGCCTAAGATGCAGCACTTCCACTTCACCTGCTACCATGAAGTCGATTCTTTCCCTGAAGTCATACACCACCTTGAGAACAGACCTCGGCTCACACGGTGCTGATGAAGATGAAGTGCTGCTCACAATTAGAAGCCAGACACAGAGAGTTCTGGAGAACTTTTAAGGATGATTTTGGTGAGGCCTTTTGAAAGCCTTAAAACCACCCTCCTACTGCAGGTCATGACAGGGCAGAAGCCACTCTGATACGTGGCGAGGCCAGGGGGTAGAATCAGGGAGTCCAGGTCACCCTGTCAACTTGGCAAGGAAAGGGACTAAAAGTGACCCAGAGATCCTCCTGCCAGTGGCCTTGGGCAGGAGTTTTACCTATGTTCACATACCTGCCACTCACACTGACCGTGGCCCCGCTCCCTTGTGGGGTCCTGATGCCTGAGAAGAGCCTCCCAGGGCTCCCACCTGCCTCCGGGGGACGGTGACTCTGTGATGGAGACGTCTCCCTCTGATCTCAGGGTTTTGGATGGCTGGCCCTGTGACAGACACCCCAGCTGGGGATGAAAACCACAAGGATCTGTGATGGGTTTGGAAATCATAAAAGCTGATCTCTGCAGTCTGGGGAGCGAGCCAGCAGCACCTGTGCATCTGACCGAGTCCAGCAAGAGCCCATGGAGGGGGAGCGGAGGGGGCAAGGAGGGCAGCCTCGGGCATGGCCAGCTGGCAGGGTCTGTCTGATCTGCTTTGCTTGCTCCTCTGGCTGTCACCCTCCTCTTCCCAGGGTCAAGGACAGCTTGCCCATCTCCCCAAGCAAACCAGCTCAGAGTCACAGGATAACGGAAGGCTTGCCGTGTCTGCCTCCACAGTTCCCCTGCAGGACCCTTTCTTCTGCCTCGTCACTGCAGAGTGGCGGGCCATTAGCTCCCAGTGCTCATGCAAGCTGACCACCACATCCCCCAGGGGGCATTTGAGGGTCACTCCCAGTGCAGACGGATGCCCTCAGGTCTGTTTGGTCTCCTGTATTTGGGGCGCGTGGCAGCTCTAGGATGTGCTGGGCTTTGCACACTGGCAGACCCGTTCAGCTTGCCGCCACACCTGGGACCTAGGCTCTTCTCCTCCATCCTACCTGTTGAGGGCCGCACCTCCCAATTCATGTGCTCGAAGCCCTAACTTCCAACATGGTTTTGTTTGGAAACAGAGCCTTTAAGGGAGTTAAATGAAGCCATAGGCTGGAGCCTTAATCCAGCAGGACGAGTGTCCTTGCAGGAAGAGACAAAGACACCAGAGATCCCCCTGTCTGCCCAAATGGAGAAAAGTCCATGTGAGGACACAGCAGGAAGGTGGCATCTACACACCAGGAAGAGGGACCTTCCTGAAACCAGCCCTGCTGGGCCCTCGACCTTGGACTCCTCACCTCCGGAACCCTGGGAAGGTAAAGTTTTGCTGTTGAAGTCACCAGGGGTGTGTGGGTGTCTTTTTCTCTTTTCTCCCACAGCATTTTCTTTTCTTTTTTCCATTTTTGTTTTTAAATGAGAATTGTAGAATCATCTCCGCCTCTCTCAGCCCTTATAAAATTTAAATGATGGTAGAAGAGATGGTAGGGAGAGAAAAACAGTGTGCTGCTTTTATAGATTTGTGGTCAAGTAGATCTCCAAGTCCTGTGCAAAGCCATTCGTTATTGGAAGTGTCATCAATAAAAAGCATGTGCAATTTGAATGCACACACACACAGCAGTTTGATTGATTGATTGATTTTGGGCACAGGGAATTGAACCCCAGGGTTCTTCACCACTGAGCAGCATCTCCAGCCCTATTTTCAGTTTTTTGTTTTGATTATTTGAGACACAGCTTCTCACCAAATTACTAGGGCCTTGCTCAGTTGCTGAGGCTGGTTCTCAGCTTGAAATCCCCCTGCCTCCACCTTCTGGGCTGCCGGGATCACGGGCGTGTGCCACCATGCCTGGCAGGGTGGTTTTAGCTTCATTATCATCACAGCTGAGGGCACAGCACATGATGGTGGCCTGTGACAGATGGCATGGTGCTCAACTTGAAGGAGCGAAGGCCGTGGCAGGTGAGTGTGTAGGACCATCGGCCCCACCCTTCCCTCAGGTGCCCCTCCACAGAGGACAGAGTCACTAAGGCCCGTCACACATTTTGGCGTGGATGGCTTTTCTGTCTGCAAATGGACGTCGGCACCCAGGGCCCCCAGCCGTGTGGCAGTTCTCCACCAGTGTCTCCCTCGTGGTGTCTCCCATGCCCTCACTGGGGTGGCCGCGCTTGGCTCAGGAAGGAAGACTGCAGGGCCGATGGAGACCAGGTGCACAGGTTGAAAGCCTGGACAGTGTCCCCGCAGGCATTCGCTCGGGTGTGACCTTGTGGGCCTATAGTCAAGCTCCGTTCTGGGGGCTATGGAAGCTGAACACCTCTGACCTGGGAGGTTTCAAGGTCGTTTCCTGGTCCCAAGGAAGAAGAAACACACTTTCTCCAAGGCACCCTGGAGATTCTCAACCTGTTTTCCAGGTTTTACCACGGCAACACGGGGACTTTTGAAGCTGAGCTCCCCTAATATTTTTGACTATTTTAGATCCAACTGAGCCAAAGGTGTGGAAGAATGAAAGCCCCCAACCTGACTCTGTGTGTTCCTCAAGGCCCAGTCTCTCAGCAGCAGTCCTCCCTTCTGGGCAGGCTTCCTGCATAGGACCTTCCCCCAACATCCTCCACGGTGCCCAGGTCCCCGGAACCCCACAGCTGCACACGGCCCTCAACCTCACACTCTCTCACTCCAGCCCCCTCATTTCCCCTGGCCCCTGAGAGCTGCTTCCTAGGAGTCCCGGCAGAATCTCCAACTCACCCTCAGAGCAGGGGGGACAACCTCTGCCCCAGCTCCCTCCCAGCTCCACTTCTGTCACTCATTCTTCCCACCTCCCATTACCCCCTGAACATTGAAGACTCCAAAACTCCCTCTCTCCACTCACTCGAGAGCATCGTAGCTGGAAGCTTGGATCTGAACACCTTAGACCTGCTGGGTTACTCCCAGCAGAGGAAGTGGTTCAGATGGGAACAGAGCCCTGTCTTAGCTGGGTACCAGTCCCCGGAAGGGAGCTGGCACAAGGATGAGTAGCCATGTTGCACTTGGAAGAGGCCTTGGGCTTGGAAGGGGGTGGTGAGATACTTTTGCTTTAGAATTCAGTGAAACCTAACTTGCTTAGGATTTCTCCTCAGACAAAGAATGTGCCTGAAACCAGAGCAGGACCCCCAGGACGGCGAGTCCTGGCACGCAGCGGCTACCGCCGACTGCAGGCAGCAGTTTCCTTCTGCCCCTGAATGCCGGTCGGTCCTGAGAAAGAGTCAGAGAATGCTACAGGGCCCAGCCCGGAAGCACAAGGTGAGGAATAACCGGCCTCAGGAAGACTCTGTGATAGCAGGTGATGTTGTGCCAGAGGAGCCTCTTCACACCAACCTTGCAGGCAGCAGGTTCGCCAAAAATGGAAGGATAAGGAATTTCCTCATGAAAGCCGCAAGTGGAGTGAAGGACAAAGATGGTCATCCAGATAGACCCTGACTTTCCTGCAAGTTAATTTTGTGAGGGAATAAGTCAGAAATTACTGAGGAATGGATCGATGTGTATGTTTACACCAGACTTCTTCAATAGTGAGCTAGCAAATACAAAGGTGATTGACAAAACCAAAGTCTCCAGACTGCAATCAAATGGCCAGTGGTACAAGTGTGCAGTCAGGCAGAGGGGCCCTTGCTCCAGAAGCTGCTAAGCCAACTCTGGCTTCCTCCTGAAAAGCAGAGAGACAAAAGACACAAAAGCACTCAGGAAAGCCGAACTCCATAAAATGCAAGATATTGTTAGGATAAAGTGGTCTGTGACTCAGTGGTGATTAATCCCCTTTAAAAAAGAAATCCTGTGCACATGTCTCAGGTCTCCTTAGCTCTGTCTTCTGACAATGGACAACACAGCTCATCCTTGGAGACGCCTTTTCTTTTCTCTTCCTCAACCATACGTGCTACCAGCCAGGGCTCGTGCCACGGTGATGAAGGAGGATCTGCACACTCTTCTTCAGTGCAGGACCGACCGGCGTTCAGGCGCAGAAGGAAACTGCTGCCTGCAGTCGGCGGCAGCCGCTGCGTGCCAGGACTCGCTGTCCTGGGGGTCCTGCTCTGGTTTCAGGCACATGAGACATTCTTTGTGGATGCTCTCAGATCCCCGCACTTGGGGCAAGTGTGCACACATTCCTCAGGGCTCAGCAGTTCTGTCCGGAACGCCAGGGCCCCAGAGCTTGTGGTTTCCAGGGTCACAAACCCCAAGAAACTTTTCATTCCAGAAACCTCTCCGGGAATCTCCTCTGATTACTGCTTCTCTTTGTTTTCCTCCCTTTTACCCGGTTCTACCCACCCCGAGGCTTTTGAGACAGTAAAACTTCCAAATGCTGGGCGCACTCTGGGATGGGTGAGCTAATAAGGTCTAATGAGCATTGCCCACATCCCTTCACCCCAGGTCATCAGGAAGTCCACCTTCCCCCGCTGTGTTTACAGCAAGGTGCTCTGAAGTTAGCAGAGCCTGTTCCTGTCCTCACCTACTCCAGGAATAAGTTTCGCAAATGTGAAGCAAAAGGCATTCAACCCAAGAGCAGCAGGAACGAAGGAGGAAATGCCTGTGTGAAGGTTGAAGTGTGGAAAGAGGAGCTGCTCCTCAGACCGGGGAGCAAGGCAGGGTCTGCAGGGAGGCCAGACTCTCTCCAGCTGGGGCCTCCATGTGGGTGCTTCTCAGGTCCTGCTGGAAGCGAGGACAGGAAATGGGCCACATAGCAAGGACACCTTCTCACTGGAGCCCTGGAGGCAGGGCTGGAATGGAGTCTGAGGGAGCAAGGACTCAGGAAGCCATGGGGGAGACAGGGAAATCATCCTCCTCCATGAAGCAGGAAGGGTTGAGGTAGGAGCCGCTGACAGGAGGAGAAGCAAGGGGCGTAGTTCTCTACCTGGGGGTAGAGAACATGAGAGGGCCAGGTTTGCCACCTTGGTGAACTTCCCAGCCTCCGGAACTGGCATGGTAAATATCTCGGCTTCAGACTGCGCAGTCTAAGGTACAGACGATTCCTAACTTTTGATGATTTGGTTTACAATTTTTCAACTTTACAATGGTGTAAAACAATACTTACACAGCCATTGTGTTTTGCACCTTCAGAACAGCATTACAAAAAATACGTGAGATACTCAGTGCTTCATTAGAAAACAGGACCTGTGTTAAATATGGCCTAGCACCATGTTAAGTCAAAGAGTACGTGCTTTCTGTCGTAACAACCCAGAGTAAGACAGGGTCTAATATCCAGATTATACATATATTTTTTAAAATCCTGTACAGCTCACCAATCAAAGGACATTTAAAAGGTTATTTGACCCAAGTAAAAATGGCCAAATAATTGCTTTACACTTGTCTCCAAGAAGATATGCAGATGGCCAACAAGAACATGAAAAGACACTAAATAGCATTGGTCATTAGGGCAACTCAAAACCGCAGTGAGATAGCACTTCACACCCACCATCATAGCTATAGTGACAACGATGATAAAAATGTAAAATGCCGAGTATTGAGAATGCAAAATGTTGCAGCTGCCGTGGAAACGGTTTGGCAGTTCCTCCAGAGGTTAAACAGAATCACCACACGACGCAGCAATTACATTCTTAGGTACAAACTCAAGAAAACTGAAAACACACACTCACAAATATTCATAGTGATATTTTCATAAGCGCTAGGCCCAGACCTGAGGACCAGCCGCACAGGCCTTCCCTGGAGCACACTGACCTGCTCTGCTCAGGAGCCTCCCATCAGGAAACTCAAGGTCTTTGCCCTTTGCTGGAAGTCCAGGAGAGTCAGTTGCATCAGGCAGAGAAACCACTGGGAGGGGATGAGAGCCATGCCCAGAGCCGTGGCCTCTCCAGTCATACCCAGATCTGCACCAGGTGAGGCGGTGCTGGGCACCTTCCACAGAGTGCTCCCTCCCATCTCTGCACCTGGGACACGTTGACCTCCACAGGCCTCTGGTCTCAGGGCAGCATGGGCTCTCACAGCCCCTGTGGGCTGCAGACCCACACCTCCTCCTGCATTTGGCAAGCTCAGGACCTGGAAGATGCCCCTGACTTTCCCTGGGATGTTTCTGTAAACCACCTCCCAGAGTTAGGTCAGAGCTCACAGGCAAAACTAGTACCACGTGTTTCTTTTCTTCTCAATGAAGGTGAACTGTTTCTGGGACAGGGCTCCTTTTGTTTAATTACTGTATTTTACAATATATCCAAAATTGCTCACAGCAAATTCAAATTTATGAAACAATGTCCTTTTTGCCTCTTTGACTGGTGTTGCTACAATTTGGAGCCGGGCAACTTGGTCTTGGTGCCTCCCTGCCCCCTTGTAGGACCTGAGGCCAGAAGAAAATCATGTGGGTCAAATCCTTGGTGAGGGAGGTAGAGCAAATCTCACAGGCAATAATGGAGAAAGCAATGAATGTACTGACCCTCTCAGGTCACACTCCCTGTGAGGAGACATGGCAAGGGGGCGTCATCAGCAATGAGGGAATAGCAGGAAGGGGAATCCTAAACATTAGCAGGCTTTTCCCAGACGGCCTGCCACTCTCTAGTCCCTCCCACCAGGCCCTGACCGGCCTCCTGTGGTGCTGGACCCTTCCTTCCATACATTTGGTTCCTCTTAGCATTACTCATTTCACAACTGCTCAACTTTCCCAAGGCATGTGACCCTCATCCCCAGCAGCCTGACAGACCACCCTTTCCTGACTTTTCTTCTCAAGGGAATCTTATGGATTTATCCCTAAGTATCTGAGAAATCAGTTGCAGATGGAACTTCAGAGCCCTGTACCCTTGCCCTCTGCATCCCTCCTACGCTCTGTGTGGATGTTTCCAGGCCCAGACGCCCCTGAGTGGCCCCGCCCTGGGCTGAGAGAAACAAGGCCCTGGATGCATTACCACCACCCACGTTTCAGGCCCTTGAATTGGTGGAGGAGTTTATTTGGGGGAAAGCAACCATTCAAAATAACTGAAAATGGAATTAAGAATCACCAGAGGCCCAGGCAGCCAGCCACTAGAAGTCACCCTTGTGGGCCGGAGCCCCGGATCATTCCAAGTGGCCATTCCTGAACCCTTCCCCGTTTTCTCCATGCAAACACGATGGAGGCTTTGGCCTGGATGCCCTCCTCCTTCTTCCTCCTGAGGACACCAGTGCTTTCTTGGGTGGCCCTGTGTGGCCCGGCATGACCCTAAGTAATAAAATCTCCCATGTTATTTCTGCGTCTTTTTCCTCTCTGTGCCGTCACTCAGTCACCTTCATAAATTAAAACCCTGGGTGCCCTCTGACATGGCGCACACATGGGCTCCCTGTTTGCTACCTGAATGACGGTGACTGAGCAGAAGGGGAAGGAGCCCCCCAGCTGAGGTGGCAGCTGGTGAGGCTCTTGGTCCTGGACACAGACACCAGGAGTCCTGGGCCAGGTCTCCTCTCCAACAGTGATCACCTCACTGATTACTTGTCCCCTAAGCTACTGGAGCATGCTGGAGTGGATGACGGCGCCACAGCCATCCACACAGCCCCGAGGACGCCACTAGAAATATATTCCTATGATCCATGACTGCAATACTTGATGGGTGATCCTGAAGTAATTCCACCAATTTATTTATAAATGGCCTTGGATGCATGAGGCCTTCCTCCTCTTTGTTTTCCTCTTTGAGACACAATTCACATGTTAGAGTCACCCTTTGAAAATGTACGATTCAGTGGTTTTGTTAGTATGTTCACAAAGTTTTGCAATTGTCACCACGATCCAATTCCAGAATGCTTTCATCATCCCAAAGAGAAACTTCACACATTAGCAGTCAGAGTCTCAGCCTCTGGCAACCACTAATTTGCTCTCTGCCTCTGTGACTTTGCCTACTCTGGACATTTCTTATAAATGGAATCATGCAATACGTGGCCATGATATATGACTTCGTTCACTTCGCATAGTAAAAGTGTTTCTTTATCCCAGATGAGGGAAGTCCCCGCTGTGCTTACCACTCAGCAGCTGATGGGCCTTGGGGCAGGGTCCTGTTTTGGCTGCCATGAGCATTCTGTGTAAGGCTTTGTGTGACCCTCGCTTTCCATTTCTCTTGGGTTTATAGCTCGCAGTAGAACGGCTGGGCCATGTGGCTTCTCTTTGTTTAACATTCTGGGGAACTGTCAACCTGGTTTCCAAAGTAGCTGTCCCCTCTGACCTCCCCACCAGCCCTGTGGAAGGGCTCCCTCTGCTCCTCCTCACCAGTATTCGCTCCCATCTGTCCTTATGATAACAGCCATCCCAGTGGGTACCAAGAGCACCCCGTTGTGCTTTTGATTTGATTTTTCTAATAAGCAATGATTCTGAGTATCTTGAAAATGCTAAGGAGGAGACACTTGTGTGTTTTATTTGGATAACAATCCATACAAGTCCTTTGCTAAATTTTAGTTGAGCTATATGTCTTGATTGTGGAGATTTAAGAATTCTTTATATGTTGTGCGAATGAGGCCTTTATCAGATACAGGACTTGCAAGTCTCTTCTTTCTCTGGGTGGTTTTCACTTTCTTGATCGCGTCCTCCGGTCAACAACAGCGAATTCCACTGACGTCTGGTTTATCTGGATTTTTCTTTTGCTGTTGTGCTTTTGGTGTCTGTCATCTCTAAGATGTGACTGCCCAATCCAAGATCGTGAAGATTTACACCAGTGTTTTCTTCTGAGAGTTGACTCCTCCTTTGCTCTTGATGAGTCCAGCAATGATCTACACTTTTTAAGGAGGACAGGAAAAGAAGGAAAAATATTACAGAAAAATGAGTCAGTTCATTTTCTTCTCTTTTAGGAATTCTGAGAAATTGATGCCAGAATGATAAAGAAGACCAACCCTTAAAGCAGAGTAGGGATAATTGCATAGTTGGGAGACTTCTGGTCCTTCCTGCAGCCTCCCTTCTTAGCTCTTGGGGTGCACCTCTGCAAGGTGACTGAATCGAGCACAGTGATCGTCTGTGGGGAGAGGAGGCTCCAAGCCCGTTGAGACCTCCACTTCCTGTCTCATGCTAATCATTTTCTGCAGCTGAAATCATTCCACATCCAAACCTCATTCCCTTCCTTTCTTTTAATTTTTTTGTAGTTGTAGATGGACAGCCCGCCTTTATTTTATTTGCTTTCTTTGTTTTTTGTTTTCTTTTTTTGCCGTGTGGGGATTGAACCCAGGGCCTTGTGCTTGTGAGGCAGGCACTTTATCAACTGAGCTATACCCCCAGCCCTCTGTGTTTATTTTTATGTGTTGTTGAGGATGGAACCCAGTGTCTCGAATGTGCTAGGCAAGCGCTCCACCTCTGAGCTACAAGCCCAAGCCCCACATCCCCTTGCTTTCTAAAATGCTCGAAAAATCTGAAAACTCCAGTTTCCATCATTCCTTCAGATCAAAGGGCTTTCCAGCTCTGTCCATCCTCGTTGCCGATGGGAAGCATTTTCCAGACTGCTGGACGTGGCCCGTCACTGTCTAGACCCGCAGCATTGAAGGACCCGTCCTGCCCTCCCTCCCAGACACTGGGACTCCCTTCCTCAAAGTGAACTCCCAGGTTGCACAGAGGTCGCCTGATCCTCCTCCTTCCTACCCTGGACTTCTCCATGTGGGTCAGGATGCGGCTGCGGCTCTACCCCACCCCAGGCTTTGGGGCTTACAACTGCTGCTCACATATTCAGGAAACTAAGAAAAAATAAAATAAAAAATCATTCAACCCACACATCCTGCCCAGGAAAAATCCATCTATTGTTCTTTCCTAGGCAACATCCTTAAAGTTGCACATTTTCACAGATTTTATCACATCTGCCCCTGGAGGCCAGAGTTTCTCATTAATATACAGTGATCCCTGGAGTGTGTTTGGTTTGGTTTTCTGCTGCCAAACCGAGGCGGAGGTTGGAAGCTAGAGCCAACTCCTGGCATTTAATCACACTGCGTGTCATATCCATCCCTCTCCCCATCCTTCACCCACTCACTTTTGATGGGAAAGAGTTGAAGCCACACACATACATCACTCCATCACTCACAGTGATAATATCTCAAATCATTTAGCCATCAGTTCACAAACGAGAATCATAGTGCAATTTAATTTGCAAGTACTGCATATTCCAATTTGCATATTTGATGTCAAGAAATTAGTCATTTCCCATCTTACGCTGTTTCCTTCAGTATCTATTCACTGTCTACCCAAGAAGATGCTCTGCAGTCAACACTTCCTGGTGTCACTCAGAAGATTTCAGGAAACACCAGTGATAAACCACTTCCTGAAAGCCAGCATGTGTCCAAATTCTCCAGACTTCGGCAAAGATTATTACCAAAATCAATCAAATACTTAAGAGGAAAAAATGTACAAAGTGACATTTGTGTATGGTAGGTAGAGATCAAGAGGTCTGTTCAGAATCTGCAAGTGGAAAATAGCCAAAGTTCTCAAGGAGCGGAAGAAAAATATGTCTAGTCCCTCTGGGAAATCAAGAACTAAGAGAATGTGTCATATAAATATTCTTCTCCAGTCTGAACAGTAACCTTTGGTTAGATATTTCTGACACATAAATTATCAAAGGACTCCTCAGTTTATACCCAAAGGACTTTTTAAATTCAGCATAAGACAGTGACGCAGCCACATCAATGTTTGTAGCAGCTCCACTCACAATAGCTAAACTATGGAACCAACCTAGGTGCCCTTCAACAGAAGAATGGATAAAGCAAATGTGGCACACAAACAGAATGGAATTATTACTCAGCTATAAAGAAAAATGAAATTATGACATTAGCCAGTGAATGGAGTGAATGGATGAAACTGGAGACTATCATGCTAAGTGAAATAAGTCAGTCCCCAAAAAATAAAAGTCAAATGTTCTCTCTGATATGTGGATGCTGACCCATAACAAGGGATGGTAAGAAAATATAAAAGTATAGAAGTTCACTGGATTAGACAAAGGGGAATGAAGGGAAGGAAGGGAAGATGGGAATAGGAAAGACAGCAGAATGAGTCAGATGTAATTTTCCTATGCTCATACATGAATACAGAACCAGTGCAACTCCACATCTGCTAAAACACAAGAATGGGGTCAAAATTGTAATGGGATTCACCCCATGTATATATAATATGTCAAAATGCACCATACTGTCATATACATCTAAGAACAATAAATTTTAAAAAGTAAAAAAAAGGAATATTACATTACTAATAATATGTATTGATAAAAGATCTCTAAACATGAGCTAGGAAAAATACCAAATGTTTACAAACAGGAACTCCAAATCAGAAAACAGGATTAACACCTTCATTTATAGAACAATAAAATTAAATTTAAAACATTTCCAGTAACCCCAGGTCAACAGAAGCGAAAGGTCAGGGACACACACAGGTCAGACTCCAAAGCCAAGTTTATGATCACCAGCGGGGGTCTTCAAGTCAGAGGTCATTTTGACATTGATTTACCATGTGCATCCCCAACCAGCGTGGAAGCTCCAGGAGGGAGGGGAGCTTTGCTGCTTTGGTCACTGCTGCAACTCAGCCCCAGGAGCAGAACTGGAACTAGTAGTGCCCAACAAGTTCTGCCTGGACAAGGACTTGCTCTGAATCTAAAAGGTGTAGCAAGCTCATTCCACCGTTAATGGGAGGATAAGAACTAATGCAAACAGAGATTCAGAGGAACCTCTGGACTGAGTAAGGAGAGACTGAGACTCAAATTTTGCAAGACTAAGGAACGACATTTAAAGTGCTCTACTCTTGTTTGATCATCATTGTTAGTGTGTGTCAGGCAAAGTTGCTGCTGACTTGCTAGGGAGCAGCGAGGCTGAGCGCCTTGAATGCATGGGAATAGCATGATCATCGTTGGCTCCCTGGATCCAACCCTATTTCTTGACTGCTCCCTCAGCAGTCTCTGGCAGACACTGGCTCTTGCTGTGGGCTCCAGCTCACACGCGCCTGGCTTGGTGTGGGTGTCCTCTGCAGCCCTGAGTCTCCCATCTAATGTTAGAGGTGGTTGCCTGCAGATCTGCATGGGATGCAGGTTCACTCAGTCCCAGGTCTGTACCTGCCACGTGTGCATGCACTACAGGTGTGTCCAATCAGACCTCAGCCTGGCGTTCCAGGAAATCTCTTCTGTGGGTGGGGTGGGTTTGGGAGGAAATTATGGCAAAGAAAACAATTCCTCTCACAATAAGTTCAAAAGGAAAGATTGCAAAAGACAAAAGAACCCGGAAGTCAGTTGTTAGAGTGTTCAAATTCCTCCTCTGGCCCTCAACTCTATCAAAACAAAAATAAGGGACCCAGGTACTCTGGAATGTCTCTTCCAGCTTCAAAAACTCTTAATAATAAAGTTTTGCTCTCAAGTAAACACAAATAAATTTTGTGCCAAACTCAACAAAAATAAACTTATGTCTATCCTTAAACTTAGCTCTCTTGTTTCAAGTTCAACCATCATCTAATTGTCCTCAAAAATCAGCTAATAATGGTTCCCTCCAGCACTGAGGATTCTGTAGACATAGCTTACAAACCATGGCTGGCTGCATTTATTCTCTCTGTCAGGCTTCTTTAGCAGAAAAGTGGTCATTCTGAGATGGACAGTTCAGATGGATGTTGAAGCAGCATCTCAAACCCACAGCGCTGCAGGATCCTAGTAAGATTACAAATCCACCAAGTGTCAGAATGGAGGAGAGTCAGAAGTGGAGGGACTGGCAGACCAGAGCAGACGCAGTTCAGGGAAAGGTGTGCAGTTGTCTTCCAAGAGGTCAGCACAGTGCAGGACAAGCAGAGGCTTTGTACTAAAGATGGGGGGTTTGTGTCCCCCTTGAATCCTAACCCCAAGGCAATAGTATTGGGAGGCAATGAGGTCATGATGGTGCAGCCCTTGGTGTGGGATTGGCATTCATACAAAAAGATGTGCAGGAGAGCTGCCTCGGCCCCCCACCATGGACAACACTGCAGGAAGACAGCTGTCCCTGAACCAGCAAGCAGCCTTGACCCCGGACTTCCCAGAGCCCTGAGCAGTGAGGAGCAGACGGGTGGTGTTGAAGTCACCGTGCATGGCATTATGTTTCAGCAGCCTGAATGGACCAGAACATCTTCAAATGAGATGTAGCCCCGGAGGTGACAATTTGTGACATCTTAGATCAGAGACAAACTGCCCAGCATTTATTACTGGTGGATACTAAGAAATAGCCACAAGGTTTAGCATCAATCTGTGTAACGTATCCACAAGTATGTGTGTTCGGTGACATTCTTTTAGATCATGTGAGTTAACCAAGTAGAAGATATTCTCTCATCTTTCCTGGCTACAGAACTGAAATGCGGTCTTCTGTCTCCAAGCTAGCTGTGCTACCTAAGCAGTGGAACCCCCAGCACAGCACACAGGGGCCTCCTCTGCTGTGATAGATTCCTCTGCAAGGCTGGCTGTGTGGAGACCACTGTGGCCTCCAACAGAATGGGATGGTCTGGATTCCCCTGAGCCCCTGTCAAGTGTTCAGAAAGCCTCAGGGCATCTGAGGAAGAGGCCTGGGGGCTGCCGAAGGAACCCAGCATTCCATTTCATCCCCTGTGGGTCCAGACATGCCCTGCCTGCAAGAGGCCGGAGGAGCTCAGCGAAACTTGTCTCTCTGCAGGGTGAGGAAAGACGCCAGATCTGGGGAAGCAGCCCGTGGAGAACAATGCACTGGGCAGATGAAACTCCTCTCCAGCACCAAGCCTTGCACAGGAACCTTTGAGAACTTTGCTTCACTTCCCCATGTCTGGTCCCAGCCTGTTCCACTGGGCTGCTTCCACATCAGAATTCACATCCTCAATAATTGTGGGCAGAGAACTTTGAGCCAGGATCACCAGTATTGAGAACTGGCCATCTCCGCTTTCCAGGCTGCATCTGGACAGGCTGGGCCCACAGTGGCTAGTTCCCACCTCCACCTCCCAAGCCACATTCCCAACAGTGAAGCCCACCTGGCTGGTTTCCTGTGGCTGCTGTAACAAGTTGCCAGGGACTGGATGGCTTCAGACAGCACATATTAATTCTTCCACTGTTCTAGAGGCCTGAAGTGGCCATTACTCAGCTACCCCTCTCCCTGCAAGACAGCCGAGGGAGACGTGGGGCATAGGAGAGGACTGGACACACAGCACACGCTGAGGAGTCTGGACAGCCCAGCTTCAGCTCCTCCACACAGCAGCAGGTAGCATGTGACCTGAGAACAGAAATCCAGGCTGATCTGGACCCAGGCTCTCGGGCTCAGGGAGGGAGCTGGTCTTTAGTGAGCACCCTTCAGATCCCCACCCACCCCAGCTACAGGGACTCAGACCAGAGGGCATCTCACTTCTTTTTGAGACACTTCAGACCAACCTTTCCAAGGTAAAATTCACGCACGGCACACCCCCTGTTGCAGAGCACACTGGAGGGTCCCTGAGGTGACATCCGAGCTGCACCCTGCTTTTAAAGCCCTTCGTGGTCTCAAGAGCAGCATGATCAGAGCTGAGCAGTGGTCTCTGCTCTCTGCTTTAGCATTTGCAGCTGCCAACAGGGCCTGTGGCTGCATGTGGGGGAGGCAGGGCACAGGCTGCTGGGCAATCCTGGCTAACGTCGCCCTCCCCTCTCCTCCCAGCATCTACCACTAGGCTGAGAATGTCTGCCTGTTATTTTGTGGTTTCTACTTTACGTATTTTCAGGCTCTGTTATTAGGTACATACTAATTTATGGTCAGTGTGTCTTCCTATTCAGTTCTTCCGCTGGTCCTCAGGAAGTGCCCTCTTCGTTCCTTGTTTTCTGACATGGTGCCCACCTTTCCTAATGGAGCAGGGCTGTGCCTCTCCTGGGCACAGCCTTTACCTTTGTCTACTTGCAGCTTTCTTACCTCATGTTGTAAATGTGTCAGCCCAGAGCCAGATCTCATGTGCGAAAAATAGACTCTGACCACTTCTGAGTGGACGTCGCAGCCATGTGTGTGTTAAGTATCCACATTTTGAAGCTCACATCTTCCAGGTAAGTCTGTCATGATGTTTGCCTATCTTTAAGCCACTTTAATAACATGAGCATAAATAAATAAATATATACAGACAAACATACATATATATATTCCACTTTGACCAACTAAAAACCTTAAATAGGTGCTACTTACGTAGACCTCGTCCTAGTTGGTACTATTTACGGGATCATAGTTTTAATTTAAAATCTGCATCTTTGTGTCTTTGAATGTGTGTCATAAATTTGTATGTGTTATAGTTAAAAATGTGTTCGTCTGCATACCCCTTGAATGTTCTGGAGAACCCCCAGGGTGCATACCACTCCTTAAGAAGCCTTAGAAAAATTAATAATCTTTCATTTTTTAAAGTAAAGAGCAGTCTGTTTATGTAAGCCTATTTAGATCAGCAAAGACTTTGAGGGCTTTTGTAAAAATAAATACAGGATAGTGAAATTAGCAGCACAGGCAGCCGGGAAGAGGCAGAGGAGGGCAGGAAAGCAGAGCAGCCAGGGCCCTGCAGGCACGCTGCGCAGGGTTGGAGAGACACAGCCCCACATGCTAGCTCGGTAGGAAAATCGTGGAACACAGAAACGAGACTGCGTGATACACTTAAAAATAAATTCGGTGTTGAGAAAGCAGGGGCATGGTCCCAGCGACAGGCACGGAGGAGGCTTGGCCTGGGTCCCCACAGGGGCATGGTCCCAGCGACAGGCACGGAGGGGTCCTGGCCTGGGTCCCCACAAGGGCATGCTGTAACACCGACCTCCTCAGTGGCCTGGGCATTCAGAAGACGGTCACTCTGAGTGTCCTGCAGTCCCTGGGCCTGGATTGATGGGGTAAGGCCACAGCCCAGGGGGCCTGAGCAAAGCCCAACAGGGTAGAAAAAGCCCAGTGGGGCAAGAAGACTTCCCTGGGAAGGACAGGCTGTGGGTGTTTATGGGGACTGTCCTGCTGAAGGGAAGCCTCCCACAGGGGCCATTTCTGTTGATGGAGCTCCTAATCGGACTCGATGACAGAGAGCTCCGAGCTCTTGCCCACAGTGCCGGAGGAGGCTACGTCATTTCCCACGCTCAGACTCGGTTAGTCCAGCTCTGGGCAGGTTGGGAATCCTTCAGGAAATCTGAGACACTTGACCAGGCTGTGGTCTTGAACCAAAAGCTGGAGGGGAACGCCATGCAGGGGGACTGAAGGCTGGCCTTGACCTTGGTCCCTTCCTCCAGTCAAAGCACCCCAGCCCAGTCTGTCCTGCCTCTCCACCTCCTTTCCTGAAGTCAGCCCCGGGAGAGGCTGCAGGCCACTCTTTCCTATGCTTGTCCTTCCTTGATCGTAGGAGCAATGGATGAATCGCTGCTTGGAGGAGGAGGGTCACGCCATGCAGGCACCTCAGCACCATTCCCACCTGTCCCAGAGGCAACTCCTCAGCAGCCATCAGCCTCCTTTATTTGCGTTTCTGCACACCAAGCCCAGGACGTGTGCACACACACCCCATGCATTCCCACACCCACTCTTTCACCAGCACACTCTTCCCTGTAAAGCACAAGCTGCGTCTGTCTGCTTCCCGACCTGCGCTCTGCAGTTCACCCTGGAGACGCTTCCGAGCTGCCTGCGTCCTCACACACCGGCACGAGTGCATCGCCCACTTTGTTTTATCTTGCTCTCCACTGACTCTTCAATGCCACAGGTGAGTTCATCCCCTGCACTGAGGTGTCCATCAGGATGCGGCCTTCTTTGGAAGTAGAGGTTTGGAGTTTTTTGTTGTTTTTTTTTTTTTTGGTTTTGGTACTGGGAATTAAACCCAGGGTGCTTTACCACTAAGCCACATCCCTAGTCCTTTTTTATATTTCATTTTGAGACAGAGTTTTACTAAGTTGCTTAGGGCCTCAAAAAGTTGCCAAGGCTGGCTTTAAACTCATGATCCTCCTGCCTCAGCCTCCCAAGTGGTTGGGATTACAGGCATGTGCCGCTGCACCCTGCTGGAGATGGGGTCTTTAAAGAGGTCATTATGCTAAATTGGGGTCCTTAGGTGGATCCCAACCCAGTATGACTGCTGTCCTTGTAGACAGAGGAAACTTGACCCACACAGAGCAATCATTCTGCCACATGAGAGCAGAGGTCAGGGGACGCTTCTACGGGCTGAGGACTGCACCACAGAAAGCGGGGAGAGGCCCGGCTGGATTCTCCTCACGGCCTCAGAAGGAGCCGCACCATGGACACCTCGGTCCTGGACAACAGATCTCTGTCGTTTGAGCCATCAGGCTGTGGGAGTTGGTGGCTATAAGTGCAGAGGGGCTCTGCAGGCAGGGACAATGAGGAGGGGGTCCTGGTCTCCAGGACAGCCTCGCTGCTCTGGGGCAGTGAGAGCTGAAGCAGAGCACGATGGGAGCCAGGAAGCACGGAATAGCCCTTGGCCAGAGGGAAGAGCAGGAAGGTACCAAAGCAGGGTCCTGCTTGGCAGGTGAGAGACCTCCAGGAGGTCGGAGGGGTCCAGCAGCGCAGGTCAGGTCCAGGGCACTGTGCTGCGGAGTCTCCCGGACCACTGGCCTGTGTGAGTGTGAGCAAGCTGGGAGTGAGGGTGGGTGAGGGTGGGCTGTGACTGAGACTGTGGAGCCCACACTGCTCAGTAGGGAGTGGGCCACGGCCTGTGAGCAAGGGCGCACGCACACACACACGCACACACACACACACACACCAAAAAACAATAAAAACAGCAGAAAATGAGGATATTCCCTTGTGTACAAACTACACAAAATAATAACTTTAGAGAATGAGGCCACCCCCCACTGGGACACACACACACATTAATAAATAAAAATACCAAATTTAGAAAATGAGACCATGAGTGATATAACAGCCTGGTGTAACCTTGATTTTGTGCAGTGCAATTCCCTTTATTCAAAGTTGAAACAGAATCCCTGTGTAAGGGAGAACCCGTGTCCCGTAAAAGAATCTTGAAATGGGAGGTTGTGGCATTGATCCATTCATGCTACAGGTCAGAAAACTGAGAGCCCAAGAGTTAACCAGCTTTCCTGAGGTCACCTAGTGGGCCCTGCAAAGCAGGACTGGAACTCTTGACCACCTGTGTCCCTCTCCCCTGCCAGGCTGTCCTGCCCTCACATAACTCCCTCAGGCACCCAGTTCCCTATTGCCCACCACCATGAGCACCCTGACGTCCAGCCTCAGGTTGGCTGCAGGACCCAGGCACCCTTTCTTCACATTCCGAGGGCTGCCCCCTGCCTTGGTGACTCTGCTGCCCACAGAGCCCCGCAGAGGCTCCAGGGTGGACGCTCAGTGGGCCCACGTGCAACCTCCCCTTGAGAGGGGCCCCTGGAGAATACAGCCAGAGACCATCAGAAGGGAGGAAAGCAGGCGACTGGGCAGCAAGCCAGGGCTGACAGGATGTCAGGCAGGAGGCAGGGGCATGGCACTGGAGCCTCGTGGGCTGTGGGGCCCTAGGAGGTGACCAGAGAGGGCAGTGGGGTGTGGAGAAGGGGTGCAAGGAGCTGTTGGCCACCAGCACACTGGCCAGAGAAAGATGGCTGCGCTTCCTGGCCCGTGGCAGGACTGCGGGCAATTCCCAGGCCTGGCTTGGAGCCCCCTGCAGGAGGGTCACGGAGGGACATGGCACACATCTGCAAGCCCCAGTGCCTGTGCTCTCTCAAGGGAGGGCCTTGCTCGTCTCCACTGTGCCCACGCTCCATCCCCAGGTCGTGGGTCCTTGTCCTCTGTGCACTATGCTCCAAGACCCTGGCAACCAGCAATTGTCCAGATGAGTGACAAATGGACTCACCAGGCTGACTGCTATTTACAAATCAGCACTAAATTCCCCTCTGAGGTCTCTCCCAGCCTGCAGAGCAGTGTAAGCAGCACTTGCAGGCTTGCTCATCTGACTCTCAGCTCTGCTGATGCCTCACTGGTGAGCCAGCCTGGGGCCCTGGAGCAATGGAGCCTGGGCTGCCATTCTGCCCTACAGCCCAGGACGTTGCGCCAATGACTCTCCCTCAATAGGCCCAGAAGTGCTTCCACCCCGATGGAGCTCACCCTGGATGGTGAAAGCGCCTTTCCTAGGGCTTCACACCCAGGCAGAGAGGGGCAGGATGCTCATCCCAAAGCAGTCCTCGGTGGCCAAGGACCTTCCTGCTGGCAATGTGTCCTGCCTATTTCTATGGCTGGGACAAGCGTGCCGTTGGCTCTGTGCCTCCTGGGGTTTTTAAAGTGTGCATTTTCACTTTGCTCCTACAAGAATCTCTCCCTGGAACCTGATAGAACTGAGCACAAAGCCAGTCTCAACTCCAAATCCACCAGCGACCTTTCAGCCCGTGTGGATCCAGTGTCCTCAGGCTCAGCAGCAGTGCAGCCAGGCTTCCCAGGCAGCCCCCTGTGTCTCCTGCTCTCCTGGCAGTGATCTTGGGTTCGCCTGGCTGCAGGCTTCCTGCTCTCTCTGCTCCCAAGTCTGCCACCTGTCCGACCCTCACACTCCGGCCACCCATCTCCCAGTTCTCAAGTTTGATGAGCTCAGTCAGCTGTTTTCTCTGCCATTTTTTTTATGGTCCCATTATTTTTCATTTTAATTGTGAAATATGTTAAACATACAAACAAGATGCACGCACACCATGCCTCAGGCCCAGCACACTGCACAGAAGCCAGGCTTTGGGGTATGGTAGCAGGTCCGGCTCCCACTGGAACCCTAAATTTGCCCCTTTCAAGGGGAATGCTGACCCCCATTTCTGCTCCCACTGAGGCCACTAGGCAGGCCCAGTCCTCCTGCTAGCTGTGGGGACAGAAGAGCAGCACAGGATCCCACCATGGCCGCTCAGCACGGGAGCCCCTAACTCTCCAGGCTGGGGTCCCTGCCCTGCAGAGAGGTAGAAGGATGGGGGCCAGGCGAGAGCTCCTGACTGGTGAAACCAACGACGCCTTCACCTCCACTGACCACAACAAAGTCCAAAGATGCCAGAGGTCAGGGCTCTGTCACATAAAACCCAGACCTTTCCATCGGAAGATGGGTCTTTCTGCACATCCTCCCAAGCCTTCCCCACTGGGGAACTAGCTGGTCCACCTGGTGCTCCAGCTTCAGAAACCACTTGTCGTCACCCAGAGTGCATCTCTGTGACATGGAAAGAGGTCACTGCATCAAACACTAATTATGTTTTGGGGTCACTTTATTTTTTTCGGTTAAACATTTGTAAATCATTCCTTAGTGCCACCCATTTTCTTCCCACTCTCCCTGCGGGATCCCTGGCTCTGACCTTGCCCCGGAGAGCTCAGCTGCTCCTTCCCCCAGAGGTGAGTCAGGTTCCTGTCCTCCCTGCAGTCATGCCCGCCTGGCCAAGGAGGACCATCCGCAGGATCCACCTCGGGGAGGACAGGCTGCTGTCTGCTGCAGTACTTGTGGGGTCCCACAGCCCGTCCTCGTTTGTCCCTGTGTTGTGCTGGGGAGAACAAGGGAGATGCTCTGGGCTGGCACGAGGCAAGCCTCCCAGGGCTGGAAAGCAGGGAGCAGGTGGAGAAGCCGGCCACTCTTTGGGCTGGAGTTGGGCATCGCTTGTCGCTGCTGCCTGGGTCACGTTCTGGGCAGAGGGAAGATGGGGGATCAAATGTGAGCACAAGAGAACAAAGGAGAGAGACCAGAGTGAGAGAGGAGAGGGACCCAGCAGGCTGGGAGGGTGTGGTCTGGGTGGCAGGGCGACAGGGAAAGGGGGTCTTCTGAAGTTGGACTGAGGTGGACAGCGGCCATGTGGGCATCCTTGGGGAGAGTGTGAGCACAGCCGTGTGTTCCCGTGGGGCCTTGTTCAGCGGGTTCACTTTCCGCATTCACCTCTCATTTCCTTCCATGAAGTCATCATGACCCAGCACAGAATCTGAGTCACACTCACCTTGTTCCCTGATGATCAGTCACAAGAGAACAATTGGAGGTTTCAAGACCAGTGCTTTAGCAGAACCAAAAGTGTGTGCGTGTGTGTGTGTGTGTGTGTGTGTGTGTCTGAGTGTGTTTCAGCAGCTCAGCCCTGTGTGGGTGTGATGTGGACAGGGTGGGACAGGGAGAAGAGACCCCTGGAATACACTGATGTGCCCACCGTCAGGAGGCCTGATCAGTGGGCACTGCCTGGCATCCTTGCCCTTAATCCCTCGACTAAGAAAATGGCTTTTCCCAACTGAACCCCATAAGGCCAGGCGTGACCTGTGCCCTCTCCTGGGAGAAAGCACCTTCCTAAAGAGCTGGAGGTGCACTGGCGGTGGAGTGCGAGGGGGCTCTGTGCACACACGAGTGAGGAGACTGCTGCCCAGCTGACACAGGGCAGGTGGTGCCTTGCTGGGACCTCCCCCTTGCCACTGCCCACCTGGTAGGAAGCACAGCCCCGACCCCACCTCACCTACCAGGGGTGCTTGCTCCTAAACCGCAGCTGTGGAAGCACTGGGTGCGCGCACATCTGTGTCCAGCTTTGCTTGCAACAATGTCCGCGACAGTCCTCCCCACTGCCCAGAGTGATGGTGGCACATCCTCAGCACCAGCTCTGCGGCTGGTAGGGCTTGTTGTTAAGGAAAGGGGAGCACCAACAGCATCCCTAGCACTGTGTGACAGTGGTGGCTTGGCAGGGGTCAGTGAGGGAATGCAAAACTAGTTAGATCTGAGGATGAGTTCAGGAGACCACGGTGCAGCATGGGAACTGTCCCTAACGTACTGTGTACCTGAAAACTGCGAAAGTGAGTGGAGGAGTATTCTGGGCACATGGGAGCACTTAAGGATGTGCAGTGGTGTGCGCACTGGCTGGCCTGACCCGGCCACCGCACAGTGCACACAGAAATCAAAGCACCATGTCGACATCAAATATGCACAGACAAATGCTCGTCGTCAAGTATGAGCACATGAATACAGCCCCAAACAACAGCAAATAAACACCCTTGAGCCTGGACATCAAAGAATGAGAGGCCCCATCTGGAGACGTTGTCACCAGGCCAATGACACTGATGGAGGGTTCCCTGGAGATCCTCTGGAAGTCAAAATCCTGATTATAAATAGTTTAGGAAAAATAAAAAGGGCCCTGAGGACACGTGTCTGGTAGAAAGGGCTTTATCCACAAGATATAAGGCTAGGAAATTAACAATCTCCCCAAGAAAGTAAGCTCGTAAACCTGGGAGAACAAAGAGAATGAGAAAAGGAGTGTCCCAGCCAGTGCCCTCTCCAGCCAGGGGCTCAGCCAGTCCAGAGCAGGTTTGCACACTGAACAGCACTTGTCCAGTCTGGGCTCTCAAAAATGCAAGCTGTTCCCAAGTGCCTGAGGGCCCACAAGCAAACCTGGCAGGTCGCCACTTTGATCTGAGGATTCTGGACTCAGGGGATGCTCGAAGGGTTCAAGATCGGAGACACAACTGGACCTACATTTAGGGAGGGGCAGGGCTGGAGGGGGGCCAGTGGCTTAATGGCCTTGTCTACTTTGTGGTACACCGTGGAAACTTCCGAGAGAGCTCCAGAGCCGGCCAGCACACACACACACCACGAGAGGAAATCCGCTTCATGAGGCGGGGGCACCTGGGCTCAGGAGTTCTGGGCTTTGCCCTAAAAGCCTCTCCACGTGCCGTTCCCCTGAGTCCTTAATAACAAACCAGTGATAGTAAGCAAAGTGGCTTCATGAGCTCCGTGAGCCACTCCAGCACTTCTGGGAAGCCCGTGCCTGGCCACTTGGACCCAAGTACAGTGGCCCAACGTCTGTGACTGACATCTCAAGTAAGGACAGGCTTGTGGGAGCCCCCAACCCGTGGGAAGCGATGCCACGTCTGGTGGGTGGCAGGTTAGCCGGTGTCCACTGCCGCAGCAGTTTGCAAGGAGGCGAGTTCATTGGGTTAATGGTTTCAGAGGTTTCAGTCCACAGGTGGCCGGCCCTTTGCTTCTGGACCTGTGGTGAGGCACAACATCAGGACTGAGCACTGGAGCAGAGCTGACCACCTGTGGGGCCGAGAAGCAGAGAGAGAGGAAGGGGCTGTGGTGGCAGCCTCCCCTTCAAGGACCTGCCCCCCAGTAACTTAACTTCCTTCCCCTAGGCCTCACCTCTTAAAGGTCCCACACCTCCAAATAGCACCAAGGCTGGGGCCTGAGCCATCCATACAGGGGCCTTTGGGGGACATTGCATATCCAAATTATAGCAGATGGTGTCAGAACTGAAGTGAGTCATTGGACACCCAGTTAGTGTCAGAGATTCAGAAATGAAGTTGGCAAAGACATCGGGCAATTGGTGTCAGGAGGGGAAAAAACTGAGTTTTTTCACTGCAAAGGTGCAAGAGATGCTGAGAGAATCAGTGACAGCTGGTGGGAAGCCACCGTGGGGGCTCAGAAAGCAGGGGCTCCATCATCTCACGCACACTCACACACACATTCACTTCCTGCTCTGTCTCTCTAGATGAGACAGAGAGCAGAGATGGGGAGGGCGGGACAGGTGGGCAGAGTGACAGCGCCCTCCCCTCAGGGCTGTGGGGTAGGCAGCTACACCCACGCAGATGCCAGCGCAGCTGGACACAGACCTGCCCACTCAGCGCTGCCTCCTGTCCCCTGTGCGAGGCCAGCCCCACAAGCTCAGCTCCAGCCCCCCTGTTGTTCTGGTGACCCTGCCTCAGTGGACACCTCCGCACCTCCGCTGGATTCCGACCCCTCTGGCCTGTGTTTCCAGCCTCAGGACCGGGCTTTGGGGAGGCGCAGTCACGGAGGCCCCGGCTGTGCCGTGCGCTGTGGGCACTCACTCCAGGAGCTCTCTCCTCCTTGGCTTCTAAGGAAACAGAGGCACAGATGGGGTGACAGGGGGCCAACCTATTCTCCACGCCATGCCCACCACATGTCTTCCTGACTAAGCAGTGGAATTCTCAGGAATCAGCAGTGGATTCTGAGAGGATGTGAGTTGGAAGCAGTGGGCACTTCCATGGTACCCTGAGGTCTCCAGTGGGCACAAAAGTCCATTCCCTTGGCCAACACCCTGGGTACTCAAGTGAGAAGAGATGGAAAGTTTCATGAATTCCAGTTGAATTCAGCCACACACTTCCCATTGAACACACCACTCTCTCTCGCGCACACACACACACACACACACACACACACATCAGTATCTGTCAATGTCTTGACATATGTATTTCAAAACAAACAATTATTGTTACACACACTGACTCACTTGCTCCTCAGAGACACCAGCTGCTTTGGGTAGGATAAGATGTGTCTCTCTACCCTACAGACTCGAAGGTCAAGGCTCAGGGAGGTGAGTGAGCTGCCCTGAAACTTGGCCAGTCAGAGGGGTAGGTGAGCTGGGCCTCTGCCCTCACATGCCGGCTGCTCGCTCTTCACAGGACTGAGTACTCAACAAGCTGGACTTTCCCAGAAAGGGGCCTTCAAGTTGCAATGCTAAGCTCCCAGCTTTGATGGCTTTGAACTTCAGGTCTCTTCCTTCATAGTAACTGTGCTCACATGTTCATGAGCCAGCGCACACTCGCACACACAACCACCACCACCACAATAAACTAAAACAAAGCCTCCCGAGAGAATAATTGCTACCAAAATATCTTAATGAATGGGCAGCATGCAGATTCACCCTTCACTCAGCAGGAAGCAAAAGCCAGAGCAGTCTCCTCCAAAGACGTGTCCATGGCTTACCAGTTTGGAAAACAGCTCCTTGGAGAATTTTTAATGCTAAACAGCCATTTGTTTGGGGCAGAGCTGAACCACCATTGAAAGCCACACTCCCACGAAGCCCAACCTCTCCCGGGTCCCAGCCCTCCAGAACCGAGCTCCATCTGCTGGATCCTGCAGCCTGCTCCACTTTCCCACAATTATGAAATTATCACGGACTCACTGGAGGTAAATTTGGAAAGTTCAGAAAAGAAAAAAAACTTTACTAATCACACCAGCTGGAAATAATCACTATTAAACTTTTTATACATTTCCTTCCAGCCTTTAAAAAATACTCTGGAACCACGGTCTTCTAAGGCCAGGAGTGCTGCTCTGTTGGATGGCCAGCCTGAGGATGCATTGCGTCCATGCACAGCCTCCCACTGAAGGACAGAGGCCCCCGGCTTCCCAGTGGCGTTCGCTGAGTTGAGGGGGAAGCTGGCAGCTGCAGGGCGCAGCCACCGGGCTGTGGCTTCGACACTCCATGCAGTAGAATCCTTTCAAATGCTGTCTTCATAACTGACAGCACCTCTGCTGACCCCAGGTGTTCCCACGGGTGCTGAGTCCCATCCGGGACTCTCCAGGGAGGTGCTGACCAGCACTCATGGGCCAGGTCTCCAGGGGTATCTGACAGCGGGAGGAATGGACTTCCCAGCCTCCTAGACATTGAAGTTTGTGGAAAGAGTGTTCCTTCCAAGAGCTGGACATTCTCAAGTGTGCTGATAAAGCATGGGGTACGCAGTGCAATCCAGACTTTTTTTTTTTTTTTTTTTTTTGCAGTGCTAGGGATTGAACCCAGTGCCTTGTGCATGCGAGGCAGGCACTCGACCAACTGAGCTACATCCCCAGCCCCTCAATCCAGACTTTTAAGCAATGGACATGGCCTCTCTGTGTCTCAATAGCTGGACTAATCACCTTCGAGGCTCCCCTGCTGTGGATGGCAGAGACAACTGAAGCCAGCTGGCTCTCCTGCAGCACCTGTCGGCAGTGGGCTACATTCTGCTGGAGCTCAGACTCCAACAGGGCTGCTCTGCTTTCCACCCTGAGTGCCCCGCTCTTCTTCTTACCCTGCGGATGCCGCCCAGTGTCCAGGGCTCTTGCCCACCTGTGGCTCCTCTACTGGGTCCCTGCACGCTGTCCTGCTACAGGGACACTTCCGTGCTGACTTTTGCTGGTGTCTTTCCAGTAGGAACACACTGGCCTCCTGCATGGATCCCATTGGCTTCCCCGTGGCTCATGGTGGTGAGCTCTTCCCCATGTGCTATTTTGCCACCCAAACAGCATCTCAGGAAAAACATCTTATTCTTTTAAATCTCATCGTTTGCTTATTATTGGTAGATAAGTCCTTTATCAGACGTGAGTTTGCAAGTCTCTCTTCCTCTCTTTTTGTTCCCTTGACACCACCTTTTGCAGAGCTTGGCAGTATTGATGAAGTCCAATTTATCTCTTTTTTAAAAATTTGAGTTGTGATTTTGGTGACATTATTGGAGATCTTTGCCTAACCTGAGGCCCAGATATTTTCCCCCACATCTTCTTACAGAAGTCCCCTGTCACTGGGCTGGATATTGATCTATGATTCATTTGAATATACTTTTTGTTCTAGATGTGCAGTTCCTTCTTCACACAGGGATGTCTGGTGGTCCCAGCAGCATGTATTCAAATAACTTTTATTTTTTTTATTGCATTTTACAGCTACACATCTCTGGACAGGTGCTTTATGTGGACGTTTTCATGTAATCTTCACCAACTCTGTGAGGTGTAGGGGTGGGTGGTCCTCCCGGTCCATGACAGACAGAGGAACCAGGCAGAGTGGGAGTGCTTGCCAGGCTCACCCAAGCACTGAAAGGCAGACCGCAGCCCAAATGTTGAGTGACTAGCCCGGCGTCCAGGGCTCCATTGCAGGTCATCCTCCATCTTGAGGAGGACAGAGATTGGCCTGCCCAAAGCAGCCCTTTGTCCTATGAGCATCAGAGGCTCCAAACCTCGGCGGCTCCAGGGAACGCCAGCAGGGCAAGCCCTGTTGCCAGCCCACTTGGCTCAATGTCCGAAGTGTACTTACGTGTAAGCCCCTCCGTCACCTTGGACGGGCACAGAACAGCCTTCCTCCACACTTCCGGGCTGTGCCCACCAAGGGACCACAGAGGGGAAGGGGGCAGGAACCACGGGCTCCCTCTAGGGTCCATAGACATTTGATGGGAAGAGGTATTCAGACCAAAACAGAGGTGTC
Source organism: Glaucomys volans (assembly GCA_020662805.1). Classification (NCBI taxonomy): domain Eukaryota; kingdom Metazoa; phylum Chordata; class Mammalia; order Rodentia; family Sciuridae; genus Glaucomys; species Glaucomys volans. The sequence goes on from JAJEJO010005560.1 coordinate 57,742, forward strand.
CTCCTCCAAAGTCAGGGCTCCACTTTCAAAAGAAAGGAAGCTGGTCTCACCGGGATAAGCATCCTGACGTGGCCCCACCCATGTGCACGTCTCAATGGCAAAGCTGGAGGACTGGGGTTCTGTTGCATTTTGGGGCTTCCTCATCCTATTCCAAACATTGGTTTTGGACAGCCTGCTAAACCCGCTCCTATTTGATCTAATCCTTTGTAAGGTCAAGACCATCCCAATGGTCTTGTGTTCCTTTCAAGTTCTCAGTAAATAAACAGAATCTGGCGCAAGTGGCCCCCTCGGTGTGACACACCAGTGCCCCAACAGCCTGTCATCAATCACAGGATGAGGAAACGCTGCTGATTTGAATATGGTTTTGTAATTCTACATGTTTCTGATATTTCTTTACTTAAGAAAACCATGGACTCAGCTCTTTAAAAATTGCTTTTCATCTTAGGTTACTCTAGAGATATGTGGCCCAGTGAAGCCTTAGAAGTTCATGAGACTTAATTTTAGATCTTTGATTAGTGGAAAGGAACCATAACTAACATTAACCACTGATATTACCCCCTGTGGGATAAAAGTGTGTTCAGCATTGGACTCAGCCCATAGACTGATTGCTTTTCTTGTTGCTTGGGGAAATAAATTGCTATATCTGATTCTTGTGATTTGGTTACAGTGTTGATGGCATGATTTTGTCAATCAGCATTCTATACGTTCCTCCCTATTCTGACGTCAGCCTTGTCCAGCAGCATTTGGTTCTGTGTAACTTCCTGTGTGCCTTTACTATTGGCAATAATCCATCCTTCCTTGGTACCTCAGGCCTCCACAGTGGTACAAGTTGCTCTTACTGACCTGCTGTGGGCCCCAGGGACTCTGGGCTAGAACACCTTGAGTGGATGAGAGATCACCAGTGACCAGCCAGAATCACATCACCTTCCCAGACTCTGCTCTGACTCCAACAGTCCAGCTGCTGGAGGTTCTGATCGACCCGCCACCCAGGTGCCTCCAGTTCCTCATGGGTCCCAAAGGCTTCTTCCCAAGAAGAAAGGCTTCTTCCCAGCAACGGTTCCATCCCTCAAAGCTTCTTTCATGCTTCTAATTCCACAGTTCTTTCCAGATCTTCAAAAGGAATTAATTTTGACCTTAGAGAGGGAAGAAAGCAAGATGTGTGACCAACATATCATACTAGGTGAATTCCCTGTATTATCTCCCCTGACAGAATGGAAAGCAAACCCACTAAGAATGTGAAATCATGAATGAATGAAGGAATGAAGAGATGGATGGGTGGATGGATCCACAAAACTTGATACGGCTACAAACCAATTTTATTTTAATATGGGAAAAATATTTGAAAGTTAAGGTCACAGAGGTTTAAATTACTCAATAAGCAGAAATTTGAAGCCAAAAATTAGCTTTTATTTTTCTTTGAAAATCAAGTCACCAAATTTCACAATCATTCTTATGATGATAAATTAAGTTGAGCATTACTAAATTCTAGAAATCATGCCAATGCTCAGGCATTATAAATTATTTGCAAGGTCTCTGGATTAGATGTACATTTTTTAATTTTAAAAATCTTCAAAAGTGTAGTACTAATGATAGTTATAGAATATACTTCTGTGTCTATTTGTGTGTGTGTGTGTGTGTAATTCTCTTAGAAATCACTTTAGATCACAATGCTCTACTTAATCTTTGCAGGATACAAAACACAGCCGTCTTCAAATATGCCAGGTCTGAGGACTTAAGACATCTCCCTTCAGAAAGATGTGGGCTTGGCTACCTTAACTTTGTCCCCTACTGGTCTGTCCCCCAAAGATAAACTTCTAGACTTTTCTCAAGCTGGAGACCATGAGGTCAAAAGGGTTGGTATTTATGAGCAACTGGAAAAAATGATACTCACCAAATTTGTTTAAAATATAACATGAACATCACATTTTATTTTTTTTGCTTTTCTGAGTTTGGTTTATTTCGCTTAACATAATGGTCTCTAGTTCCATCCATTTTCCTGCAAATGACATGATTTCACTTTTTTTCTTTAAAATTTTTTATTTTAGTTCATTGTACACAACTGGAGTATAACTATCATTTTTCTCTTTGTACACAAAGTAGAATCATACAATTTTCATATTTATACATATATATAGGGTATAGATGTTTGTCTCATTCTATTATCTTTCCTTCCCCACCCCCTCCCCACCTATCATTTTCCTCTCTACAATCCATCCCTTCTCCATTCTTCCCCTGCCTCCCCCCACCCCCTCTATGTGTCATCAACCACTTATAAGAGAAATCATTCGGCCTTTGGTTTTTTGGTATTGGCTTCTTTCACTTAACATGATCTTCTCCAATTTCATCCATTTACCTTCAAATGTCATAATTTTATTATTCTTTTTGGCTGAATAATATTCCATTGTGTACATTTACCACAGTTTCTTTATCCATTCATCTATTGAAGGGCATCTAGGTTGGTTCCACAATCTAGCTATAGTGAACTGGGTTGCAATAAACATTAATTAATGTGGCTACATCACTGTAGTATGCTGATTTTAAGTCCTTTGGGTATAGGCCAAGGAGTGAGATAGCTGTGTCAAATGGTGGTTCCATTCTGAGTTTTTGAAGGAATCTCCATACTGCTTTCCAGAATGGCTGCACCAATTTGCAACCCCACCAGCAATGCATGAATGTACCTTTTTCCCCACATCCTTGGGATGCAAGGTTGGTTCAACATCCAGAAATCAATAAATGTAATTCATCACACCAACACACTTAAGAACCACCTGATTATTTCAATAGATGCAGAAAAAGCATTTGATAAAATAAAGCACCTCTTCAAGCTCAAAATACTAGAAAAAATAGGGATAATAGGAATGTTCCTAAATATTATAAAGGCTATCTATGCTAAGCCTACAACCAACATCATTCTAAATGGAGAAAAATTGAAAGCACTCCCCCTGAAAACTGGAACAAGGCAGGGATGCCCTCTTTCACCTCTCCTATTCAGCATCGTCCTTGAACCTCTAGCCAGAGCAATTAGACAGACCAAAGAAATTAAAGGGATATGAATAGGAAAAGAAGAGCTCAATGTATCCCTATTTGCTGATGACATGATTCTATATTTAGAGGAGCCTAAAAATTCCACCAGAAAACTTCTGGAACTCATAAATGAGTTCAGTAAAGTAGCTGGATATAAAATTAATGCCCAAAAATCTAATGCATTTTTATTCATAAGTGATGAAATCTCTGAAAGAGAAATTAGGAAAACTACCCCATTCACAATAGCCTTAAAAAAATATATGGGAATCAATCTAACAAAGGAGGTGAAAGACCTCTACAATGAGAACTACAGAACATTAAAGAAAGAAATTAAAGAAAATCTTAGAAGAGGAAAGATCTCCCATGTTCTTGGATAGGCAGAATTAATATCATCAAAATGGCCATACTACAAAAGCACTATACAAATTCAATGCAATTCCAAATAAAATCTCAATAACGAACCTCATAGAAATAGAGCAAGCACTCATGAAATTCATTTGGAGGAATAAGAGACCCAGAATAGCTAAAGCAATTCTTAGCAAGAAGAGCAAAATAGGAGGTATAACAATATCAGACCTTTAACTATACTACAGAGCAATAGTAACAAAAAGACATGGTATTGGCAGCAAAAAAGGCAGGTAGACCAATGGTAAAGAATAGAGGACACACAGACAAACCCACATAAATATAGTTTTCTCATACTAGACAAAGGTGCAAAAAACATACAATGGAGAAAAGATAGCCTCTTCAACAAATGATGCTGGCAAAACTGGAAATCCATATGCAGCAAAATGAACTAAACCCCTATCTCTCACCCTGCACAAAACTCAACTCAAAATGGATCAAGGACCTAGGAGTTAGACCAGAGACCCTTTACCTAATAGAAGAAAAAGTAGGTCCAAATCTTCATCGTATCAGCATAGGACCAGACTTCCTTAACATGACTCCCAAAGCACAAGAAATAAAAGCAGGAATCAATAATTTGGATAGATTCAATCTGAAAAGCTTTTTCTCAGCAAAATAAACAATCAGCAATGTGAAGAGAGAGCCTACAGAGTGGGAGAAAATCTTTGCCACACACACTTCAGATAGAGCACTAATCTCCAGAATCTATAAAGAACTCAAAAAACTTTACACCAAGAATACAAATAACCCAGTCAATAAATGGGCTAAGGAAGTGAGCAGACACTTCACAGAAGAGGATCTACATGCAATCAACAGGTATATGAAAAAATGTTCAACATCTCTAGTAATAAGAGAAATGCAAATCAGAACTACCCTAAGATACCATCTCACCCCTATTAGAATGTCTATTATCAAGAATAAACATCTTATGATCATGAAACAGACTGGTTTTGGACAGGAGATATCTCCACACCTAAAAGCAAAATAAACCAGCCCAAGTACACAAACATAACGCCCAGGGAGATCAGGAAGGCACGAAATGCTTTCTCATCCTGCCTCGGATCATAAATGAAATAGATGCGAGCGCAGCCTGCCTGCAGTGGAGACCTTCTCTGTGCACGAGGTCCAAGCAGCCAAGGAGCCTGGGAAAGGTCGGCGCTCCTGCAAAGCAGAGGGGAGCCTGGAGACCTGGCTGTCCACACCGTGCAGTGTTTTGATCTTTCCAACTCATGAAGTAATTTCTTTCAAGATGCGTTAGAATGAAGTGTCCCTGCTCTTGGCTTTTCCAAGAGAGGATACATGTAGCACAAGTCATGGAATAAAAATTCCAGATTTTCAAATGTTTTCAGCTGACATTTAAGAGTGATGGGACTGGACAAGTCAGATGTGGCAGTTGACCTCTGGGCTGAGACATGGCCTGTCCTTACAACAATGCCCCGTCTCAAAGGGGACACATGACATGCCCAGCCTGGGAAACCTCGCTGTGGGGATAGGGGTTCGGCAAGGAGAGGTGTGCCTGGCGGATTGCCCAGCTCACAGGGGGCAGCACTCAGGGGCAGCTCGTGCCTGTGATTCGTCCTCTTAAGTGTGAGCTCCATATAAATTTGGGTTAAGGGCATCCAGCCCCTCCTGTGGGTGTGGGAAGGGACAGATGGACTCCGGAACCACATGTGCCACTCGAGTCTTCCTCGGCGAAGAGCCAGTTCTGCAGGGACACGTCTCCAGGTGGTCTCCAGGTGGACCCAGAAGGACTCGGCCTCACTGGGGACTCCAAAGAACAGAGCCAGCCATCATTCTCACATCCCTCCAGACCCTTGGCACTGCCTGCCCAGCGCCCTCAGGAGTGTCAAAGGGTTTTCTGACATTAGGTGGCCATATAATTCATCACTTGTGTGAGATGATGACAGAAGATTCACAGCGTTGCATTTGGACTTTGCTATTTTTCTTTAGGGAGAAACACTATTTTTCATTGACTTTCTCACCAAGTCCTATGTGTCCGAGGAAATAGATAGTGGACCTCAAGCAAGAGGTACAGGAGCAATCGGGACCCAGCCGGACGCTTGCTGCCCCCCTGGAGAGGGATTGAATGACTGGGGAAGCACGCCTGTCACTGTCACAGGGCAGGCTTGCTCCCTCTCCCTTTCCACAGGCATGCTTCTGCTGGGAGTGTGGGCGCTTCCGGCAACGGAGCCCTGACACCAGCACGGCCTTCCCCTCCACGCACATGCCACCTTATCTTTGAAGAGCAGCCACACTGCAGGTGGAATGCACCAGGAGTTGCTCCGTTCTCGACCAGGGAGCACCAGGGTGTGCTGTGACCTCAGAGACGCTCAGGCATGAGTGCGCCTGCAAGCTGCTAGAACTTCTGTTACACTGCTATTCTCTCACCTGCCTGGTTTTGCTGTGTGACTTCAGTATCTCAGTGTCATGGAATTTCCAAGGCAACAGGAAAAATAATATATTTACCAGCGTCTTTCAGGACCTCCGTGCCCTGCCTGATTAAGCTCTGGGCCAAATCTGGTGGTAGCCAGCGTCTGGCCACCATCCCTCAGAACCAAAGCCCTCAATCCCAGGGAAGGGAGGGAGGGCAAAGAAAGAGGTGAGAGGCCCCAACCTTCCTACAGATGACCAGACCTCCCTACCTTAGGTGCCTCTTTGATGGGGTGCAGGTGGGGAAGGGGCCAGGCTTTTAAATAGCACTAGCCACACCCCAAAATCAGTGAGGAGGTATTTCAAGGGCTGGGAGCCAGGCATTCCAGGTAGGGACCTAAGTGTGGGCTGGGGACAGCCTCAGAGAGGAGAGAAGGGGTAGAGCTGGCTCACCTCCGATCACCAGGGTCCAGAGAGCACAGCATGCTCATGCTTAGCTCAAGGCAAGAAAATCTATCAAGACTGTCTGCTGGCCCTTGGTGCTTAGGAGAGGGATCATTGCACTAAGAAGTTGACTTCCAAATTTTGCATGTTCTCACTGACCCCAGGCTGCTTCCATGAGCTACCTAGCGACAGCTCACCTCCCTCAAGGCTGCCTGGGATTCTGAAGAGCACCCCGCGGGCCCAGATGGGCTGCCTGTGCCCACAGGTCTCCCTGTGTGTGTCACACCTGCACTCCCGAGGTTGGACTTGGGACAGGCCATTGTATCTGATGCCTAAACAGCCAATAGAATAACAAATTATCCAAAAGTAACCACCTCACACCCCAAATCTTTGTGTGACCTTTAGCAAAATAAGCCTGAGGTGTAAAAGTTTTAAACACAACTTCCACAAAAGAGTCTTTCTTGTAGTTTTGCCTGAATCAAGACCTCTGTGTTTGGACAGATTTGGAAAGCTAAACGAGACGAAGTCCTCTTCCTCTTCCAGCTGAAGAAACCCCAGGCTGCGCAGAACAGCAGCTTCGGTGAACTGAACAGAAGAGGCTCAGAGCCTGGGGAACTCGTGGCAACCAGTGGCCCTGGTGTCCCGCGACCTCTGGCTTCTGCTTCTCAAGCTCTTTCAGCCTGTGCAGAGGACAAAGCCATCTCCAGGGACACCAGACGAGTTGGTGAACAGAACTGGCTGGGCACAGAAGGTACAGAGCCCCTTGCTCTTCCCCTGTCCAACAGTGACCAGAAGAAGTGACTCGGAGAATCAGGACCATCACCTGGAAATGGTGCAGAGGCAGGGCTGGTGCTGGGGCCGAGACCTGGGCAGGGTGCTGTCGGGAGAGGGAAGGTCTCCGTGCCTGCTTAGGTGGTCTGCTGTGACCACTGAAGCAAGGACAGATTCAGTCCTGGTGAATAAGGGCCACTGTCGGGAGGAACCACTTCTGCAGAGAATCAGAACTTAGAGAGCCGGCACCTCCTAGGAGCTGTGAGTGGCGTGGTCCAGGCCCAGCACACCTGTGTGGCCAGTCTCACTGGAACGGCCATGAACGACAGCACCCAGTGGACAGAAAGGAAACTGCCTCTCCTGGGGCCTCTGCTGGTTCTGTTTCAGAATCTTGGCTCTCACTTGACAGCCCCGGAGGACGTGGTTCACAGCACCACGTGAAGGAGGAGCACCCTCGGTTCTCCAAACAGAATGTGCCCACCAGCCCTGGAGAGCCTGTCCCGTGCTGTGTGGCGGGCGGCCTGGGGACTGCCTGAGGAGAGGGACTTCACATTCAGTCTCTACACAAAGGCCACGCGTTCATCTTGGAGTGCCTGCCTCTCGGGGGTCTTAGAGCCTCCTCCTCGGCTTGCAGATGTGACAGGCGCTCGCTCTGCGTGGGGACCCAGGTCGTTACAATAGCCCTGCTTCTGCAGAGGACAGCCAGCCCTTTGCCCATTGCCAACACGACTGCTTCATCCCAGGGGGTTTTCAGGAAACGCTGTCGACTCTGGACTCCAACAGCCACACTGCAGAGCTGTCCCTTTTTGTGCCCGCGCTGCTCTTGGCCTCGGGCGTTTGCTGTTGGCTGAGGCATCCAAGGCGAGAGTCAAGAGTCCAGAGCACTGTTTGGAGCAGAGACCAGGAATTTGATCACAGGCCATTGAACCCCTCTGTGTGAATTAGGAACAGGGCTGCTGCTTCCCCACCAGGAAGGAGAAGGGCGTCGGAAGCGCTGCTCTCCGGGGCCTCTCCCACCTCGGACTGACCCCACACGGACCATTTCTTGTCCACACAACCAGCAGGCATGGAGCTGTCTTGAGACGCACCCCAGAGGGTCCTTTATTGATTCCTCTTCTCCTGAAACTGCTGGTTCTGGACCCAGAGACCAGAGGGAAATTGGGGGTCCTGATTTCCCAAGCATGGTAAGAATGGGGGCGTCTTTTGGAGGCTATCTGACGACTCTTCCTGGTGGGAGACTGAGCCTCACTCTGTGGCAACAGATTCCAGGCCACATCCGCCGCTCTCCTCTCTTGTCTTGCCCCTGGCCTTGGTCTCTCTCCGGAAGGAGAACATTTCCTTTTATACCCCTGCGTAAAGGCCATGGAGAGAGGAGCTGCACACATTTAGAAAGAAGGAAATTAAACTGTGGCAACTGAGGGATAAATAAAAACCTGCCCATGAGGAGTCACTGCTGCTTCACGTCCTGCCAATCTTCCTGGAGAACGTCAACTCCACGGCTTTCCAATCACTGACCTTCACATCTTCCAAAGTCCATCTCTGATTCTGCATCCAAGCTCCTGATGATGGAGTGGTCACATCCTGAGTGACTGCCCCACTCTGTCAGGCTTCACCGTCAACATCTCATCCCTTGTTGGCTTTGTCATTGGGGAACAAGCTGAGCACCCACAGAAGACCAGGAGGTCTGGAAGTGCCTGCAGAGATAGTTCTGACTTACAGCTGATGCTTTAGCCCACTGCACCCTTAAAACTGCCTTTCCTGCGGAAATGTGTCCATAACACTCTTTCTTGACTGCACTTAATTGTTAGTTCACTGTACATTTATTGCATCTATCATGTACCACACCGTGAGATGAAGCCATTGGGATACAGATAAGAATGACAGGATTTCTTAACTGGGCAGTCCCCTGTCCAGGATAGGTAAAGAGTAGTATGGGAGAGAGAGACGCAGAGTACCCCGAATGCCAGGCTGAGAAATCTCCTTCTTTCCCAGAAGTTAACCCTGGGCCCCATTTCTCCTACTTATTCTACAAGCATCACAATGGATGCTTCTGAATCCTGAATGGAGTGAAGTGCATGATTAATATGAACCAGTGTGCGATCAAGGGATACCCTCCCCACACTCAGACAGCAGAGAATCTGATGAGAGGAATACCTTCCCCAGCAATGGAAGAAGCTACAGGACAGAGGACGCATTTCCAAGACTCTCCTCCAGGGGCGCCCTGGCAGCCGGGCTGTGCCCCCCACACAGCCAGAAGTGACCCAGTCCTCCTACAGAGTAACAGGATCTGGGGTTACGGATCAGGAATGGGGAGCAGGGGACACAGTCAGGGAGGAATCCTGCCATGCATTTAGAGCGTGGGCTCTTCTCACAGCAAAGCATTGATTCTCTTTTTTGAAGGTTAGTGTCTTCATCTCTTCTCTGTTGCTATTAAAAAAAATGCCTGCGATCAGGAAATGTGTCACTCGTGGAAGTTGACTTGGCCCACAGCCCTGGAGGCTGGGAAGCACAGGAGCATGCAGCTGGGGTCTGCTGAGCACCTGGCGAGGGCCATCTTGCTGAGTCATGACGTGAGGCACTGCAAGCCTGCCAGCTCAGGTCTGTCTTCCCCTTATAAAGTCACTAATGCCATCATGGAGTCCCACCCTCATGACCTCATTCAATCCTCATCACCTCCCAAGCCCTCTGCCTCCTAGATTTCCAACACATGAACTGTTGAGGGACAGAGCCAAGTGAAAGCAGGCAGATTACTCGATAGGTCATCTAATCCACTAACCGACAGGCGAGAGGCTCACTGGTGGAGAAAGAAAAGGACCACCATTCCCAGGACGCCTCCCCAGGCAGGGACACTTGGTGGAGGGAAAGACCCACCTGGGAAAGGGCAGAATCTCCTCAGAGAAGGAGGGATGCTTTCCTGAGAAACTTGGGGTGCTCAAACTTGGGCCGTAGCACAAATCTAGGGGTGATCATAGAGCAACCCAAGTCTTGGGGTGGCCACCTTCATGGCAGCAGGGGAGAGCCTGGGCCAGGCTGCACAGCCTCCCTAATCCTACCACCGAGATTCGTGCTGCTCCTGGTTTGGCGAAGAACCTCCGTCCCCATCAGAGGCTGCCATGGTGCACTAGCCTCAGGGAGATGCAGGGACCGAGGGTTGGGGGCCCATACGTGCATGGAGGGAAACGTGGGGCTCCTTTGCCTTCCTCCCAGTCACTGGAGAAATGAAGTGACCTTTCCAGCTGGCTGCCGGGAACTTGGGCAAGGATCACTGGAGGTCCCTGTGATCCACAGACTTGCAAAGATAAAGGTGAGATGGACCTCAAGCCTAGGTTCTCTAATGGCCACCTTCTCTTTACAAACATGGTGCCCACCAGATGCTGGGTGGGAAGGGAGAATGGAGTTTCTCACAGTTGCCCATGTCTTTCCACAAACACTGCACCTGGACACTTGCTTTCAGGATTCCTTGTTGGTTAATAAGTCAGTATAGGAATGAATGCCCAGCACACTACTTTGTATCAAGGTTGAAAGCACCTTCGAATTAAATAAATCCAATTTATATTATTTTGCATAAACAAAGTAGAAGCAAGAAATGAAAATGAGGAATCTTCTGATCAGATTCCTTGAATTTACTAATAAGACCCAAAACTTTGATTCACCCAGAGCATATGAGCAATACAGTTGGATTGGACCCTTTTTTGATTTCCAGCGAGAAGTACTCCAAAGTTCTCAGAGCCTCTGAGTACATCAGAATCACAAGCAGGACGTGTCAAAACACCCAGCAAGAGTTTTTATTGACTAGGACTGACTTGGGCTCAATAAGGCGCATGCCTAACAATTTCCCTGGGTGGTGCTGATGCTGCCAGCCCAGGGCCCCTACTTTGAGAAACACTGACTCTGGTCCTCTAGCTCTGGATGCTGCATCAGTGAAAGGAAATAATGAACACAAAAGGAGTGTCCTGCTAGTCACGGGAGGTCAAGTATTTTTGAACATGCATTCATCTCATTATTGCTCATTTAAGATGGAGATCACAGAAGTCTTGGTTTCTAAGATACTAAGGTTTGTTTTTTGGGTTTTTGTGTGTTTTTGTTTTTGTTTTTGTTTTCTTCCTCTTGCTTTGGGGCTTTCGTTCCTAGCTGTGGTTTCCTTCCAATCTACGTCCGCCCGTGTGAGCAGTACCACATCCTCTAACGCACTCGTGAGACCTCTGTGGTATTCAAAATATCTTTTGTTTCCAACATCCTGGAACACTTCACTAACCCTTTTCCAGATCAAATAAAATCACTCACGTTTCGTTTGTTTGCAGTTTTTCTGAGTTCGCAGGAGAGCCAAGCCTTATTGTTGGCACACAGCTGGGCGCTTTCACCCTCTGCTACCTGGAGGTTAATTGAAAGGAACAACCTGGAAAGGAGAAAGTATGCTGCCTCAGAACCAGGCCATGTTCCCTGATGAGTATAAACAGCAGAAGGCCAGGCACTGAGCAGCCCAGGTCCCAGGCCCAAGGCTGAGGCCACCAGTGGCACCCCAGCCACAGGACCCACTAACTATCCTCGGGTGGGTCCTGTTCTCTGGATCCATTGGGCCTGTGGAGGAAAAATCAAAATGGAGTATCGCTGATTCAGGGCATTTTGAGTGGAGTTGAGAGGCCATTGCTCATCAGATCTCACAGTTGAATCTCGGAAGTGGGCTGCGGCCACCCCCACAGCAGGTGTGACCCTAAGATCTTGCTAAACTCTTCCAAGGTCACTTCTGCTCCCTACCCAGAGGCTGAGCTTGCACCCTGTGCCTTCCCTGCCCAACAGCTTGACTTCTGCCAGCACGCATCGTAATTCCTGAGTAGTAAGTGACGTGAATCCCAACCCTCATGTGGCTTGGAACTATGAATACAGACTCCATGTTGTAAAACCTCAGAGCAGACTTTCAAGATTGCCTGAGTCTGTGCTTCCTGGATTGCAGTCTATTTGGCCCCGGATGAATGTAATTTTCGTTGTTCTTGACTAGGTTGGCTTATTCTAGATGGGCATATTGCATTTGTTGTTATGTTTAAAAAAAAACACTTTATCTGGAGATGATTTCAACATTAGTGGAAAAGTTGTGAGAGCAGAATTAGAGCGCATGTGCTCTGTTTATGCAGAAGCAACTCTTGTTATCTTTTCTATTTGTTTCTTCACAGGTGAAAAGAAAACAATAGCGTTACCTTCTGCATGTGGTTTTGCAATATCCTATAAACACATATGCACAAATTCAAATAGTCCTCTCTCATGCATGATGCATGGGGCATATGTTCCAAGACCCCAGGGGATGCCTGAAGCCTCCCACCCCACCAGACCCTGTAGGTATTGTCTTTCCTGTACGTACATACCTGTGATTGAGCTAAATTTGTGAGTTAGGCCAAGTAAGAAATCAAACACATTATAACTCATCATAAATAGAACTATAATGTATTATGCACTGTACGTAATATACCATATACTACATATTTTATAAATAAAACATACTATATACTTAGTATATGCATATACTATAACAGGAGCTATGTGAATGTGGTCTGTCTTGAAAGAGTGAAGACAGTATGAGCACTCTCGACTGCAGTTGAGCACAGATAACTGAAACAGAAGAAAGTAAAACTGTGATAGAGGAAATTCCTGTGTGTGTGTGTGTGTGTGTGTGTGTGTGTGTTCCAAGACATTTGAGAAAAGCTTGGACACATCACATCTCTTTACTCCTAAGAACAGTCTTTGACAGGCATCAGTGTCCGTGAATTCAACAATCACGACGGTGCTTTTACCTAACCCGCCACCCAGACTCCAGCTTGATCCACAGCCCCGAGGTGTCTCCTCTAGCCTCTGCTCTCCTGTGAAGGCTGCAGTGCAGGATCACACGACTCAGCAGCCCCTCAGCGTCGCACCTGCAGCAGTGTGAAGACTGACCCCTGCCCCTGCGATGCCTGCGCCCAGGGTACCTGGGCCTGGTTCACCGTGCAGGCGTGGCCATACGGGCTCCAGGGAGACCCTCGTCTAGGACAGGCGAGGGCCGTCCAGGTTCTCCGTCTCTGCTTACCGGACTTTCCCTTCCGCTCACAAGAAGCCTACGAAGAGGCTCGATGGACACGCCCCTGTCCTGCTCCTCATCAAAACTGCCCAGCCCTGAGTAGACTGGGCTTCCATGGAGGGGTGGCTTTCTCTATCCCACATGCCCTCTGCTTCGACCACTCCAAACTGGCTTCCTAGTGTAGCAAGAGTCACTCCTCTGCCCCTTTATCTTCTGCACCTCATTGTTATTGACATGAGCTCAGAGACTCTTCTCCCAATAGTTCATCACCATCTGTTTTGGTTTAGATGTACAGTGTCCCTCAAAAGCTCATGTGTGACTTGAGGAAGCAAGTACAGAGGTGAAGTCAGAGCCTTAAGCTGGTCAGTGCTTGAATCCCCTGATAGGGATCAACAAAATGGTAACTATAGGCAGGTAGGGTGTGGCTGGAGGAGGTGGGTGATTGGGGATGTGCCCTAGGTGTTTGCATTTTGTCCTGGTGAGGGCAGCTCTCCCTCTCTCTGCACCCCTGCCCAGTCCCCAGGTGCTTCCTCCACAAGACCTTCCACCATGATGGTCTGCCTCACTCAGGCCCAGAGCAATGGAGTCAGCCGCCTATAGACTGAGACCTCTGAAACCATGAACGCCAAACAATCTTTTCCCCTCTTATTGTTCTTGTCAGGTCTTTTGGTCCCGTGGTGAAAGAGCTGACTAAAACACCATCCCTAACTATTTTGGAATGTGGCTGGTCCCCGATTTGGGTACTAAGAGTCAATCCAGTGGCTCTCTGTGTCCTGGTGATGTGCACCACATTTTTCATTTTTGAAATCTTTTTAAAATTTATAATTTTCTTTTTTTATCATTTATTTTCTAACAAACAAACAAACAAAAAAAAAAAAACATGCTTCAAACTGGCAGTGTCCTCCCTTGGCCAGACTGCTGGGGCTCTGCTGTGTCTTTTGACTCGGCCTTGATTCTTGGACTTGGAGTTTGTCTCTGCATTGCTCAGTCTTACCAAGAATCCTGCTCAGTCGGTTGAGCTGGAATCCACCATTCCCCACATCAGATCACAAGTCTAATCGGGTTTCTCCTCCTCTGCCATGCCCCAGGGGACGTTTGATCATGGGAGCCTGCCTCAGCAAGAGTCCTGGTAGGTCAGTTTAGCCAGCAGCCCTGGACCCCTGATGCTTCCCTTCAGAAATGTTCTATCTGTGCCTCAGCCTGCTCCTTGGCTGTGAATTCCCACCAACCCTTGCAGTAAATGCAATTGACCCCAGTCCTCTGTTGAGGCCTCTTGTACCCCATTGCAATGCCTTTTCAGAATCCAATCTGTTTTCACTAACTCTCCAGCTCTGCCTTTTCTTTGACAAGGACCTGGGGCTCCAGAATGGCGAGGGCTGGCGGAAGAGCATTCCTTTGTGGCTAGACACAGAAACTGACTGAAAGAGCCTGGGAAATGCTGATCCCTTGCAGGATTCAAGGGGATGTCGCACAACCACCCTGGAGGAGGAGGGGTCCTCTGACCCTGGGCTGCTATCCCCAGGATGCAGGTGAGGCTGAGTGTCCTCAGCTTCAGGACCTCACCATTGCCCCTTTCTATGGACCAAAGTGTGCTCCATGGCAGGAAACAGGGCAGATGGCCCTGGCTCACACTGCTCAACTCCCCCAACAGGGAATTCCTGTTCAAGCACCTGGGGACAAGACTCAGAGCCTCCTGGCCTGGATCGTGTTTCCATCCCTGGATAAACCAAGAGGGCCTTGGGTAGAGGCTCATGGAAGAACAGGACCCTTTCAGATCTGGCCAACTGGAAGGCAGAGGAGGAGGAAGAGGGCCAGGAGCCTGAGGAGGTGGCACGGGCCCGCCTGCTCTGTCACTTGGGCTCACTATCTTCTGACGCCACAATGACTTATTTTCTCCTAAGTGATTCGAGAGGTGATGCTGGGTGTGAAGTTTCCAACAACTGCAAAAATGCACGTGCAGTGAAGTGAATGGGTGTCAGTGAGAAGCACCTCTTGCCTCGATTTGTCCTTCCTGTACTGGCCAGTGGGAGGGAGGGGACTTGGAGACGGGTCCTACATCTCTGTGACCTCAGGCCACCGGCTCAGCCTCTCAGGTTTTAGGCTGGCTTGAGTCACTTTCTTCTCTGACATCCATGATTATAAGATCTGTCTTGAAACAGACTTATTATTTTGACAACTTTGGCCTGGCCTTCACTTCAACCTCAGCCAACCCATGACTGTTGGTGACCACAAATGGACCAAGAGCCCAGTCAAGGCCTAGCCTCTTCCCTCCCTATTACCTAATTCCCAACTCCCTTTGGCATGCCTTTGACGTTCTTCTGGTTTGGACCCAATTTATGGGTCCTGCTCACACCCATCAGATTGCAAATTAGGTGTGTCTATTGCTACAAAAAGAGGCCAGCCTAAGGGGCCAGCCTCCTCTACCCTGAAGGAGCAGCATGACCCTCGCCATCCCAAGATCAGCCCCACACACCACCCCGTGTGTGCAGAGCTCACTATCCAGCCTCAGGGGTCATAATGGCAGCCACTCAGGCCATCCACCAACCGGGAGGAAGGCGGAGGCCAGCGTCCCTCCAGGAGCAACGGAACCTACAGAGAGGCATTGGAAGTGGGTGCTGGGCTGCATTCAGGGCTGGGTGACTCCTGTTTTGACTTCGTTATGAATGTGTCATGTTTCTAGGAGTGGGAGCATGGCTGGAAACTGGATTTGAGACTAAACTCTCGGTTCTGCCATGAGGGATGGGATTAGTGCGGTTCCTGGGCCCTGCCAGAAACGCAGCTGTGTAGACAAGCCACGGTGACCTAATCTGCCCAGCAATGAGCTGGCCATCCAGCTGTGAGGCGAGCTCCAGCCTGAGTGTGAGAGGAAGCTGTCCTGGAGTGTGTGTGGACGCTGGATGTGGGGCGGCTCCTGGTTTAGAGAGAAGGAGGAAGGGTGTCAGAGGGCCCTGGTGAGAGGACAGCAGCACTCCTGTCCTGAGAAGGGGAGGGGGCTGGCGAGAGGACAGGAGAGCTAGACCAAAGGGAAGGAGGCAGCGCCACCCCTCGGGAGCAGACACAGCAGGGAAGGGGACAGACCACTTTCCTCCAAAGGAAGTGAGTCATGTTTCGTTTCCAGAAAAGTGGCTAATAAAAAGAAACAGCAAAATCTGTAAGTCTCAAACTATTTGGTTCTTTTCAGGAAGGGACTAGAGAGATGTCGAGTCCTCGTCTTGACCAGATTCCTCCTGGAGGGGTGTGGACAAGCTCATACCCCACCCCACATGGGTCCCGGGGCTCACCAGGACGGTCTGCAGGGGACCCCTCCCACCCCCTTGGTTCAACGGCTCCCAAGCACCCGCCCCGCTGTGGCGAGTCAGGCATGGGGCTCAGGTGGCGCCTGGCTCCCTCTTCTTTCCCTCTCTTTCTTCTCTTTCATCACTCTGTCCTCTCCTGGACAGACCTGAGAGCATTGGAAAGAAAGAAGCTTTATTGATCCTTAGTTCATTTTAACTGACCCCTTCCTTGTATTTTATTTTTGGAGAGTAAAAAAAATATCGAAAGGATGATAGTTCCAGTTATTATGAGACAAAAATGTAAACAATATCCCAAGAAAAACATGCAACTGAAAACTTTAGACAACAAACCTCACATTTAAGTTTTCTTACATCTTAATATCAAAACTAAACCATAGAGATACTGTGTGTGAATTCAGTAAATTGGTTTTTAATCACTCTAACTGCAAACATTTAATTCAATAAAAAGTGCACATTGGAGAAATTTATTTAACGAAATAGAATAATTTCTTAATGACTCAAATTAATTGGTTTAGAAAGTCTAAAAGTTGGAAACTAACTCCTTCAGGTAAAGTTAGCATGTTTTGTAAACATGGATTGGTGCAGAAAATGATCTTGGGTCTGCATCCTGTCCGTGGAGCTGACTCCCCCATGGCCTCCGGGAGTGTGGCAGATCCCAGTGCAGAGGGGCCTCGGTGGCTCTTGGTAAGTGCATGACTGTCTCCCTGCCACCCCCTCCTCGCCCTGTCTGAGTTCCTTTGCAGGTGAGTCTGGATGGCAGAGGAGCAGGTGGGATGGCTGTAACTCAAAAGCCACTTGCCTCACAGAGAGGGCATCAGATTGTTCTGCACCTTTCTAAGGACGTGAACCTTAAGAAAGTCACCAGACCAAATCCCAGAGTTGAAGGCAAAGCCACAGAGACAGGGCGAACAGTGAGTCACCGTCTGCAACTTCCAGGCCAGTTTCAGGTTTCAGCTCCTTTAACAAGCACGCAGCCGCGGCAAGCTCTGGTTCAGGACCTGCTAATCTAAGGCAGGTGACAAATGACTGTGCAGGGAGGCGAAGCCCAAGGACGAGACTGGATTTCAGTCACTTCCACAGCTGGGCTCGGCCTCATGTTCACACGCACGCTGTCCTTTTGTAGGCTTTCTTTAAAGTCCCGGTGTTATTAGTTTACAAACAGTCCCAAAAAGTGAGTACTCATTTCATACTCAAATGAATAAGAGCTTTTATTTTGTTTCCATAATAACAAAATAAGACTTAATGAAAATTTCCCTTGAATATAAAACCCCAGGGCCACACCAGTTCACTCCAGAGTGACTGGGAGCTGGAGTTCTGTTAACTAGTAGCGACCAACCCACACATTTGACCCAGAAGAATGTTGCTCTCATCAATCTGGTTGAATGAATACTATTTTCAAACGTAAGGGATTTGGTAGTAGCATTTAGTTCATGTGATTTTTAACAGCACATTTAGTCTGTGCTCCAAATGTGTGCTGAACACAGGTGCCTGGGATGGAGTCTTCTGAAGCTCAAGAAAGGGGATGACATGAGCCTCCCAGTGTGGTGGGACTCAGTGTCACTCCATCTCCCTAACAGTGCAGGGAGGCTGATACCATCCAGCAAAAGGTTGTGCACAAGGGAAGGAAGGAGTTTGGTGGACATGAGGCTGTGGGATTGAATTGCTGAGAAAAAGCAGTTGCTACTATTCAGTGAAACTTCTGTGAGTACCTGAGCATCTTCTGTAGCTACATTATTGTCCCCTGGTCAACTTGGTGCTGAGTACAGTTGTCCCCCTTCTTCTAGGGGAACACATTCCAAGGCCCAGTGGACTCCTGGTGCCATAGACAGTACCCACACCACATGCACCGTGCGTTCTCTGTGCATACACAAATGCAAGACCTTTTCCTCCTAGCTACAAATTGCCAGCACCGTGGTTGTAACTTTTGTAATTTGAGGTACAGCAGTGATAAATCATGAATTTCTTTTCTGTTTCTTCTCAGTTTCATGAGTGGAAGATCATTCAGACCCTATATCTTACAAACTCAGAATAGGATTTCTTTCTTACTTGATCGAGAACTTTCACTTTTCCCTCAAGGGAAGCACTTTACAGCTTCTCCTTGGTATGTCTGAATTGCCAGCTTCGCTTCTCTTGTGCTTTGGGGACATTGTCAAGTAAAACAAGGGTTGCTTAAATGCCAGTGCCATGGTACCAGTCAGTGGATCCAATGACCCAGGCAGCTACTAAATAACTAAGAGGTGGGCAGTGCACAGAGGGTGGAGCAGCTGGACAGAGGGATGAGTCATGCTCTCGTGGGACAGGGTGGGAGAGCACAGGATCTCATCATGCCACTCAGAATGGCACACAATCTTAAACTTAGGAATTGTCTTATTTTTGGAACTTCCCATTCACTGCTTCTGGGACTGCAATGGTCACGGGTAATGGACCCTCAGAAAGGGGAGCTGTGGATGGAGGAGGATGACTGCGTGAACCTGCTCCAGTGAAGACTGACCAAGTGAGCTTCTGTGTGGCTCTTGGACTCTGAAGTAGGAAAGAGGACTGGAGCACACTGGTGACAGTGTCCTGGCCCAGCAGAGGCCACTGCAGGGAGACTCGCCGCTGACTTCCAGACTTGCCGACCTTGAAATAAAATAGAAACCCAGCTTCTCTCCTGTCGGTTTGTCTTCTTGGTGAAAGGAATACATTGTTTTCCTGGTTAAATATGCCTAAATCAAGCAATTCTGAGGCCCTTGATTGGACACAAGAGGAGCTGACCAGAGGGCCAGGCCAACCCTGCTTCCCTCGAGGTGGCGGGGGCTGCCTGAAAGCCCCTGTTGGAAATCTGGTGACTTAGATGATTACCAGGCTTTCTCCTGAGAAAGCAAGAGGGACAGAAAGGTCTTCACTGGACTCATGAAGACGTTTTGCCCAGGAACATCGGGTTATATCTCCTACTCTCCACTTCACCCACCGTGCAGGCAAATCTTACAAAGTAAGGAGGCTTAAAATCAAAGTATAACGCCACCTGTGCAGAGTGAGATCAAATCTGAACCAGAACGCTATTTGATTGACATTACTAAGCAAAGAATTCATGGGGTTCTGAGACTGAGCCATCCCAGCTGCTGTGTTCCCAACCCTTGCTCTTCCACACCCCAGTTTTGGTCTTAAGGAGGATCCAAATGCAATAGACACAGATATTTAAGAAGAAAAACTCTTTTGATTTAGAAGTTCATTTTATTAAACTCAAGGAATTTGTTTCTAGTTGATCTGATGACTCAATTTTCATGCTGGCCTCCTCTGAGGGCTTCAGAAAGTCCAGCATGCCCACAGAGGACACAGCTGATTAAACAGAGCAGCCAGGGACAGCCGCAGATCCCAGCACCGATGGCTGCTTTCCCCTGGGTCAGGTGTAACTGAAAGCCCCCCATGCCGGGAAACAGCACAGAAGCACCAGCCCGGCCCCAGGTTAGGAGCAGCACTCTGCTTTGGACCGGCCACAGCTTGCGACTATTTCTTACTCTGAGAAAGTTGTCTGGCCATCAATGTGTGCAGATCGCATTTGGTCTCCAATGTCCATTCTCAAAACCAATGGCATGAATGACCTAACAGACCACGGCAACCTGGGGCAGAAGGATGAAGTGCCCAGGAAGAGAAGACGTCCCCGCTGGGCTCAGTTCACACAACCCCACGTTCCCAAAGGCAGCAGCAGCGTGAGCAAGGACAGCGGTTTGTCTGGCAGCTGTGTTTTGTGATCACCAGGAGAAATGTTCCCCACAACAAGCTCAAAACCGTCACGTATGTGTGCAACCTTCAGGGACAGATGCTGACTCTTGTACGCAGTGCTTTACGATGCATTCGGTTATTGAAATCTTTCGTCGTCCCTGATCACATAGATCTTCCTTGAGGAATACGTCTGCCTCCTTTCAACCCCACACACGCTGGGTGATGCCCCAACTGCAGGGGTGGATGGGGCCCGAAGCCTGTGCGTAACAAAGAACATCATTTTCTGCCTGAAATGACTCTATAATTTGATATGGCAGTGACTGTAGATCATGTTACTACAAAATCTAGTGTGACGCAGACAAAACTCTGAAGATGACACACATACACACTATTAAAACAGCCCTGCCTTTAATTGTTAGAATTAATTAGGAGAGTGGATTTTACTCAGAAGAGCTTAGTGGAGAGATCTGACTGTGGCCGGGCATTTCCCCCTCCACGGAGCTAGGAATCTCACCGTGATGTGGTGATTAACAACATCTCTATCTGCAGCTCAGAAAGTGTTGACACAGATGTTTGGCTAATCATTCACAGCAAACAGCTCTTCCCATAAAGGCTAAGATTAGTCGGAGTTGGCACGCAGTTCTTTCTTCTGTGAGTCTCGTTTGATTACAGATGATGTTTTGTTAGAGTGTATCCATGCAACCCCATAAATGATGGAAAACCCAAGAAAAACACAGACTCTCGGCCAAAACCAAATTAAATACGCATCAAAAAATGTGAGCTTGATTTGGGTTCAGGTACCATGAACCTTGCCTTAGTCTATTGTTGTTAAAAACTTGAGGAAAACTATAAAAAGCAACCCTGACACTAATATTAATTTTAAATCGAGGTGGCTGCCAACACTCACTCAACGTGAACCCCGGCTGGCTGTGCTGTCTCCGGTACACGTGGTGTCAGCAGTCACAGCCTCCAAGGTCTGTGAGAAATGGCCCCGCAGGCCTGGGAGGAGAGGCGCAGCCCGTGCAAATGCACTGTGGCCGTCGCCCTTCCTGTGGGTCTGGGGGTTGGCTGTGGGGGTGGCTGTTCCTCACCCACGTTCTCGGAGGAGCAATTTCCGCATCTCTTGCTGTGCCATGTCTGCCCTTCTCCTTCATCCGTGACCTTGAGAGATCCATGCAGCATGCTGGCCCTCTTCTCTCCTTTGCCATTAACTGCTTCATGAGCCCCTGCCAATCTAGGTAGTTGCCCGTGGTGATGCTGCTGGGACTCTCAGGGGCTCTGGGAGCCTCTGACTTGGATGCCTGTCTCTACCACCTACAGCCCTGGGAAGGGAAGGGGGTTTAAGAGAACCAGAGTGACATCAAGCCCAGCTGAGCACTGGGTCCCCACAGGAAGCACTTGCTCACTGATTTAAAAGGCATGCACACTCAGGGTCCACTCGGCCCCCCCGTTGATGGGTTGGTCGCTTCTGTCAATGTTTTTGATAATGCTTGGGGTTTTTTTATTTTGAGTTCTTTATACATTCTGGATGTGAATCTTTTGTCAGAAGAGTAACTGCTAAAGATTTTCTCCTACTCTATTAGCTGTTTCCTTGGCTACGCAGCAGCTTTTCAACTTGATGTCATTGCTCTTGTCGATTCTTGCTCTCTTTTCCTAACTCTAGGGACGTCTTTGCCTGAGCCTAGATGTTGAAGTGTTTCTGTTATTTTTCTTCTAACAGGTGCAAGGTTGCTGGTCTTACATGCAGGTCTTCTGCTGTGACTAAAAGGTCTGACTAGAACAATTTTAGGGAAGGAAAAAAAGTTTATTTGAAGCTCACAGTTTCAGAAGTCTCTGTCCACAGACAGCAGGCTCCATTCCTCTGGGTGCAAGGTGATGCAGAGGATCATAGCAGAAGAGTGTGGCAGAGGGAAGCAGCTCACGTGGTGATCAGGAAGCAGAGAGATGGAGACAACCCTCCAGATATGCCTCAACGCCCACCTCCTCCACCCACACCCACCAGCCTTCAGTTACCATTCAGTTAGTCCCTATCAGTGGATTAATTCACTGATTGGGTTAAGACTCTCACAACCCAATCATTTCTCCTCTGAAACTTCTTGCATTGTCTCACACATGAGTTTGGGGGGACACCTCACATCCAAGCCATAACATCTTCTATACATTTTAGTTGAATTTTGTGCAGGGTGATAGAGAGGGATCTGGTCTCTCTTCTACCTGTGGATTAACCAGTTTTTCCAACGTCAGTTATTAAGGAGTCAGGACTGCGTCCAGGCATGTTCTTGGTGCCTCTGTCCAGCACCAGATGGTGGAGCTGTGTGGATGTGTCTAGCCCATTGTCCGTCCTGCACGCTTGTTTTCTATGCCAGTAGCAGGCTGTTCTGTTACTCCAGCTCCGCAGCATAACATGGATCGGGCACCGCGATGCCTCCAGCATGGCTCTTTCTGCTCAGGGTTTGACTATTACGAGTCATTTGTTCCTCCATATGATTTTTAGGGTTGTTTTTTCTAGTTGTGTGAAAAACATTATTGGTATTTTTATGTGGATTGAATTAAATCTGTAGATCAATTTTAGAAACATGGCCATTTGTGTATTTGTTCTAATTAGTTGTACGTGACAGCAGAATGCACTTTGTTACATCATATATGGATGGTGTATGGTTTCTCATTATTCTGGTTGTGCATGATGGAGAATCCCACCGGTCATTTAGTCATCTATGTACATAGGTAACAATGTCTGTTCCACTCCACTGTCCTTCCTACCCCCATAACCCTCCCCTCCCTTCACTCCCCTCTACCTAATCCAAAGTAACTATTCTTCCCTAGCCCCACCCCCTTATTGTGAATTAGCATCCCCGTGATAGAAAACGTTTGGCCTCTGGTTTTGGGGGACTGGCCTACTTCACTTAGCATGATATTCTCCAACTCCATCCATTTACTGGAAAATGCCATAATTTCATTATGGAACCACCATCTGATCCAGCTATTCCACTCCTAGGTTTATATTCAAAGAAATTAAAATCAGCACACTACAGTGATGCAGCCACATCAATGTTTATAGCAGCCCAACTCACAATAGCTAAACTATGGAACCAACCTAGATGCCCTTCAACAAATTAATGGATAAAGAAATGTGATGTATATTCCATCATATATATATGATGGAATATTACTCAGCCTTAAAGAAGAATGAAACATGGCCATTTCAACAATATTAATTCTGCTTATCCATGAACATGGGAGGTCTTTTTGTCTTCTAGTGTCTTCTTCAATTCTTTTTTCAGTCTTCTATGATTTACATTATAGAGACTTTTCATCTCCTTGGTTAAGTGTATTCCTAAAAGTAGATGATATGATCCTACACTTAGAAGACCCTAAAGGTTCCACCAGTGGACTTCTAGATATTTTTTAAAAATTCATCTAAGTGGCAGGATACAAATCAGCATACAAAAATCAGAAGCTTTTCTATACACCAATAATGAAATCACCAAGAAAGAAGTTCAGCAAATACTACATTAACCAAGTCTTAAAAAAATACCTAGGAATAAATGGTCTTCTGAAATAGCAGGGAACTACTCATCTCATTCTTTGAGGACAGGGCACTACTACTTGTCTTGGGGACTGCCTGTCCTGGGCAATGCTGTCCTTCTGGGCTCACATACATGCATCTAGGGCCATCTCTCTGGAGAGGTGTATTTGAGCAGAGCGAGACCTTTAACCCTGGGACAAACCAGGGGTAGAAGACTCAGGGCCTGGAAGGCTCCTGGGTGTGCCAAGACCTGAGCCATTCTCTAAACGAAAAGGAGAGCAGGCCAGAGTCCTCTGGGACTCTGCGGGAGTGGAAGAGGAGGCCATCAGAGAATGCAGGGCACTACAGGGGTCCGAACCTGGCATCTTATTTGAAGCATAATGGAAGCCCCTGGAGGGCTTGGGGTGGGGACACAGCATGATGCTCCCCATCCCGTCAATCCTTTCCTCCTGCACCTGAGAGGAGGCGTTAAGCAAAAAGGCTAGGGTGGGCAGGGGAGCACGAGAGGAGGGAGGAGGGAGGCAGAACTGGAGTGTGGGGAGCACTTGGGGGGCACCACACCTCCCAGGTGAGGACCACTCTGTGGAAGGGCACGATTTGGGGACCACTAAGGTCAACGCTGGGAAAGTGTTTGAGATGACCGAGGGACAGCTGTGTGGACAAGTCACAGGCCAAAGCCAGCAGGGGAGCATCCAGAAAATCTAATTTCAGCCGTCTCCACACTGCCCTGAGATTTAAGGTCTGTCTACATGGGAAGACCCTGTGATCGAAGCAACCGGCAGAAACATGTATGCTTCCTCCCTCCCTCCCTCCCTCTCCCTCCCTCCATCCCTCCATCCCTCTCCTTCTCTCTCTTTATGTGGGAGGGATCCTGGTAGTGACCAGCTTCGGACCTCCACAGAGGTCACAAAGCTGGTGTACTTTCTGGGAGCGAGGGGACCACCTTGAACCACCCCGTGCTCTATTTCCCATGTACAACTCTGTTAGATAGAGTTGCTGAGAAATATTGGAACGCCCTGGGTCTTCTGATATTTTATTCCTCACAGTGGACTATCAACACGAGATAAATTTAGATCCCGTGTGAAGCAAGGCGCACCATGGTAATTGTGCAAGTGTGATGTTTTAAATTACACTTTTATTATCTTGACATTCTCTTCCAACTTATAATCCTCCTTTCTCATCACTCGCTGGTTGTTCCCGATCTGTGTCCCCCTCTCTCCTCACAGGACAGTCATTAAGCTGCTCAGTCTCCAGTAAATGGTGGAAAGAATGAACGGGTTTGGCTTACAGCACTCCTAAGTAGACAGTTGGGAAGGGGCTGAAAATTAAATCCAGGCGGCTTAATGATATTAATATGGTCTGTTTGAGAAAATCAGCCTCAGCCCTGTGTCCCTGGGCTTGGTTGTATGCTATGACATCAGAACCCAGGGGGGACAGCTGGGCAGGGGACCCTCCTGGAATGGAAAGACACGCAGTGGGTCTTCTCTCTTCACCCAGAGTAGCTGGGCTTGCTTCATGTGGAAACAGGAAGTCACAGCTCTCTCCAGCCCACTGGAGAACTGAGGAGTCCCGCCTGGAGGAGGCTGGATGGAGGCCGAGGGAGGGCAGCCTCAGCCCCTCCCAGGGCCTCCCCCAGTGCTGCCTGAGGCAGAGCCGCTCCAACCAAGTGACGGGCCCTGGAGCCTGCTGTGGCCATTGGTTTTCCCTGGCGAGGATCTCACTGAAAACTTCACAAATGAAGAGAATTTAACAACTGACAATCAAGAACTGAAAACCTGAGGTCAGGGTTGCCTGGGAAATACAATGGCACGGGGCAAAACATGGCACTCGTGTCCAAATGTCCCAATCTGGGTTGGTAGTTTCTTTTTATTTATCATTAAGAGCAAACCAATGTGAATCATGTCACTGTCTCGTGGAGAACAGCCGTGGCTTGCTCCTGGTGGTTAGATCCCCTAAGCGCCCTGAGCACCATGGAAACCACAGATAACTGCGAAGCTCAAGGTGGACACAGTCAGCGTCTAACCCCCGTTGGGTCTTCCAGTCACTGAGCAGAAGGGGACCGGGGTGAGAAAAGCATCCCAACCAGCTGTGCGAAGGTCTGTCCCGGCTCCCAACTCCTCAGAGCTTCTCTGGGGCTCTGGGCTTTCTCCTGACTCCAGCTGAGATCAACCAGTGTCACATAGACCGTCTCAGGAATGTCTGAAGCAAGCTTAAGCCCAGTGCCTCCAAATATGAAGTGAATGTCTGATTCTTTTAAGGAAAAAATAAGTCTTATCACCGACTGTCACTTTAAAAGGAATTTCAAATGGAATACAAACTAAGCATAAGATAATAAGCTTCAAAAATGTCAGAAGACAGCATGAATATTTAGTCCTGGGATTAAGAACATTTCTACATAATACCAGAAGTAAAACCATAAAGAAAAATGCTGACGGATTTGATGAATTTTCATGATATATAAATTTTTATATTAACTGAGTGTGGCAGTGCACACCTGTAATGCCAGTGACTTGGGAGGCCAAGACAAGAGGATAGCAGGTTTGAGGTCAGCCTCAGCAATTTAGTGAGATCCTATCCCAAAAATGAAAACTAAAAAGGCCTGGGATGTAGCTTAGTAGTAAGGAACCTCTGGATTCAATCCCGAGTACTGAAACACACACTCGATAAACACAGAAGTTTATATTAAAGAAAAACTTAAGTTTAAAAGGCAGAGAAAATATAGAAAAGAATATTTGCAACATTCATAAAAGATAAATGATTTGTATCACTAGAGGAATGAGAAAACGTTGAGTTCTCTAAAAGGAAAATGGACACGAATAAACAAAGCAAATTGGGACATGAGTGGCCAATAAATCCGTGAGTCCGTATTTAACTGGTAATGACATCAGCAGAAAGAAACAAGGTGTCCATTCAAAAAGGAACAACAGACATGAACAATGATCTTCATGAGGGTTTGGTTACAGGAACTGAGTCAGCTGAAAGGAGAGTAGGATTTACAAATTTTCGAAAGACAACGGAGGGAAAAAAACAACTGGGACGTGGTCAAACGACAGTTCTGTCCTTCTGACTTCTCATTAGGGGAGCCGATCAGCTGGCTTACTGTTTTCTATTGATGTATCCGCACTGTGCAGAGGTCGGTGTTGTGCACTGAGACCCGATGGCAGTCCAAGTGACTCCTGTCTGCTGACTCTGCAGAGAAACCACGTCCTGGGGCTCGGGCAGTGTCTCCATCCCAAGGCTGTGTGTCCTCCAGCGTGACGGACAGGCCCCTTCCAGGCGGGCGCTGCCTTTCCATCCACACCCTTCTGAGTCAGTCTCCGTCCTGCTGCTTGTCTCACTGCATGAGATGAATAAATCTTTGACATCTGCTCACTGTGTGATTCCATGACAGTCTTGGTTTTAGTTTCTTAACAACGATATTTGGAGAGAAATTTGGTATAAATCCTCCAATGAATGCCTCTTCTTGGCAGCAGGAACAGCTTCTAGGCTTTTCCCTCTGGACATAGCTGGAGGAGGTGGAAGGGCAGCTGAGGGGAGCTCAAGAGACTCTCTCTAAGGGTATTTTGAAAAAGAAAAACAGCAAAGAATTGCATCACTGGTTCCCAGGCCAGGGAGGCTTTGGCCCCCAGGGATGTCCCCCCATTTGGAGACCGGATGGTTGTAACTGAGGGGGCAGAGCAGGCAGAGGTGAAGATGCCGACCGGCTTCCTGCAGGCACAGGACAGGGCCCCTCACCACCACAGAGGACGGTCTGGCTCCAGATACCAATGTCACCAGGCTGAGAACCCCTAATGGAAGGAGGCAAGCCCTGCAGAGGGACTGGCTGAGGCCAGCGCAGGCCGACCCTGTCACAGTCGTAAAGACTGAAATCATTGGTGCATATTCACTTTTATCCTTAAGTGAAAGGACTTTAAAATTATATTTGTGGTGTACATATGGCTAGAAAAGGCAAATTATGTACATATGTACAGTGTATTATGCATTTCATGTTTCCACATAAAAATATATTTTATGTATCCCAATAAAAAGTAGCATGGAAATAATACAGCATGGAATACATCCATGTTCTGATGTTTGTTCTTTGCTCTCCAGTCCTTGGCTCACGTACACATGTGCACTTTCGTATTTTCTGAACAGAGGCTGAGTCTGTCTACTAAGGAGCCCCGTTTTAAAGTGGAGCATTGTCCAGTTATCAGGCGGATCACAGCTCACATTAGTGCACATTAACTGTCTGGGCACAAAGCTCTTTGTGATTGACAGGCCCCCCTGTTCCTCAGCATTGCCCTGCGGACCAGAGGGCTCTGGTGCTTGAGCTGGATGAGCATGCTTCCAAGTGACTTCCCCACACAGGGTCACTCTGAGCAGACCAGGGAGAATAGGACCCTGCGGTGACCGCCCTGTGTGTCTGCATGATGCCCGGCCTGAGCTTGGAAGGCACAGGAATGGTGGGAAGGACGCAAGCCAGCATGATCCGGACCTCCAGAAAACTTCCCAGAAGTTTGCAAAAATTAAGGAAGGAGACAGAGGATCCAAATCAAATTCCACTAAATGGCTCACCAGAAAATATTTAGTAGAGAAATTCCTGGGATTAAGTAAAATTTTTTTTTCAGTACCGGGGATTGAACCCAGGGGTGCTTAACCACAGAGTTACATCCCCAGCCCTTTTATATTTTTTATTTAGAGACAGGGTCTTTTTAAGTTTCTTAGGGCCTCAATAATTTCTGAGGCTAACTTTGAACTTGCAATCCTCCTGCTTCAGCCTCCTGAGCCACTGGGATTATAGGCATATGCCACCATACCCAGTATAAAGGAGAAAATTTTGACAGAAAAATATATAAGTATAAAATTCCTGGGTTGGGGATATAGCTCAGTTGGCAGAGTACTTGCCTTGCATGCCCAAGGCCTTGGGTTCAATCCCCAGCACCACACACACACACACACACA
>JAJEJO010005560.1:86369-153325 GCA_020662805.1 Glaucomys volans
AGTGTTTCTACAGAGGCAGCCAACCATGGATAGAAAACACTTCAAATGAAAATACTGTGTCCTTTTGAACACATGCAGCCTTGGGACTGCATAACTTTTATTAGGGATTTGAGCATCCGTGGATTTTGGATCTGCAGCGGGGAGCAGAGTGATTGGAACTAATGCCCTGTGGCACTGAGGGATGGCTGTGTTACACAAACAGGGCATTGTGCTCAGAAAATTCCAGCTGAATCTTTGGGACTGTCCCAGCACCATCTTGCAGATAGCCACCGACTTCAGGGGCTGCTAGAGACCCAGACCCCATTAACCTGTATGTCTCAAGGTGTTGGGGCAAACGCGTGGGCCTTCAAGCTGCTCTAGAGTAGCCGAGCAGCTCGCAGGGTGCAGATCCCTCCGAGTTTTCCCAAAGGTCTGGAAAGGTGAGAGGACGTCCTCAGTGAATTCTGTGAGATGTTGAGGCCAGGGGCCAAAAGACAGTCAATATAAATAACAAATAATTGGGTCTGATTGGAAGGTGGGGGCTGCTGCCCTTTCCTCCTCCTCCGTCCAATGCCATCCCCCTCCTCTTGCTCCCACCTGTTGCTAAGATAACCTGCCCCAGGAAAGGCTCCTCCCTGTGGGAGTTGTAAGAGTCCGTAATTAATGCCTCCTGGGCGGCTGCTCCCTTCCTCTCTGGGATCACTCCAAATTCGGCCCTTCCAGCCCCTGCTTCTCACCTTTCGGTCAACCCACCGCCTCTCTGGGGCACTGGTCACCTAGGCAGGGTGGGGAAAGGGAGGAGCAAGATAAGGGGGAAGAGGGCAGGAGAACAAAGAGAGTCTAAGATGTAGCAAAGGGGACACTCCCACTGCTTCGGATACCAGCCATGGCCCCCTTCTTCGTCCCGGGAGAAGTCTGTGTTACTATTCTTTGATAAAACTTGCTTTCCACGCTTGCCTTGGACATGCGGGAAGCCGAACTTCCCAGGGCAAGCGGTGGTGTCAGTGTCAGGGAAGCTGGTGGGGAATTGGTTTGAAAGGAGTGCTGGCTCCCTACGCCATGCTGTTCTTATGATGGGCAGACTAGTGAGGAAAAGCTTCCTGAACTCTATTGTTCATTGTGGAGCCCATCATGGTCCACTTCATGGGTCCGCTTGGAGAGACCATGGTGCCGGGTGTCTGTCTAAACGTCACCAAGGTGTGAACGTGTGCCCCAGGGGTCTCATGTTGGAAGCGGGTTCCCCAGGCAGCGCTGAGAGGTAGAAACACACTGTGGCTGGACCTCAGGGCACTGCCTCCTGAGCAGCGTAAGGATGCTGTCGCCAGAATGGGTGGAGCGTGGGGCAGTGGCTTCACTGAAGACGGCCGAGCAAAGCCCCCTTCCCCGTCTCTTCCTCACGATGCTCTCTTGAGCTTCCGGTTTTGCCAAGCAAGACGCAGGAAGAAGGCTCTGGCCAGACGTGGGCCCCTGGACTTTGGACTCCACAGACTGAGAAATAAATCTTTATTCTTTTTCAATTAAGACATGAATATAATTCTATTGCCTTTAACATTATATAATTTCAAAGCCAAATAAAAATAATTTTGGAGATTATGCATTTATTTCAAATTTTATTTATTTATTTTGGTATTGGGGGATTGAACCCAGGGGCGCTTGACCTCTGGGCCACAGTCCTCGGCCTTTTTATTTTTTGAGAGAAGGTCGCACTAAATTGCTTAAGGCCTTGCTAAGTTGCTGAAGCTAGCTTTGAACTTGTGATCCTCCTGCTTCAGCCTCCTGAGTTGCTGGGATTGCAGGTATGCACCACCATGCCTGGCAATTTTGGAAATTTTTACCGTTTAGAGTCAACAAACTGTTTAAGTGCTTTCTTTCATTAATGAAGCATTTTAAGGGCAGAATCTCTTGCAATGTAAGGAAAGCCGTGTGTCATCCACTGACCTAACAGTCAGCAATTGATTGTGGGGGCCCTGCTGGGAACTCATCTGGGTACTTGGCACTGGGCTAACCACTACGTTGAGTTGAACCAGACAGCCAGGCTTGCAGATAAAGCTCATCTCCAGCATTAGATATAGATATCATAGATATGCTAACAATACTTAGTATTCATTGATTACTTTTTATGCACAACACTGACTTTCATGCTTTGCATGAATGAACCCATTTAATCTTTCTAAAAATCCTAGGAGGCAGGTCTTACTTCTATTTTGCACTTTAGAGATGAAGAAAATGAGCGTATTCATTTCCAATGGCAGCTGCAACAAGTTGCCTCAAACTGGGAGGCTGGAAACAACACAAGTGTGTTCACTTTCTGTGACCTGCGGTTCTGGAGGCCAGAAGTGGGGACTGGTCTCAGAGGGCTGCAGTTGAGGGTGGCAGGATGGGCTCCTGCTGGAGACTCCAGAGGAGGACCATTTCCCGGGCTTGCCAGCTCCTGTTAGCAGCCTCTATTGTTGGCCACAGACTCTTCCTCTCTCTTCTAAGACTTTGCTCCAGTCTCTGCTTCCATCTTCCTATGGCCTCCTCTGCTTCAAACCTCCCCCCACTCCCTCGTATAGGGGCAACCATGATTGCATAAAGGCCCTACTGGAAAATCAGGAATAATCTCTCTACCCCAAGATCCTCATCCTGATCACATCTGCCAAGTCCCTTCTGGGGACAGCAGGAACTGGGAGTGGGCAATACTAGGAGCCACTCTTCACTCCCCACCCTGGGACACAGATACTCTTCTGGGCTGGCCAGGATGTTGATGCTGATAAATGGTGGCACTGGGATCCACAAGCTGGCACTTCGGAGTACCCTGCATTTGGAATCTGCTGGCCCCAAGGGACATGCATTCAACACCTGGCACAGGATGGTGAGGTGACTAACTTGACCAGGGCATGATGGCATTCATGCCATCATGAATGCTGGCTTCCCGCAGATCCCACAGGGCATGCTGCTGACAAAGTAAGCTGAGTTCATCGTTCAGTAAGGTATGGGTGAGCTCTGCCTTGGTGGTCTCGGAGGAGTCAAGGAGAAGGTGGGACTATGGTGGGATGCTCATGAGACTTTTGATGTCCAGATTACCTCAGGTGTGTCAGAGGAGGTGGATCTGACCGGGCTGGGAAGAGGTGCTTGACGTGATTGCTCAGGAGAGGCAGAGTCCACAAGTACAGGGGTGCAGTCAACTGTGACCTGGACAGCCTAGTGTCCATTTAAGTTGATTTTGGGGAAATTGTTGTAGTGACATTATTTGCAAGTTAATCCCCCTGGGCAGGGCTCCTGTGGAGTAATGAAGTCAGGCAGGTTAAGACAATGGAGGAATAACTCAGGGGGAAGGTGGACAGCCAGCAGATGTGGGTGTGGATGCCTTGGTTCCCAACAGAGCCCACCATATTTCTAACCAGATCATACCAAAGCAGAGCACATTGCAGGAGGGGGCCTTTTGTCTCCAGGAGGTCCCCACTTCTGGAAGCCCAGAGGTCACCCCAAGAGAAGGGGAGTCAGGGCAATGGTAGAGGAGCAGGGAGGGACCTAGAGGTAGGCAGTGGCAGCTCAGCACACTTCTCTGCCTGACCCCTGAACCCACACTGCAGGCTCCCCAGGGTGTGTTCCAAGGGCAGAGCATGTGGACTTGGGAGGGGAGGCTGGGAAAGGAGGACTGGGAGCTGCCCTGCAGCCAGGACCCTGCCGCCCCAGACTGTGGGAGTGCAGGTGAGCCAGCCGGCCAGCTGCCAGGCACCAAGAGGACTGAGCATGGATAAAGGTGAATCTTTTATTCTTTTAACTTAGAAAATCAAGCAGAATATTTTGCTGTCCGTGTAGACCTGTCTCTGAGATAGTGCAGCCTGTGGCAAAGGAGTGCAGGGAAATGACCAAGCTCTGGGGTATGAACAAGATGTGTCTTTGTGCTCCAGCCTCCATCTCTCACTGAGGAGCTTTTGGTCAGCAGCTGCCAGATCCGTTATCTGTGACCCCGACCAACGAGAACATTTGCAGCCCCGTTTTATAGATGTGGGAATAAGATGCTCCCCAGAATTTAAGTGTGGGGCCAAGGCCACACTTAAATGTGTGGCATCCTGCCTAAGAGGACAGGTCTTTGCATGATACCGCACTGCCCCCTGGCTCTCCTGGACAGCAGCTCCTCAGCTGCGGCTCCGTCTGCGGTTGCCCTGCTAAGTTTGCACCCCATGTGCACACGGGGACCTGATGACATAAACCATCCCTCGTGTTCTGTGTGTTTTCACTTCTGTCCCACAGAAAGAGAGAGGGGAGGAATGCATCCCTAGAAAGCTCTCCTGCTTATGAGTCCAGATTGTCATACAAAACCCCTCCCTTCCTGGACACCGCACGAGATTCAGTGTCCTTAATGAACAAGCTCCTTCCTTGGAACTGACGGACTCACCAGACCCTCCTTTGCTTCGTCTTTCCTCCTCACTCCAGACAGCCGTCCCTCTAGTGCTGACACTCCTCTGTTGTCATGAAGTCACATGTGAGGTGCCTTTTCCAAGGCTGTTCCCTCCCCCTGGAAATGCCTGACCCCAGTGGCTATGTTCTTGGCAAAATCCCTTCTTGGCGTCCAGCTTGGAATTTTAGGTTCAACTCATTTGCAAGGCAGTCCTGGATCCAGTGAAAATTCAGACCCCATTGACCTCCTTTCCATCGCAGGGCTCGCTCCGGGGCACCCCACCTGGGTGGGGCGTACTTGGCCAGGATGGGAACACCTGGAAGATGGGAGGGCTCTCATCCACCTCCACATCCCCAGAGCAGTGCCTGGCCTGGAGCAGGGGTGTCGTCCACCTCACTCAGTGAGGGAGTTGGGCAGGAACGTGTTGATTCCACCACGAGCCCTTACTTTTCTGGGGAGGTGTTTAGGTGAGGAAATCACGGACTTTCCTGATGCATCATATGGGAATTTCATCAAATCCAGCAAGAAATAGGAATTTCCCCAAAAAAGAAATAGGAAAGACTTAGATGAGTCTTTATGAATTGGAAACATAAACTCTGGCAAGAACAGGACTATCTCCCTCCTTTCCTAAATTACTACCACTTGGTTTAGAGACAACAGATCCTGTTTGTCAAGTAAATGGATTAGATTCTTTTTGCTTTGGTTGAATTTTAGATCAATGACTTCAGCATATTTCACAGAAGAAATTCTACTGTCCTCCTCATGTTGCTAATTAATCTATGGAAAACAAGGTGCTTCACAAACACCACTGCACTTTGCAGGATTCCTGTTAGGTGAGTCAGTGTTCTTACCCCAGTTCGGGGGCAGAAGATCTGAAACACAAATGAAAAAAAAAAATTATGCACAGAAGACACACATAGCTGAGCTGATTCTAGAACATAAAGAATTTTCCACCACTGCCAGGGCTGGCTGCGTGAGCCCTGGTCCCCATCTATTATTCCCAAGTGCTCATCTCCATTGGTGATTATGGATTAATCCCTGTGTTATGAACCTATGGTAACATGCACTGTGGAGACACAGTGGTTCTCAGGATTTATGACCCACACACTAAAGACAGTAGAGGAGCTTAAGAGATTTAAAAAAAAAACAGCCCAAGAGATAGCAGCAGCAGCCTGAGGTCACACGCATGAGCTGGTGACATTCCTATATGCACTAACAGGCAGAGCAATTGCTCTGAGTTAGATAAAAAAAGAACAAATCATGGAGGAGTTGGGCTTGGGCGGGATGTCAGAGGTGGCGGGCGTGGACAATGAGGTCAGCCAGCCAGCCAGCACTCTCCACGGGGAAGGGGATCAGAGAGAGGGCAGCAGCTGAGCTGATCCACCATGTGACCAGAACTGAGGGATGATTCAATGTGACACTAGAGAAGGAAGCTCCAGAGATCAAGGGGAACGAAAGGGGTATGAACTCTATTGATGGCATCTGGGCTCTGTCAGTAGGTGACCTCAGTGACAGAGATTTTAGGGGAAAACTAACTTTCTTTTAACTACTTTAAAAGAAGGGACGCATCATGCTCTTCAAGACAGGTGGAAGGAGGCACATGAGGCTACGCCACGAGCCAGCAGGGGATGCTGGGTGTGATCGTGGAGGGCTGGAGCCTGGGAGCCAGGAGGAGGGAGCGCAGGGCGACAGAAGGCAGGAAGGCCAGGAGGAGAGGCCCGAGGGAGGAGCATGAGCATCAAGCATAGGGACAGGCAGGTGGAGTAGAGGCAGGGCTGGGTGAGTGGGCCTTGAAGAGGGCAGCCCAGCCTGCTTAATCTTCACCCCGACACCTGCCATCTTGTCCCTGCACCACTGAGAGAACAGAAGATGAAACGGCCTAGGCATCTTGTCTGCTCAGCTTTTGAAACTGTTCCCTGAAATGAGTGTCCCTTGATGAACAGCTTTTCTTTTAAAAACAGATAAAAGTCTGCAAATTCAGTGCCATCAAGGAAGCCGGCCATCTTCTCTTCTCTCGTATTTTGTGTACAACTTGGTCTAATTGCCATTTCCTAGGTTTTGGTGTCCTGGTTATAGCTACTTCCTCTGAACCACTAGCCTTCACCTGGCGGTTACCCAAACAAGTGCTAAGCAAGCACTTTGGCTCATTCCTTTAAATAATTACTTCCACAGAGCCAAGCCCTGGCGTTCTGTATGACATTCACATGAAACCGTGAATGGACACCCAGGTAGAATGCAGTGGCTTTGGTGATGCTTTACTTGTAGTTTTTGCAGGGCTTCCTTCTTTCTCCTTTGCACCTTCCAAGACACACATGTTGCTCTTCTCTGTCACCTGGCTCAGAAATGTCAAAGCAGGTCCTAGCTGGGGGGTCCAGGTCTCTATGAAGAATGAGCTCCTGGGGAGGAGGCAGGCTGAGGTTTCACCCCTGTGGCCCAGAACACGCACAGGCCTGGTGCAGAGTAAAATAGTGACTCTGGGTGACAGGTTAAAGGATTCAGCCCACTATAATCTGCCTTCATAGTTGTCCCCCAAATTTGGTTTTCTTTTATTGGTAGAGTCTCAGCTATAATCAGTCGCCCTAGGAATAAAGCTAGCCATTGACCACCTAAAGGGCTGCGTTTCTGTCCTTCCCCAACGTGGAACTCAAAAGTGGGCAACAGTCAGAAAATGGCACTCGCCCCATAGTCCTCCTCCTCCTGCTTCAAGCCAGCACCCCAGGAGCCACCCAGAACCCCTCCTTCGCCTTATCCAGAGTAGTCCATGCCGCCCTCCTGCCAGCACTGAGCCATCTGCCCTCGCCCCACCTCCTTCCCACCACCTCCCCAGCTGGGCTGTGACCAGGTCTCCCCAGGGGCCTATACCCAGCCCTCACTGTCCCTCTGCTTGCTGTCACCTCCACAGTGCGTGTCGTGAAAGTCAGATAATGCCACTCCGTGTCCTAAAACCCTTCAAAGCTCTGTATTGCTTCCACCCTGGCTTACAAGACCCCATGCTATCTGGCCCTGCCCACCCCTCACCTGTCACCCAGTGCTGCGGGCTGCTCGCTGTCGGTGCTCCAGAGCCCCTTGACTGCTTTCTGGCACCTCAGGACACCAAGCGACCCCTCTGCTGGAGCCTTCCTACTTTTGCCCCTGTGGTCTGCATGCTGGTTCATATATTTATTCCAAATAGACTTTTCATTCTAGAGACTGTCACGCTTACAGAAAAATCAGGCACAGAGTGCAGAGATTTCCCATGAATCCCTGCTCCACACGGTCTCCCCACCACCAACATCCCCCCACACGGCGGTCCCTCAGTTAGAGTCCTGAGCCATCCGAGTACACTGTCATTAACTAAAGGGCTGACAGTCCACAGTGGGGTCCACTCTTGCAGGGCATGGTGACACGTGGATGACGACACTGCATGACGACAAGTGTATGATGACACATGTTGACACGTTTGATGATGTGTGAATGATAACGTGTGTGATGACACATGTATGTATTATGACATGTGCATGATGACATGTGCTGGGACAAGTGTATGATGATGTGTATGATGACACGTGTATGCTGACGCTGCACGATGACACATGCATGACATGTGCTTGGTGACATGTGAATGATAACATGTGTGGTGACACATGTATGTGTTATGACACATGTATGATGATACACACATGATGACACTGCATGATGACATACGCTGATGACAAGTGTATGATGACACATGTGTGCTGACACTGCATGACGACAGGTATATGATGCCCAGCTCATGATGACACTGCATGACGACATGTGCATGATGACACTGGATGATGACACTGCATGACGACACTGCATGATGACACAAACGTGATGACACATGCAGATGACACCCCATGACACTGCATGATGAAACATGCATGATGAGAAGTGCCTGATGACACTGCATGATGGCAGGTGTATGGTGCCCAGCACATGAAGACACAGCATGATGACCCAGCATGATGACAGGAGAGCAGTAGTTCTCAGGTAGGGGGACTTTCTGTCACCCTCCACCACTGCCACCCACCCAGCACAGGGGACATTTAGCAGGGCCTGGGAGAATTCGATTTTAGCAGTGGGGCTGCAGATAGGCGGCCTGCGTCTGGCAGTCAGTGGGCAGAGGACAGGGATGCTGCTAAACGTCCTGCAGGGCACAGGGCAGTCCCCGCCCCACTCCACAAGTGGTGGCAAGCTGAGGCTGAGACCCTGGTGCAGGGGAAATCTTTGCAGTTTGCAAATACTGACGTCACAAGTCCTGCAGAGAGGCCCACTTGCAGACAGGCCGCTACTTTCAAGTCCTTCTAGCAGAACCCAGCAGAAAACAGGCTCTGGCCAGGCTGATAAATCCAGGAGATTTGCTCAGAGGGGGGCAAGACACCAAGAGGTTGTTTTGTACCAAACACTGAATAGGATCCTTCTTCCTTGCATTTAGTGAGCAGAAAAAGGTGATCGTAAAACCCAGCTTCGTGAGAAGATCATTTATGAGACATTTTGGTAAAGTTAGCAAAGATGATTCCCTTAGAATGAAATACAGGGATCAAAATGGGTGGGGCAGAGCCCTGTGAGAGTAGCTCGTTCAATCCCTCAGAATATTTCAGTCATCCTGCAGTTACCTTAGGGCTCTCTGGAGTTTTAAAATCACGTCCCTAAGAAAGAAGAGTGATGCACAACATGGGCCTGTGAGAACTCATGAAGGACTGCGGAAGTCAGGGTTGATGGCTCTAGCCTGGCCATGCTGGTAGCTTCTAGAACAGGGAGAGGGGAACTGACATAAGAGGGAAGGTGTCTATTTTGGCATGTTTGAAAGGGATGATGAGCCACTCCCGTGACTCTGGCTTGGGATGTAATGGCCCCATGTGCGTACAGGGCTGGGAGTGGGGCTGGTTAGAAGGAGTCACTGGTAGGACCTCTTCCGAGGCCTGCTGTCTGTGCGAAGAGCCACCCAGACTCACAAAGGGCCTGCACTCACTGTGATGCTTCCCTTTTGGCCTCTCAACATGACTTTTTATGAAAAGCCTGAAATTTTTATTTTGCACTGGGCTTCACAAGTTGCGAGGCTGGTCCTGGAATTGGAGGGGCTGGAGGTGAGCTGCGCTGGCAGTGCAAGTGTTTAGGGTGCAGGTATTAGGGTTGAAGAGACCAATGGGAATCCAGGCTGCCCTACTGTGTAGGAAGAAGCTTGCGGTGGTCCGGGAGCCAAGGACGGGAGCCTGGAGAATGCGCTGAGAGAACAGGATTCATGGGCTGTCCCTTCCCTGTGGGTTCCCATGTGCCCAGATCAGTGCCTGGCACACACTCTCCAGTCAACGCACATTTGCTGCAGTGGAAAGAGGTGACTCAAACACAGTGACACATCGGTGATCTGAGAGGCTGACCACACTAATGGGCAATTGCAGCATAATGTGTAGGAACCAGCAGACGTACCTAGACAGACCAGGGTTCCAGGCATGTGTGAAGATGGGCAAGTGGGGACAGGGTTGGTAGAAGTAAGAGACAGCGTGACTGGTCATCATGTTATGACCTGAATAGTGAGGATCAGTCGGCCACAGAAAACATGGAGGAAGGCAGGGAGGGCATGCAGTGAGTCCAGCACAGACCAGGCCCAGGGGAGGGAAGTCTGATCCAGGGGAGTTGTTGCATCAGAATCTGAATCTGTTTGAGCCTCTGTCTCAGGTGATGCTCACAATGTGAAGGGCAGAGGGCGAATGGTGGTCAGCAGGAGTGCACACTGCAGGGAGGTGCTGTAGGGAGTCACCCAGGAGAGCTCGAGATCCTGGTGTGTCAGTGCCAGTGGGAGACCTGGAGGGGAGGTGGACGGCTGCGGAGGCAGCAGGGACAGGACGCAGTGATGCTCAGATGTGGGGGGAAGAGGAGGACCAGGAGTCAGCAGATGGAGGCAGGCGTGGCCCCTCCTTCTGCCTCTTCTGGTCACCCTGTTGTGGTCTGTTGGGACAGCCAGACAGGACCCTGCCAGGTGAGGCAGCTGCACAGTCCCTTGTCCAGCATCACAAGGCAAAGCACAAAAGGGAGTTTGGGGTTTGGAGACAGCAGTTGAGCCACCCACTCAGGGCCCTGGGGTTCATCTCTCCCAGTCAACAGAAAGTGACAAAGAGCACAGGAGAATGCTGTGAGCCAGGCCCCTTGTGCTGCTGTTCAATTACATGTTCGCTCAAGAGGGTGGGGAAATTCTTGGATGTCCAAGAAGCCACCATCTTTGGTGAGGTGCTGGCAATGGCATGGTAGACTGCTGGTGCCTTGTGGGTAAGGAGAAGTCAAAGGTGCCAACATCCACTGTGGTTCTTGGGACAGGAGATGGAGAAGCAGTTTTACTTCTGGCTCCTCCGTCACATGGCCTTGGCCCTGGGCATCCAGCAGAACATCTGTGGCCTTTTCTCCCTCTTCCTTTCCTCTTGGGTCCATGCCCAACTCCCACTGGGAAGCCCACTGTATCTAACACATAGAACTCTCCCTGCTGCGTTAGTGCTGGAGAAAATGGGGTTCCCTGTGCAAAAGTACCCACTGCCCACAGCCCTGGGCACCCCCTGGTCCCTGGGAGTACTCCAGGGCACATGTCCTACTGGGAGTGCTTCCCTCCATGGCCCCTCACTGGCCACAGGTGAAGGGAGATGTGTCCCTCCTTCTCCTGCCATCTTCTCGGGGAGGGTGGGTATGCCTTGGCACCTCACCCCCAAACACGGTCTCCTCCACAGCCTCCTCCTTCTTAGCCATGACACCTCTGAGCAGCACCTGGGCTCTCCACCTGAGGCTGCAGGGCTTCTCAGGGACAAGCCCTTACAGTCACCAACGTGGAGGAAACCCTGAAGGCAGGCTGGTCCGCCCTCCCTTGCAGGGCTACGGCAATGTGAGCGCTGTTGAAGGTTTGGTTTATCTTTAACATCTTCCAGTTTTGCCCTCTACTCCAAGGTTTGGTTTATCTTTAACACCTTGTCAGTTTTGCCCTCTACTCCAAACCAGGACTGCTTTAACCCAGAAGGGCCCGACTCTGGTTTCTGAGTATTAGTGTTTCAGGAAGAAGCAACATGTTTACCTGCTGTCTTCACATCACTTTCAGGGAAAGACCTGAGCAAACTGCTGATCCCTGGGGACAGTTCAACCACCACTTCCATAACCCGAGATAGGAAGGCAAAATAGAGCAAAGTCACTTAGGACCAAGCAGGGCAGACTGTGCCTGGGACAATGGCAATCCGGCCTAGGATCTCTCAGAGGACACGTCTCTCCCCTAAGAGGGGATATGTCTGAGAATGGTTGGAAATTCCATTCATGTTGAAAGCACACACAGGGAAAGATGGACATCTGGTGGTCATGTGTGAGCATCACCGCATACTACAGGAAATTCACAATCTAATCAGATAATGTAGTGGAAATCTACTCCATAATATATGTCGAGGGTTTTCAAAATAAGGAAGAATGTTTTCCTATGGGTAAATGCAACACTTAAGAGTAGCTCTTTTCATAACGACAAATACTAGAATACCAAAGAAATATAGCTTTCTATTTTGTTTTCCTTGTTTTCTAAACCAAATCTATTAGCCATCTCAGTAGAAAAAACATGCTACTAAAGTAAATCACTGGTTGCCTCTAAATCATGCTAAATGTGAAGACTTGGTTTGTGGAGTGGTAAGTGTCTGGGGGCAGCGAGGGAGCGGGTGACAGAGACTGCTGCAGGCGGGTGCTCTGCAGACCACAGTGTCTCCATGGGCACAGGGGAGACCCACGGCTGGTCTGTGGACGTCCCTGCAGGGCTTAGGGTGCTCTGATAGCACAGCACCAGGCTTCCTGGAAGTTTGACAAGAATTTTTTTTTTTTAAGTCTCTATTCTTCCTGAGTTGGCTGAGGATACTCTTAGGCTGTTCTCTGTTTCTAATAGCACAATTCCCAGCAACTGGGTGATTTTTGAAAAAGAGATGTATTTGGGCTCATGGTTCTGGAGGCCCAAGGCCAAGGGGACACAGCTGGTGATGGCCTTCTTGCCGGCAGAGTCCTGAGGCAGCACAGGGCATCCCTTGGCAAGAGAGGAGCAGCTCTCTTCCTCCTCCTTGACCTTGCAAAGTCACAGATATTCATCATGGGGCCTTCACTCTGAAGACTGTATCAAATCCTGATCACCTCTCACAGGCCCCACCTCTAAACAACAGTGAGATCGAGTTTCGAACCTCTTAATAGCTTGCACAGGGACTAAACTACAGCACAAGTTTTGGAGGGGACAAACCATATCCAGACCCTAGCATTCTACCCCCAGGGTCCTGGAAATGTGTCCTTCTCACGTGCAACATACAACCATTCCATCCCAATAGTCCCCAAATCCTAAGTAGTTCCAGCACTAATTCAAAAGTACTAAACCTCATTTGAGACTTAAGCTAAACTCTTGCAGGTATTAGCCCTTGTAAAAAATTTCAAAGTTATACAATTCCAAGATACAAAGGCAAGACAGGGATAGGATAAACACTCCTATTCCAGAAGGTAGAAATAGGGAAGTTTAAAGCACCACCCCACGGTGGTGCTGCTCACGGGCCAGTTACTCTCTCAGGCTTCCTTTGCCTGTTGCCTGCAGCTCTTCCTGGGGGCTGTTGCGTGTTGCATTAGTTGTACTTTCCTGGGACCCCTACTTTGGTTCCACTAGGCGTGTGCCACTGGGAGTTCTCTACAGGGTTTCTGATCCCATAGACCCTGTAGGCAAATTCCTGCCTGGACTGTAAGGCTTCACCCTCAAGTCTCAGCGTAGCTCCCTTGAGCCCGTACTTTTGCATTCCACACGCCTGCAGAACCAGCCCCATGTGGGTATGGAGGTCTCCCATCCATGCAGCCCCATCTAGCCAGTGTGGACCACATCTGCAATTGTGTTGCCTAAAAGCAGGAAAACAAATCTTGAGGTGACTTTGAGCAGGGAACCCAGTTCAGATTTGGTCCCTAAAAAAATTCTTCATCACAAGACACCCCACTCTGTAATGGGAGGGGCAGACTCAGTGGCTCTGCCACACCACCTGTTACTGGCCACATTGTCTTCTTGTTCTCCAAAACACACTTTTTCACTCTTTCCCTGTCCAGGTTGCAAGTTTTCCAAATCTTTCCTGTTATTTATTTACCTATTTATTTTTGCCCATGAGTCTCAGTGTAAATCTGACTAGAAGTGGCCAACAGAGCCCATGCCACAGTGAATGCTCTGCCAGCTGACCTGGCCATCACTGGACCGTGTAGGGCATGAACAGAATGCATCCAAGTTATTCACAACAGTGTAACCAGGACGACTTGTGGTTTCTTCAGTCCCCTTGTCTTCTGAGCCCTCACCAGATTCACTTTCAATGCTCTGCTTACAGCATTCTAGGCTTTTTCAGCCTGTTTCTCCACACTCCTCCAATCTCCGCTTGCCAGCCAGTTCCAAAGCTACTTCTATGTTTGTTTTAAGGTATTTATTACTAGCAAAAATCCCACTCCTGGTATCAATTGTGTTTTAGTCTGTTTTCTGATAACACAATACCACAAATTGGATAAGTTTTAAAGAAAAGAGGTATGATTATGAATCTGGAGAACTAAGACTGAGGGGACCCATCTGGTGATGCCCTAATTACTGGCAGAGTCCTGAGGTAGGACATCACAAGGCAAGAGTCAGAGGATGCAAACACATGCACGCCTTCTCTGGTCTCTTGTTTCCCCTTTCTTTCTGCCCCCTCTCATCTAAAGCTTGCTGATCTAATCTACCTCCTAAAAGTCCTATCGCCAGACACCATAGTTGGACTAAGTTTCCCACCTCTTAATGGCACACATTAGAGACTAAATTCCAATAAAAGTTGAGAGGCAACAAGCCATATTCAAACCATAGCAGGATACATTTATCAACTTTCCAAAATGGATAATGCCATCGATAATTTATTATAACTATTCTCTGCAGAGCACAGCCTATGGACTCAACCCTGTCCTCATTACTTCCACCTTACATACCTAGCTAGTGCTCAGTGAGGACACACAAGCTCTGCTACGTCACTGGCTTGAGAATTTCAAAATAGGTATGGCTCCAAAGCCACTGCTCACTGCGTTCTGCAGTGTAGATAACTGTTTCCATCACAAGGATGAAAAAGGTGTGGTCTATCATGTGGAAGGAAAAAATGTCATTTTAAGCATTATTCAATTAGTGGCTTACACCAAGTTCCATCATGAACTAAACTCACACAAGTTTTCAACAGAGCCTGCATGCTAGGAATGATTTTTACATTTTAAGCAAGCTTCAAAAAAAAAAAAAAAAAAACAAAGACATAATAGGTTTCACGGACCTGGGTGATCTGTAAAGCCCAAAATATTTACCAAGTGGCAGTTTACAGAAAGTGTGTAGATCCTGGTATTTCACAAACAGGACTTGAGAACTGGCTTGAAAAAGGTGGAAAAAATGCAATTTTTGTTTCTGAAGGGAAGTACTTTTTTTAAAGCTTCAATTAATTACAGTGAATTTGATTCATTTTGACATTTATTTAGTGCTCATAATATGCAGCACTTTTAGCATTTAAAAATTAGACGCACCTCTAATGCATAAAAATCATCATCATCCAGGTCAAGGAAGCAGGGAGTAGCTCTTTCCCAGGGTTAAGGGTGCCAAATCTGGGTCCTAGTGTCTAGAGACCAAGGAAACCAAACTAGGCTCAGGCAAGCATCTAGCACAGGCAAGGCTTTGTTGTGTGTAGGGGGGCCGTCTGCTTGAGCCAGAAAGGAGACTGCACTGACAGAGTATGTGGCTGGCTTGAGCAAAGGATAAAATGTGCAGCTTTTACAGCATCTGCAGGGTCAGCAGGGTCCCAGCCTCCTGAGGTCATCCCATGTACAGGAGGGATTTTAATGGGCTTGCATCATTCTTCCTCATGCTTCTGCTTATATGGCACATCTCATCATTTTAAGTCTCCACCTAGGGGTGCATGCTTTGCTTTGCTAAGGTAAAGCTAACCATTTGTTACATCAGAGATTATTTTTTTAGATACTAGGGATTGAACACAGAAGTACTTAACCAATGAGCCACATCTCCAGCTCCCCTCTCAACTTTTTAAAATTTATTTAGAGACAGGGTCTTGCTAAGTTGCTTAAGGCCTTGCTAAGTTGCTGAGGCTACCTTGAACTTCTGATCCTCCTTCCTCAGCCTCCCAAGTCACTGGGATTACAGGTATGTACCACCACACCCAGCTTCAGTGACTATTCTACTCTTGCACTTGTTCTTCACCATCTGGAATCTACTCCTTATCATCTGGAACTCTCCAATAGTATTTCCAAAGTGAAGACCAGTGTCCTGTCTCAGTGGGACCAATTAATGAGAGAACTTTCTGATTCACACCCATTTTTGGCATTTTGGATGAACACTTGGGTCTCAAACATTGAGCTGACTTCCTAGTCTCCCATCTCCAGGTACATAATTAATAGTCCTGGAGACCTGACCATTTCAATTAAGTCCTACGTTTACCATTATTGAAAACCCTGTAAGGTTGAACAAGTTTGGTTGTCACATTCCCTTCTATTTTATTCCCTGAATCTTAGGGGA
The DNA here is from genome assembly GCA_020662805.1 of Glaucomys volans. Classification (NCBI taxonomy): domain Eukaryota; kingdom Metazoa; phylum Chordata; class Mammalia; order Rodentia; family Sciuridae; genus Glaucomys; species Glaucomys volans. Next base: position 102,275 of record JAJEJO010005560.1, read on the forward strand.
TACTTAAATTTTTCATCAGGGGTAGGGGTGCCTGCTTCAGTAAATGTGTAGTGGTTTCTGCTGTGAAATGAATATTATCTCTCCAGAGGGAGATAATGGTGGTTCCTCCTCCAGATACTTCAGAAAAAAATCGTCATTTGGGAAAGCTGAAGACAAATGTCAGGGACCTGTATGGATCCTAACAACTTTCCAGGTCTCATCTTTCTCCAGTGAGCCACATGGTCTGTCTTCAAGGTGCAGTTGCTTCTCCCACATCATTTGCATGCTTCCTCTAGCCCCTTTAACCCCCTACTCCCGTTTTCTGCCCACCTGTCTGGGGGGAGTCCTGACTGCCACACAGCTGTGCCCAACCCAGGGCACTACTTCAGTTAGGTGCAGGCCTGTCTTGCTTGGGTTTCACTGATGGGAAATCTAGCTGTTGCTATATATCTGGTTCTTGCCCTGCACTGCTGATGGTGGCCAGCGTGTGCAAGCAAGGGCAGGGGTGTGAGATGTGGAAAATACAGAAACATCCAGCTGCCTTATTTGCAAGGGGTGTTTTTCAACTGTGTTTTCCATCTAGGGAGTTGGGACAAGATTGGTGAGGGCAGACAGATGAGGCTGGTAGAAACAGGAGGTTAAGAGAGTAATTCTATAAATTGGGCCTGCGTGCTGTTGTCCATATGCTTTCTTTGCCAAAAAGCAGTTCACCTGCAGCCCTGCCTTGCCTAAGTGGACAGGATATGTCACATTCCTCAGCACACTGAGGGGGGGCAAAAGTCATGAATGATGGGGGTTGAGAGAGGATGACTACTGGTCACCAAAGAGAGAACAATTGGTGGTTTACCTCCATGGTCGGGCTCTGCCCGGCACTGTGAACTGCGAACAATGAACCTCTGCGTCCCTGCTCCCAGTCACATATACGGAGAAGAATTAGAGGTTTCTGGGGTCTCTAAGAAAGCAAGCTACACCCCCTCCCACGAGTGTTCGGCTCCAAAACCCCACATCTCTTCCGAATTTGTCTCTTATCACTTTCTTAAATAAAACTTGCCCTCTGTGCGCCTCGGTGTCTCTCCGATGTCTATTCTTCAACCCTGGGAACAAGGACCCGTTCCCAATCTGCACCGGACAGTTATCATGTGTACTTAACACATTCAAGGCTGAATAAGAAATTTGGACTCTGTAACCAGAAGATGAGAAGCCAGAGCAAAGATACTGATGGCAACAGGCTGTGATTAAAGATTAAAAGGCTGAGATGAGAAACCCCGGTTCGGCGAGAGGTTCAGGGCCTGAATTCACCGAGTACTTGCGCCCAGAGTGAGGATTTCTCCTGCTTTTCCCCTCTCTTTAGAAGTAAAAATGACAAGACATGGGAGTGGTTGGGAAATGACCCAGAGAGACGAAAAGGGTCGCCCAGGAGGACTCGGGCAGGCGCTGCGCAAGGCCTCTGGCGACCGCTTGGGCGTCGGGGGCTGCGCCGTCCCGGGCGTGGCGGAGGCCGGAGCACAAGGGGATGACTGCGTGCCAACGGGAGCCGCCACCGAAGGCGAAGGCCGCGTCCCGGATGCTGAAGCGCATCGGGCGTGGCCAACAGGACTGGCAGGCCCTCGGCCGGAGCACGCTGCAGTCCTCCCGCCAGCTCCTTGGACTCAGGGACTGCACGAAGCCCTCAGGTTACAAATCGCGCACTTTCCCGTACTGGACGCAGGTCCTTCGGCAACAGCGGGCGCCTGCAGTTACGTCAGCGGCGTAACCCCTCCTCCAGGGCCGCAGACTTTAGGTGTCTATGGGACGCCTGTCGCGCGACACGCCGACAATAAGGGTTTGACCTTTAACGCTGAAAAGACTGCATCTCTTACGCCTCTGCTCTCCTTGGCTTTGCCTTTATGGGCATCTTTAGCGTGGCATCCCGCGGTCCGCCCCCGATTTTGCTCAGGCAGCACATCGGGCAGCCCCACGCCACGGAGGGGGCGGGCGGGCCAGGGCGGGGCGGGGTCCTGGCTGGGCTGCGTCGCGCTCGGGGGCCGCGCCGGGTAGCGTTTCTCTCCAGTGCCTGAGGCGGCTCTGGTTCGGAGAGCCCTTAGCCAGCTCCACGGGAACCTCTGTGCACGGATGGACCCGCCCGGACCCGGCGGGAAGCGGCCTGGCAGGCGGCGGCCCGGGCGGCATCAGCAGAGGCAAGACAGGGCCGAGGCTGCGGGTCCCTGAGGCGTGCGTGCCCACCGGGCCCGGCGGCGGCACCATGATGCCGGGCGAGACCCACTCGGCGGCGCCCGGGACGGCGGCGGACCTCTCGCGGTGTCAGGGCTGTGCTTCCTTGCAGCAGGTGCGGCGCCTCCCCGGGGCGGAGGGCGCGGGCAGCGGGGTCGCCGCGCGGGCTGCGTGTCAGGCGGCTCTCCGGCTCTTCGGCGGGAGCTCCCCCTAGGGCCTCCTCCCGCTCCGCTCCCGAATGTTTTGGGGACCTTTTGCTTTGCTTTGTTCATACTTGCAAATCAGGATTCACTTACTGGGCTGCATGGTGGAGGGGGCGGGGTGCGGAGTTCTGGAGGGCCGGCCCAGCCTCAGGGCTTCCCAGGGCGGGCTTTCGCGTTAGTGAGTGACAGGTGAAATGCGGGGGGGATTTACGTCGCAGAGTAAGACCTGTGTTTGTTGTTCTGACCCCTTCTAAGAATTTGTTGCTTGGAAGTAGATCTTATGTGACATGTGGCTTGTCTGGATCATTAGACAAAGGTTTGGGGGACATATTTAAGCCTGTTTCTGTTGTGTCATCCCTAGCTTTGTTGTTAAAACTAATCAAGTAATCAAGTCAGCAACGTCTCAGTTTTCAGAGTAATCAATTAAAGGCATGTAGAAACTGTAAGTTTCTAACAGCGATCATAGGTTGTTTTCTACACTGAGTTGCCATAATCTAGCTCCTGGTCATGAGAGTAGCGGAAATGGTCCCAAGTGATTTCCAGCGGTCCTCCTAACTTCCAGATGTAAGAGTCTCATTTAAAAGACATGCTTAACCATTGTAGGATGGGGGCAGGACAGGAAAGTTATGTTAAAAGTAATAAATACATTGGTGATAAATAGAACTGAAAAGGGGAGTGATTAAGTGAGCCAGAAGCGGGGAGCAAAGAATTTAGGGAGTCTTGAAATGTTATATTTGAGCCAAGAGGTGAGAGAATAAGGTTTGTTGATACCTAGGGAGAAAAACATCTGAGTGGAAGCCTTAGGTGTGGAGGCCTGGAGCAGGAGCTTTTGTGGTATGCTTGGGAAAAGCAAGAAGGCCAGTGAGGCTGGAATGGTTTGAATGCCAGAGTCTGATGCCAGATCAGAAAGGGAAGGGAAAGGCCTGCTTGTGTGGGTCTGGTTGACCACTGTAAGGGTCTGAGCTTCTCTGAATAAGGTATGAGTTTGCACAGGAGAATGAGTGGTGCGAGCTATACTTTTCAGTCATGTATCTGGTCTTCCATCTCCTCTTTATCTGCGGTAGCCCCTATCTTGTTTAAAGTAGCAGTTGTGTTCTTCTGCTGCTTAGGCCAGAAGCTGGATGTCTTCCTTGGTGCCCCTCTTTCCCCCCAGCCTTCATCCATTCCATCAGCTGTGCTTCTGGGTCATTATCTATTGACTTTTCACCATCTTCTTTGCTTCCACCCTGGTGGGAACCACTCTCATTTGTGACCTAGTAGAGTTTATGGATTAGTCCTTCCCTCCATGCCACTGTCAGTTCTCCAAACAGCAGTAGGAGAGTCCTGGTGAGTGTCTAGGCAGTCACTTAGAGTGTCTAGGTGAGTGTCTAGATACTTCCCTCTAAGGAGGAAGATCATAAATTATTATGCCTTGGCTAGTTCACAATTGTTTAGCTCTACCTTGAGGTACAAAAGCAGCCATAGACAACATAGGAAACAATAGATGTGGCCGTGTTCCATTGAAATTTTAAAAAACAAGAGGAGAGCCTTAGTTTGCAGACCTCTTCTGTAGATCAGAACACTGTGCTACATTTGGATTTTCTGTTACCTGGAATTAGAATGCCTTTTTAGGGGAGAAGGGTGATCAGTTGTGAGTGGCATCTCTGGAATAATTCTTTAACTTTGTAAAAGGAGATTGGAAAATGAGATTCCTGGCAGATCATAAGAACCTTGAGTGATGACCACCTTAAAGTTTTGTTCTTAATTTCTGTCAGCATTATGGAGCCTTGAAGGTTTTTGCCTGGTTGTCACACCAGAGCAGGGCTTGTAGTAGGAAATATGGGTAGTGATGTGCAGAATGAATGGGAGGGGCATAATAGGTAAATTATTTTACTAATGCATACTATTGATAATAAAAACCTGAGGTAATTGAAGGGTTCTAGGAATAAGAGAATAAAAAGGTTCTGAAAATGAGAAAGTGAAAAGAAAATACCTCTCATATCAGAAGAATGGAAGGTTCAGAAACTGAAATCTTGAATGATATGAAAACTGTGGTAGAGGAAACCAAGATGGAAGGGATGCTGGAAACTTGGGACTAAAGTTTTGAAAAAACATCAGATGGTGATTTTCAGCCCTTGTCAGATTTGTTGTTGTGGAACAGAGGTACCCTAATGTGCTAACAAGGAAAGAGAGAGCTTGGTAGTTGGGCACTGAGTTCATCGTAAGCATTTTGGAGGTGGAGTGGGGATGGGAGACTGGGGGAGTGCGTTCTGTCACTTCAAAGAACAAAAGAAAACAAAACTGAAAGCCTCTGAAGTCAGTGAGAAAAAAACCAGCTGGCTGCTGAGTAGCCTTTGATGGGGTGAGCATGGAATGAGGAGAATGGAGAAACAGATAAAGAGAATTAGAGAATTAAATAGTGGGTTGTAGAGGGAATTGAGATGGGAAAGAACGAGAACTAAGGAGAAGCAGTTGCATTGGTCAGTTGGTAGGTGGACAATCAGCTTTTAGGAGACATTTCTGATTTGCTGCCTATTACAGCAAATAAACTTGGATTGAACTTTTGCATGAGAGAAAAACTAAAGATACAGAGGGAAGATCTCCTGCTCTGTAGTTTTAACACATTGAAACTTCTTTATCCTGCAGAAAGTTTACAAGCAAAATATAAGAATCCTCCTATAGGAGGAACCCACTCCAGTGCTGTGACTTCATTCTGACCTGTAACATTCAGTTAACAAGTCTCTCCTGAGTTGAGCAGTTGTTTGCTGCACAGAAAATCTTTCATATCTAAGTCCATCCTTTATTTTCTTTATTTTCTCTCGAAGTTGAAGAGATAGGAGATAGTTACTTCTTTTGCTTAGGTCATTGCTTGATTCAGAAGTGTATAGCTCGACAGAATTTTATGCATCCCTTTCTTTTTCATTCTCGTAAATCACCTCTTCTGTTTTCTCACCATCATTGATTATAATAATTTGTTATTGATCTGGACCCCACATCCGTGTGGTTTGCAGTCATAAACCAATGCAATGGTATGTAAATTAAGCAAGTCTTTCTGGTGGTACTAGGGATTTAACTCAGGGGCTCACTGCCATTGAGCTACACTGTTAGCCCTTTTTATTTTTAAATTTTGAGACAGGGTCTTTATGTTGCTGTGGCTGGCCTGGAACTTGCTGTTCTCCTGAATTGCTGGGATTACAGGTGTGCGCCACTGCCTGGCTAAATTACACAGTCTTTTTAAGTCAGGCTAGTCAACTGCCATAAGTCACTTTATTTTAGTAGAGGAAAGCCCCTATTTGCCCAACTTCACTGCAAAACAAACTAATTGGACTCTCTTGGGAATTCAGATGAGTGTTTGAATATATTGAGTTCATGCAACTAGATAAGATTTAGTCAGTTAGGTATTCAAGGGACGGAACTGATTATATATATAAACTTGTTGTTGGACTCCCATTGATAAATTCCAGAAGTTTGAACTTCATTATTTGGAACCTGAAACATATTTTCCCTAGATAGGTTATTTACAAATCATCCTATGACAAGGAATACTCACAAAATTCTCACCCACCATCAGTGTCTTTACCCTGGCATTTATTATGGAGTATAAGCCTGAGTAGAACAAATATGAAGCTTATTCCATTTGAGGTTGTAGTTGAGACAAAAAGCAACCTCAGTATAAGTATAATGTAAGTTTTGGTGGGGAAGAGGGTCAGTTCTTTGGACTGATGTGACTTCTCAAGGCTTCATTAGAGTAAGTGAATCCAAGTTGTGGCCTGGAAGATGGTTTGCAGTTAACCAAGAAGGAAGAGATGGAGGGAGAGTCTTGTGACAGAAGGAACAAGATGTGCAAAAACTTGTTCAAACTAAAGCTTAAATGGGAGAAAGTAGTGCATGATAGATGGAGGACAGAGCGAACCAAAGGTGACTAGTAATCTCCTCAAAAGATGAATACTTCCCAGCATACAGCTGCTATAGCTTGACATTACCATCAGTGCAGAAGTCTCATCCAGTCCATAGGCCCATTGAGATTTTGATTACTGGTTAAAGAGTACCTTTTTCCTTTCTGGTTGATGCTCCTGTCAGGAATGCTGTGTTTCATTGTCATGGCTCTTTACCCTCCTTCATTTAGTCTTCCTCTTTCATGTTTGTTATAGTTGAAACAATAGAGCCTTGCATTCCTCTTGGGACATTGGCAAGGCCTGAGACCCTGCCCAGTTTCAGTGATTTGCTAGCAGGACTCATAGGAGCCAGCATATAGTTAAACTTGTGCATGTGGATTATTTCAGGGAATGTAGACAGCAGAATTAGCAAAAGGAGATGGTATGGGGAAGTCAGGTGTGAGCTTCTAGAAATCTCTCACAGCAGAATCAAACAGGACATAATTTCTCCAGCAGTGTGTTGGGACAACATTTGTAAAGTGTTGCCTAACAGGGAAGCTCATTAGAAACTCAGTATCCAAGGGTTTCATGGGGACTGATCATGTAGGCACACTCTGCCCAGCACATACCTAAATTCCAGACTCCCAGAAGGAATGCAGGTGTTCAGTACAAACCACATTACTTCGTTTAGGCACAGTGAACCAATCTGATTAGTAGTGAATAGTGGGAGGGAACCTTCCACTAATCCAAATGTCAGTCTGGACCTACCTTGTGAGCAGACCTTTCTAAAGAGAGGGCTCTTAGGCTACTGTGTTAATGGCTGCCTACCCACTTTGAGATCAGGGGAGTGCTGTGGCCCACTTGCAAAGGTATGGGGCACTGCAAGCATGTCTTCTGTCCAAAATGTCATTAGTGCTGAGACAGGAAACTCTCCTCTGTCCTCACTATACTCCCTTAGTTCACGTGGGGGATTGGTTCCCAGACCCCCCTGGATACCAGAATCCTATGTTCACATCCTTTATGTAAAATGGCATAGTACACTATTTGCATATCACATGCACACATCCTCTTGTATTCTTTGAATCATATCTAGCTTATTCGTGATGCTTAATATAATGTAAATAGTTATACTATATTATCTAGGAAATAATGATAAGGAAAAGTCTGCACGTGTTCAGTTCAGATGCAAATTTTTCTCCAAATATTTTCTGTGGTTCGTTGAATGTATGGATCAAAACCCACGGCTATAGAGGGCCAACTATATTTATACAATTTTCCAAGCAATTTACTTATCACATTTTTATTATGTATTTACTTATTATCTGTGTAAGTTACTTTTTTGCCTAGTGTAACTGTTTTTTCAGCTGTCCTGGCCATCTCTTGTGTACCTGCTCAGCTCCTCCTGCTGACTTGCTCCTCTCCAGGTCTGTCCTGCCAATCCCTCCTCACAGTGTGTTCAGCCACTTCACAGATTTCATTTTCCCAAGGGAAGGAGGGATTATGGCAGCAGTCTCCACAGTGACATGCAGGAGGGTATTGCATGGATGAGATTGAAATAGTCTGCTATAGAGAAGGAGCCATTACAGAAAAAAAAATTTTTTTTTGAGAAAGGGAAGAAGTGCTCTGGAAATTGTTTTAGTAAATAACTGCCTTGTAGCTTGAGGGAATCACCCGGAAAGCAAAGAAAAATATAACATTAGTTATACAAAAGAAGGACAGAATTAAGAATAATTCTGAACTTGCCTATACATAATACATGCTGAGCATTGCTTAACTCAAAATCTGAAATTTAGGATTTTGGAGCATTTCACATTTTGGAGTTTTGGATTAGGAATGCTCAACCTGTAAAGTCTATGCAAATATTTCACAATCAGAAAAACTTGAAACCTGAAACACTTCTGATCTCCAGTGTTTTGGGTAAGGCATCCTCAACGTGTAAGAGCTTCAGAAGAGGAGAACAGGAGTTCTGAGAGGTAAACAGTAACCCAAGACACAGCATCTTTGTTTCCTGGAAGAGAAGAGCACTTGAACCTTCACCTCCTTCCTTGGAACGTGGTCGATAGTGAATCCCAGCTGCATGGATGAGTGAGGAGGGAACCTGCATGCCCTACATCCAGGCTTAACCTCCTAAATTATCACGGATCTAAGGCTCGTTATATTGAAACTTGTTTCAACCAACATAAATGACATTTGGATCTGATCAGAAGAGGGGAGGAAGAAAAGGTGTCTTATTAGGATATTGAAGTATCTGACCAAAATTCAGACATGAAACAAGGTCTTAGGAAATAATGTTAGGGACTAGAATGCTGGAGGATAACTAAGAAGTCCTCTCCCCGCCCCCACCTTAGAATGCTATGTTTTGTGTTGTTTTATTTCTATGAAGAGTTATGCATTAATATTGCTTAGAAAGACAACTAAATACACAAGATTCCTTAAGATAGCCTGCAGCCCAGCTCCACCCATCCCTCTTTTCCAGGAGACACCATTCTTAATTGCTTGCACTGTGTTTTATGATGAATTTTCTTATTAGTTCATTTGTATTTCTACTTCTTGTTTTTTCCAATTTGGGCATAGCTGTTAGATTTCTGACTTTGGAAGGTGAGGGTAGAGCTCTCACTATCCCACCCTCTGCCATGCCTGGACATATCCCACTACCCATCCTCTCAGTGTACTTAGGTTTCAGATCAGTATTTGGTTTTGACATTTTTATGATTGCATGTTAATTTGGAGCTAAGCTCTGATGTACATTATTGCTTTTCCTGCATGATTTCTTGTTTTCTCTCATAATCAAATCTTTAGTTCAGCTTTTTATCTTGAAAATATTAATGCATGCTTCTTTTGCACCAGGGTCTAGATTGAATATTTTATATGGCTCATCCCATTTAATCCTGATAGCATGCCAACCATTTAACATCTGCGTTTCAGTTTCTCTACAAAATTGAAAATAGTACTGAGGCAGGGAGAGGTTAAATAAATTTGTCTAAGGTCACTCAGCCAGAAAGTGGTCGTGAAACAGGAATTTGAATCCATATGTGTGTGACTCTAATGCCAGACATTTCTTTGATGTTTCTATCCTAGTACTGACATTACTTAATGGCATCTGGAAGCAAGGTGGGAAAGATGAGATAGAATAGCAAAGAATTCAGAAGAGAATGTGGGGGGAAAAAGGCAGAGTCAATTCTGTTCAAAAAATATTAATTTATATCCATCACTCAAGATAACTACATTCATGTGCAGTTCTGTGGTAGTCTGGTATGAATACCCTTTAATGCATTTGCGCCCACCGGCATTTTCTTCCCAGGGGAGAAACTTCTTTCCTGTTCTAATCTGGGGCACAGCTGCCTTCTGTTCATCTCTGTCTCCTGTATGAGCTGAGCCTCTCCCTGGTCTTCTTCCATTCTTTTGGAGGAGCATGTTCACATCTTTCAGTACCTCCCTGAGGAAGGATGTCTCTGGGAAGTGTTTGTGGAGACTATTCAAATACCCAAATATTTATTGTACAGCATTTTAAATTTTGCTTCGGAAGTGTGGGCTCACTTTCTAGACCTCTGGTTCCAAGGTTGCTGTGAAGGCCGAAACCCTTCCAACACCAGATTCCTCGTGTGTGACTTGCTTCACTTTTCTTTGGGATTCTTAGAGGCTCATTGCTTTCTGAAGCCAGGTGTCTCCAATTGAAAGGGCCAGGTACATGGATTCAAATAAGATCCAAACCACAAAACGTCAACACCGAATGTCAGGACATTTCCACCAGCAGTATTTGAAAGTTCCAGTTTCTCCATGTCTTTACCAATACTTGTTAATATCCTTTTTCAAACTTTACCATACTAGTGGGTATTTGTGTTTGATTTTAAGGGCTCCTCTCCAATTTCTAAAAATTCTCAGTGTACTTTAAAAATAGCTTATAATTTCACTAGTATCAGGTTATATTAATAAATAACTTCAGAGTTTTCTTCCCAGCTCTCCTTTACTTCAAGTTGCTTTTGCTTGGTTTGGTCTCCCTCTTTCATATTGTAGCCCTGTGGTTTGTGTTCAGAAATCCTCAATTATTCGTGAGTGGTTCCTGATGGGTTGGCTGTAAATTGAGTGTGAGGCTCTTGGACCCTGCACAACTTTGCAGAATAGTGCTCTTGGCCTTTTATTGATGGAGGAATATAGCTAGTGTTAATACCTGCAGATCTTTTCTCAGGGAAAGTGCTTTCTTCTCTCTGGAGGACAGAAGGACTGTTTGCCTCTGTTCCAGAGCTTAATAGTGAGAAGCTGGTGGCGGGTCTCAGATGAATGTGCTTAGGTTTATTTAATCCCTCTGCTTTTGTTGTGGTACCCCGACCCAAGTGTTCATCCTGTCCCAGTCAGAGATCTCCTTCTAAATGCTAGCTTGCTGCTGGATGGTGGAGGAACTGTTTCCTGAGGCATGTTGGCAAGTTGGGAATTGGGATTCAGTGTTTAACAAAATGCTTGCAAGTAGTTCTTATTTTATTTCATCTTCCTGACTTTCTTTCAGAATAACTTGTGTTAATGATTTCCACACTTGTTGAAGTTTTGCAGTATAATTGAAGTTAACTTTTCTCCACTGCTGATTTTCTTGGGTATCAAATCTCCTTTCCAGTTTCCTTCTATCTTTTATCTTCTCAACCTTGTTGATTTTGCCTTTGTGTGTGTGTTGGGGGGGCGGGCGGGGTGGTAGGGTGGGGAGTTCCTTTGACTGTAGTTTTGGGGAGGAAATAAAAGCAGGAGAATATATCTACCCTTTCTGTCCAAAAATCTGAATAAAAGCCCACTCTACTCCAGTTTACTCTGATTAGATCTGCCAAGACCCTATTTCCAAATTAGGTCATTCTGAGGTGAGCAGGGAGGGCTAGGACTTCAGCGTGTCTTTGGGAGTGGGGCATTCAGCAACTAACAGATGGTAACTAACAGTTCTGTACTTAGCAAAATAGTTTTCATGCATGAGAAATACTCATGCTTTACCTTCACACTTTTTGAATAAGGAAAAGGTATCTAAATAATGTGAGTTATGCATAATATTAGGAATACAGGACATAGTGCAAAAAAGTATAGACATATCACTCTTGAACATAAATGAAAAAAACAAACAAAAACAACCTAACTCGTATAGTGGCACATTGAATTAATCAGGATGACTAGAGTCAATATAGTATTCTGTTGCTTTTATCCCAGGAATGTAAGGTCACTTCAGTATTAGAAACTATTGTTGTAATTAATCAACTGTAATTAATAAGTAAAAGGAGAAAAATGTGCACATTTAAACTAAATAGATGCATAAATTTATTCACTCAAGTTTAATACCCAGACATGATAAAATTTTTTAGCAAACTGTAGAAGTTTCATGACATGATCAAAGTATATAAATGAAAAACCTGGAATAGAGCAAACTTAATTCTAATTTAAGACAAGGACACATAGTATTCTCTACTGTTCATTATTCAGCCATGTGCTGAGGCATTAGTGAGTGCAGGAAGACCAGGGCAAGCAAGTGAAGCATAAGCATGAGTTGAAAGAAGGATAAAACCATCATTATGGATGTTGTAACTATTCACATAGAGCACACAAGAGAATTTTCATTACTGGGTCAAAAATCGCAGTTGTTACTTAGAGAGCTGGAAAGGCTTCTGGAAGCAGGAACGATGGGTGGGGATGGCTCACCCCTGGAGGGTCTCCTGCTGATAAACATAGAAAATAGAGAATCTGGTCTAGCAGTGCACTGTTGGACTTCATCCTAAAAAACGGTAGAAGAGTCTCATAAAGGAATGGGCAAGGAAATCTGCATGCTATTAGGAAAAACTGGAAAGTACTAATTGTCCTTTACAGAGGCTTGGTAAATTGGGGGCATCCAAGTGTATTTAATGTGCCACCACCACTTGGAAAGGTAAGAAAATACTATGGGATTATTACTTGTATGGAATATGGGAAATGGTTATATTTTTAGAATATGTTGTTATCCAGGTGTTCATTTGAACAGCTTAAAAATCTTTTTAAGTTTATAGCAGTGACTTAGAGCCAGACTAGTTACTTGTCTGTAAGTTCTAATGTGGATTCTTCTGGAATAAATGTTTTCACTTGCTCTTGGATCCACTATAATAATCTGAGTAGTCTCCTCTGTGTTACTTGTTATTCTGCTATTTTTAAAGAAATTGTACATCTTTGGGGGTAGTTTTAAATCCTTTCATAAACTCTGTAGGGTGAAGAATGATGATTAATAGTCAGTGACCTAAAATAGATAATGTTTTATTGAACTGTGATCCTGTGCACACTGTAAAAGCATCTTTACAAGTACTTTATTGTTAAAGGAGTATTAGGGTTTTGGTAAAGAGGTTTGAGGAAGAGCATGGGCTGGAAATGTGTGTGTTTATACAAAATATAATTAATAGGCTTTCATTTATAAGTTTGTATAATATCAAACCAAACATTTGTATTTTATAATAAATATCATAGACATTCAAAGTAGTTACATGTGATAGAATCCTAAGTAGCTGATTATAACTTTTTCCTTTCAGAACTTAAATGAATATGTTGACGCATTGATTACCTTGAAACAAAAAATTATCAATACAGAGTAAGTATATTTGCATGCATTTGTTAGAATTTTGTAAGCCTGACACACTGAAGTTTGAGGTGGTTTTGGTCCCTCAGGATTGACCTACATGGTGCTGATTCTGGTAACACTCCTGTGAGTTCTGTCAGCAACTTAAACCTCTGGTTGGTGGCTCACAGGTCTTTTAAACAAAGCTCCTTTTGCTTAATTGGAATTGTTTAAAAGCTGTTGGTGTCTTCAAAATCATTTTAACTTTATGCTGAAATGTATACTTTTTTCATAGGGTTTTATAGCCATGATTTGAGATTTAATGTTTTTAATACTCTTAACAGTCTTATGAAATTTAGGCCATGATGCTACGTTGATCAAAGGGACTTTGAACTAAAAGCTCATGTATTAGTGCAATGCTTTTGAGGTATTTAAGGTAATATATATTAGCATACATTGTTTCTGGAAACTCAGAGGAAAGGCTCCTTTGATGATTTGCAACATGATTTTAACATAGTATATTTTCTAAATAAAAAATAACCTAATTCTTTTCTTTGTTACAGTAATTTGCTAACAGAATATCAGAAGAAATGTGATGATATCCTTTTACTGTTTATTTCTTTCGATTTTTTTATTTATTTATGTTTAATACAGAGTGAGGATTTTTGTAGTCATCTTTTGGAAGGCAGTATTTATAGACTCAAGTAGAAAGTGTTTCTCATGGGCATAGTTGACAGCTAGTCCTTTTACTTTTAATACATACTTAATTATAGGCTCTAAGATGAGGAGATCTAGCAACCTATTTGTGTCTCTATTACTTTGGTTTTCTTAAGGTCTCATAAGCTTTATAATAAGGTCATTTGTACTGAGAATGTTGGGTCTTAGGACATGTTCTTGACACTTAGAAATAACTTTCTGAATGTTCCTTTTGAATCTGCAAAAAGTATATACTACAGGAACATTCAAAATGTTGGGATATTGACTTATTAATTATGTTGTGATTTGTAGAGAATTGGTGTGTGTATCAAAAACCACATAGAAATAATATGATTTTATATTCATAAGTATATTCTTGGGCTCAGAGTCATAGTTTGTTCAGTATTTACAGAGCACCTATAATTTAGTTAGCTCTGGTTAAATATTTTCTTAGCAGCCAGAGAAAGTTCTATAGTACTTGATCTTTCTACATCTTTTGGTGATAACACTTGCCTTGATTTATGTCTCTCCCATAAAAATGCAAAATTTCTCCCATGAAAATAAACATACATGTGCCTATAGAGATCTTAGTAGTTCAGCTTTATTTTCAATGTTGGGACAGATTTCTGCTACCAGAAAAATTGAATCCCAAGTTCCTTTGAAAGCAGCTTGAGGCCTGCTTCAATATTATTTCTGGCATACTAAACTTAATTGTGATCACCAATTATTTGCTTGTATTTATATCACGATATCTAATTTGTATAATTATAGCAATATAATCAAGATGTTAATATTTAGATAAATTTTTAGTGTTGGAATTTTTATTACAATAAAAATTGGAGGTCATTGAAAAATTTCTAATATGCTTCATTTTGTGAAACTATTAATTCATTTAATTATAAATGCATATTATCCCAAGAGATATGTTTGATCTTAAGAGTGTGCAAAACAATTATTGTAACTACTTCTAGATAGCTAAATAGGAAAATAGATGAGCAGCTTCATATGTGTTTATGTTAGCTTTTTATTTCTGTGACCAAAATACCTGACAAAAACAACTTAGAGGAGGATAAATTTAATTTGGGTTCATGGATTTAGAGGTCTCAGCCCATGGTCAGCCAACTCCTCTACTCTGGGCTGGAGGTGAGGAAGAATCAGATGACCTAGGAGTGTAGTGGAGGAAAGCTGCTCAGCTCTTGGCAGCCTGGAAGCCCAGAGAGATGGTAGGGAGGAAGGGGTTATGGATCTGTCCACTGGTGAGATTACAGCTCTCATAATGAAATCATTTCACTTTGAAACATTGCTACCTTGTCTAATGCATGATATAATAATACAGGGACACCTTATATGCAGACTAGGATAGTATTCATTGTATTAATTTTAGGGAAGTGCTGTAAACTTTTTGAGGTTGTAGGTACTCTACCAAGGAAATTACTGGCTTTTCTAAAATCTGTTTATAAAATGTTTAAATAAGAATTATCAGCATAATTCAAATAGGTTCGACTTTCAGTTTTTGAATGCTAGAAGTTTATTTTGTGATGTGATACTTGACTTCAGCCTGAGCTTTAAATACTGATTTTTTTAAAAAAAACCACATTCGTCCTTTGCCCTAAATATGTATTTGTTATACCTTAAAAATGCAGTAGTTTGCTCTACAACTTGAAAACCCAATGTCACATGTTTATTATGGCTTTCTTATATAATTTGCTTCCTTTTGCTACTAAAATAACAACAGATTTCCTCTTATTTTTTTTCAAGATTAGAAAGTTATTTTTTCAATAACTGTACTCTGATAAAATCAGCATCATTGTAGTGCTTTACTTTTTTGTTTAATTCTGACCATTTTGTTGTTTATCATTGCCTCTTTCCAAAGGGCAGAAAATATATTGTTTTTATGATTTATTTTTTTGGACTTTTTCAAAGACTGTTGTAATTTAGGAAAAGCGAAGTGCACTTCTCAGGCTTGAGAAACTTAGGTGATAACAGCAGAGGCTGTATATGTGCTTTTACAACAAACGTGCTTTGCTGGGCTGTGAGAAAATACAGGATTGCTCAGCAGTGAAACTTCAAAGAGTTATTCTTGGCTGTCTTAAAATATTTACTGGCAAAATGAAAATGAGGTTATCAAATTGTCTGAATTGTAAAAAGGAAGGCCTATGTAGATATGGTCTCTCTAGCTTTTGTGTATTTTATGTTCTTGTATTTCTTTTCTGTTTGCTCATTAAGTGTAGTTATATATGGTTTTTGTTAAGTACATAACTCTTGAGAAACTTGAGAAAAACTCTTGCAGTTTCTCTGGAGTATTTGAGAAATGAAGGACAAGTTATTGGGAATTCAGATATATACAGAATTCAAGATATTTTCTATTTACTAGTATAATGCTTGGTCTTTATTCTTGTCATTTAACTCTGATCAATCATGTCTTCACAGGACTGTTTTTATTTAGAGAAATAGATATTTTGGTAAATAGGAATAACTCAGTAAAAAAATTATTGTTAGAGAAACTTAAATATCGTTTTCTAGGATTTATGATCTTGCTTTTATATACACTGAATACAGATTATTACAGATAATTGTAAAATGAGTTTTATCTCCAGGTAATGATCAGAAGATAAAATTCTCAGAGTTTTCTTTAATAAGTTTTACAGCTGCAGTTTGCAAGAAGGTAAGCCAACCTGTTTTCATAGTTGACGAAACCATTCGTTTGATTGTTCAATTTGGAATAGGTATTTGAGGCCAGATTTTAAACAGAATCTAACAAAACATACCTAGGATTGATCCTTAATGTAACACATGTTGCTTTATCGCTTATAACGAAAGATTCGTGTTTTCCTATCAAGTCATTCAAATGAACTTACTTAGGCCTAAAGTTGCAGCCTGGTATTTCATCTTTCTAATAACTTTTGCTGACTATATTGCAACTGAGATGAAGTTTATTGTTCTCAAATTACTGTTGTCTACAGGAATTGGCTCTGTTTAACATGGTGGTTTATCTAGTGTGATTTTAGTTTAAATAGACCTACTTAAAATTTTAGCAGTATTTCATATTCTGTTTACATCTATCCTTTAGAAGAAGGCAAAATGTGGTTTTAAACCAAATTATTATAAAATTGCCCATCATTTAATTTGAATAAGTAGGGATGCGTTCAAAATTGGAAGTGTCACATTTACAGACAGTTCTTGAACATTCTCCCGCAGAGAGAGACCTCCAGGGAGGTCTCTTTGTACTTGTTTCTCAAGTTGTTTTTTGATACACTTTCTCAGAAATAGACTATTATTTCTAAGAAATTAAAAGCAATATGAAGATCCTATTAGTGTAAGTAGGAATAAATGGAAGAAATGTATTTAAAAAGAGGTTATTTTCATTTTTTGTTTTGGTTCCAATTTGAAGTCTCAGATCGTCAGTGTAGGTGTTTAGTAATTCACTGCAGATTCTTTCATGTAATGCTCTTATTGCATTGTCTGTTTTTAGAGAAAATAGTACTCTACATCACCAAGTGGAGCAGATGCTTCAGAAAATTTCTCCTCTGCAGAAGTGTCAGGAAGAATTGGGATCTTTAAAAGCAGAGCTAGAAGAGAAAAAGGTACCTAAAGTCATTTCCTCAAAGGCTTATTGTCAATAAATTAATTCTCTCACTGTAATTGGTAAAAGGAGACTTTTAATATGTTAACAAAGGAAATAACTTTTAAGTATCACTGTCCTTAGAGAACATTGAACTATTTGATTAATGGCTTTGCATTGATTACTAGTTCTACCATACTGTGTTAGTTCTTCATGCTTTTTCAGAGTATCAGTAGAGAAAACTTAGAACCAGAATTTATTATTTTTTATGTGTCCTGCACTAATTCATATTTTTTCCCTAAGTGTGAAAAAATGTGCAAAAATTCACACTTAAATATAGTAGAATCATTGTGTGTAACTGAGAAGGTGGGAGAGAATTTGATTTCTTCCAATAGTGCTGGCCAGCCCAGGGTGGGACTCAGGGTTTCTGTTCTGGTATGAGTGAAAATGTCCTATAGAGAACTCGATTTCATGATTCATGAACTAGTCAGTGTATTAAGCACTATCTGTATATCCTTTTACCAGTATTACCTGACTAGCTTGGTTTGGTCCTGATTTTAGATCTCTTTTTTTTCTTGTAATTATGTTTGGTTCTTTGTGGTTTCTCATTATGAGCAGTGCATAAAGTGAGAGTCCTTCACTAACATAACCTGCTTTCATAGGTCAGTGTTAGAGGCTACTTCCTGTTTGGAAGAATCTGATACTAGTTATGCTGTGATGAAGTCTTGGAAGAAGACACCTATTTTAGATGTAAAACTTTGATAAGTTTATTCTTTCATGGAGTTTATTTGCCTTCTCAAAATCAAAGTTCCTTTAAGACTTTATTTTTTTAAAACTGTAAACTTAGGGTAATTTTCTATATAAATTTTGGTTAACTTTTTACAAGAATCTTAAAGGAGAGTTCATGGCTGCTACAGATAAAAATCATTGGAAATCGCAAAGTCATGTGGTTTGCATGATACAGATTGTCACTACCCTGGAGTGATTCTCCCTTGTCAAACCATGGTCTGTCTCGTATGTGAGAGTGCTTGTGCCTCCTGGTCTTTCTCACATTGTGCTATTTCATTGCAGACATGTAGTCTGGGATCTTACATACTTGAATGATACATATTTATTTTCTGTTGTTTGTAAAAATTCTTTGTTTATGCAGTGAAAGTTAAACAGAAGCAATTGCAGTGTTCAGTTATGTCTCTGTGATTCCATAATCTGTATCTGAGAGGAAATGCGAACCTTGGAGTCAGATCTTAATGATAAAACTCATTGCCTGTGACTGAAAAAATAAATCAGACTCACTTATAAAAAGCCTCGAGTTGTCGAGGTGAGAGAAATATCAATATGAATGTCACACTGCAGGATGACCCTTTAAATTTATTATTTTATGTTTTGTAGCTTTTATTTGATTATACTATCAATTATATTGTATTAAGAATCTGGTTACACTCATTAAAAATTCAGTGAATTATACTTTGTTTTCCTGTTGCATATATCTATTCTTTTGGTTAATTTCATGCTGTGAAAGGATAACAGTTTGCCTTATCAGGGTCAAAACAAATAGAGACCTATGGTCAGTTCCTTTTATTTGGACAATACTTTTGTTTCTTTTTTAGAGTTCTCTAAAGTTGTATCAGGACACTCACCAGGAATATGCTCGTGTGAAAGAGGAATGCTTGAAAAGCGATGCACAGTGAGTAGTTTTAGGGTTACTGCAGAAATGGGGTTTTCATATTTGAAAGTAGATAATCCATAAATCTATAGTATTTCTCTTTTTTCTGCCTTTGGATTTGTTAGCCATAATTAGCTCTGTGATCTTGAACTAGTTAGTTTCCCAACCTTGATGTCCACCTCTGTAAAATGGGAGTTTTATCTACTTTGAGCAGTTACAAGGAGGTTTAGAAGGTCCTGTGTTAAAGGGCTGCAAAAAAAAGTACGTAGCAGTTTTTATTCTGTACAAATGCATGCGTGTCTCTGTATATAAACAGAGCTATTGACTTCTTTCTTTGTGCTGATACTTCAACAGGTGTCAAATGGAATAGGTGTCTTTATTACCATTAATGAAAAGTGCTGTTAAAAATATCCCTTGATTATTTTGACATTCAGTACCACTCAAAATAGTCACGTGAATTGTATAGACTGTGGTTTATGTGGTTGTGATTCAGCAGTGACTTGAGATTCTTTCTCAGGGAGTTACCTTCCTTCTTGGCTCTTAAGAATCCATCTTAGAACTGGGGAGAGTCTCCAGCTTCTGCCTTGTGTAAGGTTGCTGTGTACACACAGTCACCACACAGGCTTCCCAAAAGCAACATGGATTAGTGCTGGACTGACCCTTGGAGACCATCTGGATGTTCCGTTTGCTCGGCTCCTAGATGATGTCACTCCCTCTAGGGGCAGTCCCAGAGGCGCGTGTGGCAGAACCTGAGTAGGTCCACAGTATGTTTTTCACATGGAAAAGACATAGATATTTTTTTAAAGATACATATTATAAATATTACACATTAAATGGTATACTGTTTTTTCTTAGGTTTGTTCTAGTCTCAGAACAATTCCTGGTAATTTCAGTTGTTGATAACTTAATACTAGTATCCAAAATAATCTGTTATGCAAATCTCAATAATTTAAAAAATGTGTCAAATTGTGAGGTTTATTTTCTGTCATACTGTCACTTTCTAACATTATATTTTATTATCAGGAAGAAGAAACTTGAAGCTAAGGTGAAGAAGCTGGAAGGTAAGTGGCACTATTGTTACCTGGCTAGTAGGAGCTTTTGGCAGCTCTTTCAGATCCTTGCAAACAGGTTGAAGAACTTGATCAAGTGGTTGAGTTATTGTGTACTTGGTTGGTACCACTCTGGGTCATCGCAGGATGAAGGGAGCAGGAGTCTGTTCTTCCTCCCAGTAACCATATCAGAACTTGGAGATGGAATGAGCCAATCTCTGAAAATTTATTATACTCAAAATAATAGCATCCTGCACTTTTGTTGTAAAAAGTAACAATTAATGAAATGGTTTAATTTTGAAAGTTGAATCCTTTGGATTTTCTTATTTTTCCCCAGTGATACTAGAACAGATACTGCTTTTGATATCAAGAAACTGATATACTTATGACACACCTAGAAAGATTCCTGTGAAATTCTCTTCATCAGGGATTGTCCAGTTTATGTCTTGTACTCTGCACACTCCACTGTTGTTAGGTGCTTCCAGTTTATAAAGAAAACGCAGAGTGTAATCTCCTAGGACTTCATTTTTCAGCTGATAATTTTTCAAAAATCAGTAGGAATGAAACTTAAGATATTTTTTTTTCTTTGCTTTTCCTCCCTGCATTGGGTGGCTGGGACATGGACCTCATGCACAGTAGAGAGACATAGAGAAACAGCTTCTGCTGTCTCTGTCCCTGCATGTGGTCTTCCTTCAGTTCTAGTGTGGGCTTCAGCAGCCATCTCATCTGCTATGGTTTCTGACCATTGCAGTGATAGTGCCCTGCTTCAATGATGGTGCATTTTCATTTAGAGTGTGAGGTCATGGTTTAAATTTAGTAGTCCCAGTCATAAGTTTATCTAGGTTGAGCCAGATGTTTTAGACTTACTCTATAAATGTTATATTGGTAACATGCTCCTCAGATTCGATTGTTGCACAGACGTTGACAGTTGGCAGTAAGGACACTGCTGTGGTTCTAAGTCTTCTTCTCTTGGTAGTGTGTAGAGATAAGTGTCTAAGGAAATATTTTGAGAGACCTGAAAGACCTTTGAGTCTCCACATGCAGCTGTGAAGCAAGATGAAGCCTTTTTCATGTAGAAAAACACTTTCCCCTAGTAAATGGTATGCCCTACTAAAGATTATTGAGGAAAAAAATATTCAAGCTTGTTAGAGTATTGGTACCTGGTTGTTTTAGGGGATTTTGCTTTTCTTAGCAATTGTGTGTGAGCACATCCATGTAAAATCAGTACTGGTCAGATTTTAAGAGTATGGAATATTTGGTGTTTCAGAATCAAAGTCTAGAATGAAGGATTTGCTAAAGATCCAGAAAACTATAAAAATTCCCAAAGAGTAGATTGCTCAGAAAGGTATTTGAAATTAGGATTAGTTTACTTGTTAAAGGAATTCCAGGAAGTGATACTAGCCAAATTATATTATTGTGTGAATATGTAACAATAAGTCTCACCATTATATACAACTATAACTCTACAATAAAATAATGTGGGGGAAAAAAGGGAATCCCAGAAAAGAATAACCATCTCCAGCAAATACCAAGAAAGCTTCCCTCTCTCCTGCAGCAGATAAAGAGAATGGTATTAATTAATTCTGAGATAAGATCACAGTTTTAAAGTCTCTAAGATTAGATTATTGCTAATTATTGAAATGAAAAGAGTGCAGGGATACTATGGTATCTCCTATTATCCAGTAGATTGTGGCCCTTCCTAGAAGGGTTTGGAAAAGATACTTAAGCCCTGCATCAATTTTATAATTTCATGAATAGTTTTAAAAAAGAAAGTCCTACAGTTAGCCCTGAAAGTGTACTTGAATACTTTAAAAAGTGAGAAACCTCACAATAGATCAGATCGAGTAATTCATTAACTCTAGTAGCAAAGTTACTGAATTTTCTGTTTCTTTTTTGTAATTTTAAAATACAGAGGCTGCTGTCAAGCAAACTCAAGACTTCAAACAACTAAGAAATGAAAAGAAAATTCTTGAAAAGGAATTTAAGAAGACACAGGTACTATATTAAAGAGTGCATTCAAACTTGAAATTCCTGGTTCTAGGACTTCCGTGGTGTGTCCGTGTTAATAGATGAAGCTGTCAGGCAGAGCCCCCTAGTGACTCTGGGCGCACTTGCCTGTTAAGTTTAGAGCACGTGTTTGCACCTCTCATCCAGCATAAGCACTGTTGGTGTTTTGTTTCCACAGGAAAGACTTGATGAATTTTCTAAACAGAAAAATGGGAAGGGTGAGTATTCAGTTAATGCTTGCTTAAAATATCTGTAGTGATATGCAATATTTTAAAATGATTTTTCCCCACATTTTTTTAGAATTGAGACATATTGGAACACAAATTTCAAGTGATTCATATGGAAGCATAGATAAAAGTGAGTATACTACAAGTTTTGCTTTTATTTTATTTATTAATTTTAGTGGTTTGAAAAATTTCATGTTGCTCTAACATACAGTTGTAAACATGTCCAGGCTTAATATATGTGTCATGTTAGAAGAAGCCATATTTTGGGGGATATATATTTCTAATCAATTTATTATCTTAAAAAATAATATAGTGATTAATGGATATAATAAAGAATGTTGTTTGGGAAAGGAAAATGTTTAAGATAAATAGTTTCCACAGTTCTCAATAATTAGGTTCTCACTAGACTGCAACTCAGCAGATTAACATATTAAATATCCTAGGTGCCAAATATATAAACACTGTTAAAGTCAGGCATAGTGTCAAAGCCCCATAGTGTGCTTTCTAAGGACATAAGAGTTTAAGGAAGAAAAGTAAAATAGTGGCAGCCACGGAATTGTTGCAAAGGAAATCCAGATATGTCCTAGCACATTTTTACCGAGTGCCTCATGTACAGATGAGAAGGCATAAATGACTTGAAAGTGAGAGTTGGGGAGTTTTCACCTTAATACTTCTGTTTACTGTTTGGCCCTTTGCCATTTACTTCCTTTTTTTCTCCCTTTTAAAAGTAGAGGTTATGAATTTGAATTTCCACTTTTATAAGTTTTTTGTGGAGTTGAAATCATGTTTATTAGGTATATGTTGGCATTTTGATCATGCTAATGTGGGGTTTTTATTAGAAACTTCCAAGTGGAAATAATTAAAAATCTTTAAATTTTTGTGTAATTAAGTAGTGTCTCTTGAGAAGTCACTTTGACCTTTTCCCCCCTTCTTTAATTTTCTTTTAGCTAAGAGAACAAGTTCACATTTTCCTTGGTTTAAGTCCATTAAGTGTTCACATCTTTTGGTTGCCTGGGTGCTGGTATCACATACATACAATCCCTTATGCTTTTGCTCTTGTGAGATGGAGTGATGGTATTGCTGAGAGCACTCAAGACCCATAGCATTGCATTTTGCCTTCCCAGCCAACAGTTAGCTATTGAATACCATTGTATTCCCTTCTGGACTGTCAGATCTGTATTAGGCCTTCCTGTTCAACTAAGGCCTTATTACCCTCTCCTTGCAGTTCTCTATCCATACATTCCATCTCTTTTTGTGTGTGTTTTTTTCCTAGTCCTTATCTGAATCCTTAGCACTTTTATGTATTAATACTGAATATTTGGCTGCTGGAAGAAATTAGCAAATTGGACACTAAAGAATATTGAATTGGCTTCACTTTTTTAAAAAAATGCTTCCTGAGAGGCATTTTGCCTTTCCTTCCTTTCAAATTCCAGTAAAAATAACCCAAGTGAAAAATAGTTTTCCTGGATAGTTAAAAAATTTACCATCAATAATGTAAATTAATGAGGAAGATGAAAAGGAGTTGGTAACAGTTGCAGAGAAAATCACAGCCTGCCAAAAAGCAAGTTTCACTGTAGAAGCCTGGAGTTTCCCCAGATCTCTGGAGGAGAGGTAGTAGCAGGTCCTTCACATTTGCAAGTAATTAACTAAACAGTGAAGGTGTGCCAGCCTTCTCATTTCAAAACCTATTTCTGGCCTTTACCGATAGACTGTGCCCCAAGTGCAGATTTCTGAAATGGTAGCTGTGTCATGAGAGATGCCCAAGGGCTGTGAAATCAGAACATCGAGTAGTTGTGGCTGCTGTCAGTGTTAGTCACTCCTGTTGGTCGGAAGTACGATGTTGGTGCTCTGTGCCACCCGCACAGTGGCATTCACTCACCTTGCCTCCCAAAGGCAGGGTCTTGAAACAATCCACACTTACTTCCAGAGGAGCAGGACTGCAAACATCCATGAAGGAGGACACTCCCAAAGATGTCTGCATACACCCTCTTCTAAAACCTTGACAAAATCCAGAGGAGGACAAGAAAGAAAGGTGCCCAGTGCAAGAAGACTAAGGAAATAATATAAGATCATGGATGAGAAGAAGAGGTTAAAATCCAAATTGGTATTCTTAAGGAAAGTCTAAGAACATATCCACAAGCTGCCACTGTGGGTCTTGGAAGTTTAAAATGTGAATTCAGAAATAAATCTGCTAAATAGGCTAATGTTGAATGTACTGAGAGATGATTGATTTAGTGAACTGAGAGATTAAGTCTATGGTGTCTCTAAAGATGTAGTTCAAAGGGTGTTAGAGAAAATATAAGAAATTGAAGGATAAAGCTAGATGACTCAGTGTTCATCTCTGAGAAGTTTTCAGAGGGAGAACAGAACTATGAGGGGGGAAGGAAATCAAGAAGTAATAGAAGGGCTGGGTATGTAGCTCAGTTGGTAGAGTGCTTGTCTTGCAATCACAAGGCCTGGGTTCATTCCTCAGCACTGCAAAATTAAAAAAAAAAAAAAAAGGTAATAGAAGAGAGATTCACTGTGCAGAAAATACCCATACATGTTCAAACTGGTAGGTTCAAACTGATAGGTCCTCCCAAGTGTAGAGCATGAGTTTTTAATATGAACTCGACCTCTCATGTTTATAGGATATATACCTAAAATGAAATGAAAAAAGAAGTTTGAATACAGAGTGATAGGTAAATGTCTTCCAAGTAGTGCTAACAGTTTCAAAAGAAGTAACATAAGAAAATATTTCAAATTTAGAAACAAGTTTACATGGATTAAAAGGGAATGTTTAAGTTGGTTAACAAAACAAGTCATTAAGTGGACACTATCATATACCTACGGCATGAAACCATGTTGGAAAAAGAACTCTTGGGAATTCTAGGAGGAATAGCCACGTCTTTCTTCAGCACAATCAGCTTCAGTATGTTTCTCAGAAATTGGGGTGAGAGCAGACAGGAGATGAAATTGGAACCATAATTACACGTGACACTGCAGACCACACCAAGTTCTTTAAAATACTTCTCAAACATTTATAAAAGTTGGCAAATACACAGCAAAATATCTACAATTTAATATGAGATATTAACACTCCCCCACTACTATAGGGTAATGAAATAAAGTGCAGCAATTGATTTGGAACCATTGAAACCAATGACCAATCATTACGATGCTGGAGAAACCAGTACTGTGGCAAGTGTGAACACAGGAAAACCCTTTGCACCTGGACTTGGAAGCCATGAAACTGCACTTTAGTTCTTCATTTCCAGTGTCATATCCAAATGTGAAAAACAGATGAAATGGACCATTTTCTGGGAAAATGGGCTCTCAAATTGATTCAGAATAGTTGTTGCAGACTTGAACAGAAAATAATCCAGAAAAAATTTTAAAAAATAAAATTGTAGTCCACAATAGCTCCAGATGGTTTGCAGGTGATTTCTCCAAAGCCTTAAGTAAAAAAAGTGTCCTTATTATTAATTTATTGTTGTTGAACTTAGAAACCATGGAATGTTTCCCTCCTGTTTTCTTAAACTAGCATCACTCTGTAGCAAAACCAAACGACACACACAAGCATCCTCAAGACTCAGAACTCTGTTACTTGGTGACATAACTGCAGAACTACTAAATAAAAATCCATGAGTTACTTAGAATGCAAATTATGATCTAAGGATTTATTTTAGGAATATGACAACTGGTTCAAAGAATATTATGTTCATCTCAATTCAGTACTCATTTCTAATTAAGAGAAAAATTGATGATGTAATAGGAGAAAAGTTCAAACTGGACAAAGGTGAAGAATTGAAAGCATAGTCTTTAGTGACAGAAGCAAGGCAAGGATGCTTTTTGTTACTTCCATTCTTTATGTACTGGAGGCCCTTATCAGCATAGCAAAATAAACAGAGTAAATGTTGCAAATCCTACTAAGCAAGAGTCAAAATTGCCATTATTTCAGATGATATGACCATGTGGAATACCCAGAGAACTCAGCTGGAAAAGTAGTTATTACTACTTGATCAGGTTGTGACTTGTACAGTGGACATTCACAGTGCACCAAGTGGAATAAAACAACCCTTTCTTAAATGATGACTGGACCATCAGATGCCTAGAAGAGGACTTAAAGCGATGTGTGGTGCCTCTGGGAGGAAAACTGTACAGACTTCTAAAGAGGCATGAAAGAAGCATGAACACATGAATCAGCATTTTGTTTCTCGATGAGAAAACTCAAAGCATAAATATGTGAAATCCTTCCTTCAACATATTTATAACTAGTCTCACTAGAAATCCCTTTATGGCTTTCTGTGGAAAAGAACAGATGTTCTTCTGTCCAGAGGAATAGGTGTTCATAATAATAAACTTTTTAAAAAGGAAAGAACTGAGCCAGGATCATACTATAACAGTATAATTACTATCTATCATGTTAAAGAATTGTGGTGTAGATACAAAAACTGGCAAAGCAATGGAGTGGCAAAATCCAGAAACACTCTTATAAATGCCTTAGATTTTGATAATGGAAGCATTTTTAAGAGTTAAAGACAAGTGTACATTCAATGTAATGAGATTTTATCTTCACAACTAAGTAATGAAGCCTCACTGAAGACTTTTGTTGGGAATGGATACCTTTTATGGTCAGATTAGAAGTAATGCGTGCTCAATTAGAATAGGCATAGCTCTGTTTATTAGCCTCCATAGGAATGGAAAAGTAACTTTTTTTCTTTTTTTTTAAGGTTCCTTGTTTGCTGCTTTGGGTATACGTAATAAGCAGGGATCCTGGTCAGGTCATTTAAGCAAAGGGGATTACAATATTTGGAAGCAGGCTTTTGGGTAGGTTAAATCACAATGTAGATAAGCTATTCAATCACAGAATTTTAGAACTCAAAGTGAATGTGCCTTACACAGGGGTAATCAGGAGGTTTCTTTGGCCGTGTCTTCCAGATTTGTCCTGGTTGCCTTTCTGGGGGCTTCATTTTTGGAATGACACAATTTGCTCTTAGATAAAACTAACCTCATTTAAAAATCTGTGGTTGATGTCCTGGAGATATTTTGGTTTAAAAGGATGGTCTTATCATATCCTCTTGAACTGGATTGAAGACTTTTCTAATTTTAATAAATGTTTAAGGTTAATATAGAAACTTAAGCTTAAGGAAATTATAATAAAACTTTGAGGTAGACTGAAATTACCTAATGGTTAAAAGCTAGTTTTCATTGATTTTTTACTAATGTAGGTTGTTTTTAATGCACACTTTACCTTAAACCATTCATATTTGTATTTTCATAGATACTTTTTGCTTTAGAAGGTATTTTTGGAATTTGTATATATAACCATTTTAAAAAGCTTTAAAACCCTAGTGTAATATTCTTAGGAATTTCATTTGTACTATCTTGGTTACTTCCTTAACTTTCAATTTGAATTAGCATTTAACTATTTTTAGAGTCTAGACACTAAGAAAATGTATAAAAATCCAAAGGTGTCACTGTCTTTATGAGAGCATGTGTTTCTCCCTGTCCATATATTCAAATTCACACATCTGGCCTCCAGCCCACTTCCCCTCAAGTCCATTGTTGGAATTTCTAGATCCATGCATCCCCCAGGTGAGTTACAGCGTGGTCAGCTGTTGACCTTGCTGATGGTCTCATCTAACTAAGGGATGCTTGTCTGCTATTGTGGTGGAACATATAGAGCCCTGGTCCCTCATATCATACCCATTAACTAGGCCCCCTTTCTCCATCTCATAGCACTCTCTAGAGACGATGTCTGGGCCCAGAACTCACCTGTCCAATGTGTAGATAAAGGTGATGAAGCCTTCAGCTAAGTAGATTGGGGCTTTTGGGTGTCCCCCAACCCTGCACCAAAAATAAAGGAATCTGCTATTTAATTTCTAGCTAAAGTATTGTAGACCTTTGCATTGATAATTAACCGAGTTGTGCACAGTGGGTTGAGTTTGAGGAAGATATTTTGGATACCTAGTTTTCTCAGTCCTTAATAAATCCTGATTTCACACAGATATGTTTGAGCTACATAACATGGTTTTAATGTTTTACTTTTTAACAGGAAAAGTGAAACTGCTCCTGAAGGAACTCTGGCTCTGTGTAAATACAGCACATCGAGTACCCAGTGAAGGCAGCAGACGTGTCCCAGGTGAGAGAGAAGCTATGGAAGTACCTTTCTATGTGAAAGTAGAAAGCTTATCTTGGGCATTGCAGCCTGTGGTTTTTAATGTCTCCTGGATCTAACATTAGAGGAGTGAAACAAATCCTAGGTGGCAGTTCTTATTGTAGAAAACTTCTTCCCCTTCAGTGTGCCTTCTGATCTTAGCCAGTGCATTTAGCTTTTAATATTTTCATAACAACTTTCATCAGAGAACAGTCAAACTGGATGGATAAAAAGCAGTGGTATATCTAGCAGGTATTTGTGGAAGACTGAAGGATGTACCGCTTTTTAAAATCAGTTCATGTGTTCAATTGGTTCACTAGCAGTTTAACTTGTGTTTTGTATACTTTACTTTGTATACTTCACCAGTTCTGCTGGCTGAGCTCCTTGATTTTCAGTAAGACAAGGTAGAGACATTCTGCCATGTTCACACATGTTCTTAGGATTTCAGATCTGGGAATTTGATATTAGCCATGCCTCGTGGAAGGAAGAGAGATAGCAGACTTAGATAAGATTCGTGTGCTTCTTATTTAACTCCTTGTCATTTTACTCATTTCTTAAGATAAGCTGCTATAAATTCATTGATCGTTAAAGATCTAAATCAGTAAAAGCATGTGCTCTTAATTTTCCTACAAGTTTCTGAAGGCAGAGTTCCCTCAGAAGAACAATAATGGGCAAGTGCTGGTTCTTGTACTGGATTCAGAACTTGTCAGGTGTCAACAGAGACATTTGATAGGGTTTTTCTAAATAATTTTTTCCCTCAGTTCACTTGCTAGATAGTAACATTGGTAATAATCAAATGATACCTGCAATTTCTAAATTAGTTTCTACAGTTTAGAATTTACCTGTTCATGCAGAAGCAGTCTGGAGATTTTTTTCAGCCTTCCATATCCGTCAGTAGTTATATGTGCTTGGTTTTAAAATGCTGCTAAAACTGTGTTTTAAAAGGCTATTCTTCAATTAATCTCATGCTTTCATTTAAAATCACCACTTTAGGGATAAATGTCTTGCTTATTTAACTGTTCCAAATAGAATGGAAAGCACGGCATCTTTGGAATCTTAATATACCATAGAATATCTTTTTTAAAAAAGTTTTCTTTTCATTTGGAACAGTTACAAAAATAGTGTGAAGAATTCCCTTAGACCTCTTACACATTTTCCCAATTTTAACATTTTCCATTGCCAGTTATCAAAACAAACACTTGGTACAATCCTGTTAACATAGACATTTGGTAGAAAGCCTATCCTTTTGGTGTGTCTGATGTTCTCTCATGGTGGACTGATGGTGTGTATTTGTGGTGTGGACACCACAGTGGTGATGTTTCCCTCTGCTAGGGCACTGTGCAGGAGATAGGTGATGTGGACACAGATTATCAAACTGTTATCCACATAATTTATCCTAAATAATGGATTTTGCCTGCTACAATTTCTACTTTGGTGTTTACTTGATGATTTTTACTTCTCTCATTCCTTTTGCATTTATTATAGTAATTCTTTTTTGCAATGAAGAGCTCTTCTGCATTTATTTGGTTTTTCTATATCTCTATATAGTTGTAGGTAATTATTTTATTCTATGCATTAGAATTCATTATCGTCCTTAATTATTGCTTAAATTGTTCCACCTTTGGTCATTTGGAACTTGTCCAGAGTGACTCCTGTGTCCTTCAGATATACTCCATCCTGTTTAAAGTACCTTGCTTTCTGGCATCGTTACATGTTTTAGTCTCAACTTTATTTTCTCTTCCCAGCCCTATCATCAACCACTTCTCCAAGGAGCTCTGTAAAACACTTTTACTTCTTTCAGATAAGACAGTGATTTGTAATGATTTCCTGGGACCCCTCTGTCTTTGCTGGTAATTAATACTACTGAAGTTGACAAAATCTGTACCCCCAAAAGTATTGGCTTTTTACAGAAACGTCTGTGATGCATTACATGAAGCATTCATGTGAACTCGTTAGGTCTCATTTGCCTCATGGGTAGGCTTGATATGGGTTGACTTCAGATTACTTTTCAAACAAAAAATAGTGTCTGTCCCAACCAGTATGCACATAATTGTTTCTCTGCCAAATTCCACTGGCATAATTGGAAAGCTTCATAAAAGACTTAGTAGGTTGGTATGGCCATTACCCTGAGCTGGGTGGGTTTGTCTCATCTGCCCATCCATCATTCTTTGTCTCTCACTTTTCATAGGATAATATTTTAAATTGATTCCCTATTAAAAAGTATTTCTACTTCTTGGAGTTACCATTGCAAGCATTTTTGAACTATTAGGAAGATAAGGTTTTTTTCCTTTTAATTTCCTTGACATTTTAAGTATTTGATATTAAATACCCCACCCTCACCCCACAGGAAAACCTGCCAAAGAAGATACCAGGTCTGGAGCATCTGGGGAAGATGGCACGCTACCTCCAGCACAAGGTGGTCCTCTCAGGGCCTCAGATGTGCAGACATGCCTCACAAAACTGTCCATGGAGATGGAGGGCGACTTGGCTTCATGTGAAAGTGTGGATAAAGAGAGGCCTGGCAGTGCAAACCTCAGTATTGACCATGTTTCTGATGAGGATGGGAGTGCTAAGGTTTCGGTGCAGATTGCTGATGATGGTGACAGGACTGACTTGTCTGACCATGGGCAATTTTTCGATGAAGATCTTCAAGCTGCAATTGACTTCTTCAAACTCCCTCCTCCTCTTCTGTCTCCAGTACCCTCGCCCCCTCTGATGTCATCACATCAGCTGGGCTCCTTACCTTCTTCACTTGCACCTGTGAGTTTGATCTCTAAATTTGAATTCTTCCTGGGTGTGTTGTCTGTCCTAATATGGCAAAATGACTTAGGGAAAACTTCATTTTAGCATATTTTATTTATTAAGAAGTGACAAGGAGAAGTTAAGGTATACCAGTTCCCTTTGGATTAGCATAGATATAGTATGACTTATTTTAGTGTGATTGTGGTTACATTCTGAATTTGTCGTTAACCACAACCAGATTATAGGTTTCCTGTGGGATGATTGTGTCTTACGTGTGTATTTTCATCACTAGTGCCTGGCACATAGAAGATTGGAAATGCATAAAGCATGACCTTGCCAGCATGGAGTTCACAGTGGTTAGAAAACCCCAGTGTAGCATCCACACCCACAAGCCTGTGCAGTTTCCCACTTTCAGTGGAGTTCATCACCTTTTGTGCATTTGAAGAATGCTTTGTGATGGCTTCTTTGTAAGTTTCCTAGGAAGTCACTCTTGATGAAGCATATTTTTATACCTTCTTGCTTAAGGAGCAGGTAAATGTATTGCTTCCTGTAGGAAAAGTCTGGCATGTCTGCTATATTCCAGACACTCTACCAGGCCTTGGTAGCACAGAGCAGCTTCGGGATACAGTGCCTATTTGTCAGGTGGAGGTGGGACCAGTATAGGAGCAGGCACTTGCCCTGCTGGACTGAGCTCTGCAGTTCTTGGAGCACACTCTGCCTGAGAGGACAGAGCTTATCCAGGCTGGTGGGGCGGGGGCACAAGGGCTTCTGGAAATAGGACCCCACACCAAGTTTTAAAGCATGAGCTAGACACTTAGGACCTGTGGGCATTTGAATGTAGTGGGAGTCACCCGGCCCCTAATGGTGTAGAGAAGAGTGTGTGGAAGGGAAGAGGTAGCAACCAGTCAGAATCCTAGGGAATATTTCATAGGCAAGCAACAAGGGGAGGAGGAGAAGCAGAGTAAAGACCGTACTGCAGTGTAGTGGAAAGCCAGGAGACTGCATGGTCTGAATTCAAAACAGGGAAGGATTTTCCCAATAGTAGCAAGTTTGTGTCAGCCGTGGTGGCTTTGGTCCATCTTCCCCTTATCGATACAGAGGTCAGGTGGTTGATGTCATAGTGTAAAAGTGGTTAACACAGGTGGAGGGGTCTAGATGTGGTGGTTGGGGCTTTCTGGAGCAACCACCGTTTATGACTGGCTGGAGAACAGGGTGGGGAGGAGAACAGCTGTTTGGGGAGCCCCAGGAGCAGTTGTGTGGCAGGAGCAATGGTGAGGCTTGGCACATAGGGAGGGTCTCTGGGAGTGAGTCTGACACCTGGCAGAAAGATAAGCTGGAGCACTGTGGAGCCAGAGGCCCTACACCTCAGAATTCAGGCGTCCTTTTTACCAGAAGAAGAGCACGTAAGAGTTTGAAAGTAGTGATTTTAGAAGAAAACACAGAACCCTGGGCCCTGTGAAGTGGGGCTTATAGGAGGGTGTTTGCTCTGGGAGGGCCATGAAAGTAGGTGGGAGTTTCTGGAAAAGACCAGGCTTCTTTAAGAAGACAGTGGATAGTGTCATGCCAGAAACAAAAGTCTACCCACTCTCAGAGATCCAGAGCCTTGACAGCTTTTCCCAGGCCAGTTTTAAGAATTCTTCAGGAATCATGTGCTTTTTTTTTTTTTTTTTTTTTTAAAGAACATTTAATTGATATTGATAGTCATGTTTAGTCTGTTGAATGAGAGTGTAACTAGTATAATTCATGTTGTTTTAAGGAAACCTACTTTGGAGAGTATACAGATTCCAGTGATAATGACTCAGCCCAGCTACAAAATTCTACTGACTCTCTTTCAGAAGATGATACAACTGAATCACAGGATTATTTTGGCTTATCCAGAAAAAGCAAAGGGAGTAGTACCTGGGAGGAGAAGCCCAAATCACATGAAGCTATCCATGCTCTAAATAAATTGGCAGTAAATAAAGTGACAACTGTTGAATTTGAGACTTTAACATCAACACTGAGAGAACCTTCAACAACCACATCCTCTTTAGCTCGGGAAAAGCACTGGACCATGTCATCTGAATTCACGAATGATAGAAAAAGAGACATTTTAGATGAGGCAAAACGACAGGTAGAGATCAGGGAGATGGTTCAGTCTGTGCAGATGGAGAAGACATCTTGTAAGCCCACCAGGGGTCTCTGGGTTGAGAAGTTGTCAGGCAGCTTAGCACAAGAGAAGGAGGCGGCCACTGGGAAGTCAGAGTTGTGTTATTCTTCCATTGGCAAGAGGCCATTAAGTGAACTCACTGGATCTGAAGGAAAAACCCTTTCGTCCAAAGTGATAGGATCACCCAAATCAGAATTCACTAAGTGGACACTTCCTGATGAAATTACTTCTGAATCAGACTGTTTAGCAAGTTCTGGCCATTTTCAGCGAATATCTAGAGAAGTGTCAAAGGAAAGAGAAGATGTGCAAGGGTCCACTGTGGGAGAACCACCTGAACCACAGGAGGACGATCCAGGGGATGTAATGATGAGTCTGGCAGGGCTTGATGCTAAAGCCAGGTTCTGTTCCTCTTCTACCTCGGCCCCAGTGTCTGTCTGCAGTCATCCCCAGTCTTCACGGTTAAAGTATGTTAATGATGCAGATACTCCAACTCAAGTAATCCCAACTGAACTACATCATTCAGAACAAAAGGTACCAACGAAAACTTTAAACACCTTACTTCTGCATTCTGAGCCATCAGAGTGTTTTGTACGAGAAAGCAACCTGAAGAATAGCTTGGGTCCTTTGAGCCCTGAATTGGGAGCATCTAATTTTGATGAACAGAAGAGCAAGGAGAGAGAACCTTCAAGTATTGTAAAAGGAATGCCTGAAGTCTACTCACTTTCTCAGTCAGTGTTTAGGAAAGTCACCAAAGATGGGCAGTGTGGAACTCAAGATTCAAGAGTTGATCTCAAACTGTGCAAGTCAGATTTGACTTCACTAGTGGATCTTCATGCTGGCTCATTCAGGAGTGGCTCTAGGCTTGTTAAAAGCACTTCCTGGCACCATAGTGATTTGTTAAGGAGAAGTGGTGAAGAGAGTCTGAGAGCCTCCTCAGAACACGAACAGAAGACTAACCAGCAGTTAGAAAAGCCAGCGCCAGCGTTACAGAATAGAGGCTCAGCAGCCATGCTTGAATCTCCCAGAGAAGAGAGCTGTCCAGTAGAATTCAAGGCCACTGCTTCCTTGCTGTCTAATCAAGTATCTGTTATCACAAAGCAAATAAGAACTGAAAAGATTGAAAGTGCTCACTTGGAACACGTGAGACTTCCTGGGAATGAGCCCACTTTAGCAGCAGAAAACTGTGGTAACGAAGCTGATGATGGTTCTTCTGCAGCAAAATGTGGAAAAGGAGACGAGGTGACATCAGACTTCCAGGAAGTGGCTGCCGTGAAAAGCACTTCACCAGAGATTTCTGCCTCTTGCAGAAAATTAGATTTCAGTTCTCCAAGTGGATCTTTACCAGCAGAAAATTTTGATTGTACCCCAAATAGTAAGTTGTCTTTCTCATCTGAAAAAATCCTCATCCAAAGCCAAGACCTTGTAAGGGAAGCCTCAGTGCAGGGAGAGGTAAGGGAGCCCAGGCCATCTCCTCACACCACAAACTCAGACCTGTGTGGGGTGGAGGGCGGTCAGCTGGTTCCAGCTGAAGCAAGGGTGTTGGGAAGTTGTCCTGTTGAAGTGCCCGGCGGAGTCACAGCAAGACCTGTCACTGAGGCCCTGACTACTGCAAGCCCTTCTAGCACAGCACAGAATGTTCCTGAGCTTTCAAAGTTGGCATCTGGAATGCCTAGTGGCTCCTTTCCTGAACGTATTGTCACCACAGATGTTGCTTTTTCTTCAGAGTCTTGCAGAAAAGATGAGACACCAGCTATCTCCCCAAGCAGTCTTCCTGGCACTTCATACAGCTACACAGGCATCCGGGAGGGAGGAGAGGAGGAGACTGAGGTGGAGGGGAGTGAGGCCTTCAGCTGCAGTGAGGGTGAGCAGGAAGCTGAGTCCATGCTGGCGAGCGAACAGCAGTGTGCCACCAGCGACTCAGGGGAAGAGTTGGGAGGTCCAGGGGCCGGATCAACGGGGACAAGACCTTCTCAAGAGATGGCATATCTGACCTCAGCTCTGCAAGATTTTAACATAAGTACTTTCACTGACATAGACAGACTTTCTACATCAGAAGTTGTAATGTTTCTTGAAAGTTGTCAGCTAAAGGATTTTAGTTCAGGGAACTCTGTTTCAGAATGTTCTAGTAAAGAAACCCTAAACAACGAAATGAACGAAGAGTTAAGGCAAAGTGGAATCTCTGGAGAAAAACGTAGGGATCAACACTGTGAAGAAGAAACACTTGAGACCCCTGAAGAGTGGGTTGAATCTGAAGAAGATAACTGCTCTTTAAAGGATCCAAGTCAACTTCCTCAGTGTTCTTTGGAAACCCTATCTGAGGTTCTTACCAAGATTGGGCAAGAACTGCAGACAAACTCTGAGGGCTGCATTGGTAAAGATGCTGGTAATTTAATTCTTGTAAATGTACCTAACAGCCTGACAACTGAAGAATTGAAAGAAAAAGTACCACCTCAGGCAACAACTAGTCCCACGTCCCACACCACTGAACTGCCCCCACTTACCTCTGTCGGGGACAGTAGAAGTAGTTCTCCGGTGAGTGATGGATCTCGTCCTGGGGACACACACAGGGATGCAGCCAAGCCCCCTGACAGCATGGAGCAGGGCCTACCAGAGAACGTGGGGCCATTGGCTCTGTGCCCTGACTCCACAGTGCAGCCAAGGACGGAGCACAGTTCTGGTGAGGAGGCAGAGGCCACGTTTCAGTGTCAGATATCCACAGTGACCTCAGAAGTTATCAATGTACTTATAAATAAGGATCAGAATCTTGTCATCGAAAAGGGGGACAACTGGACAATCATCAGAGGTGTGTCTGTCTCCCCAGATGTGGACCAGGTTATACTGTGTGATGCTTCTGGGGACGTAGCTGTTTCTCAGGATCAGGGAGGGCTAGAAGCTGGTTTTGTTTCAGTGACTTCTGTGGAGAAGTCCCCAGAGACCAGTCATACTGGCCCTGCCTTTCAGGAGCCTCCTTGTGGCAGTAATCTTTCAGGTGTTCAAGAGGACATTCCAAACAGTGGTCAGAGTACCAACTTCGATAAAAGTCGCTTGCGAAACAGACCTGTTAAGCCCAGCATATGGATTAGTTCTCAAATATATGATCAAACATTTGAGACTCAGAATGTTGCGTCTGATCACACATATTATAACTCAAAACTAGAGCCATCTAGCAAAAATAAGAATCGGTCAAAGATGTCAAACAAAGATCAGTCAAACAAACCAGTAAAGACTTTAGCATCAGGAAAAGGTGAAACTCATCAGAGTGAGGTTCCTCAGTTGCCTTCAGGGGAAAGAGGTAATGCAAAAACTCAAAGAAGTCAAACTCAGCCCATCCTGGCAAATGCAGATACCTCTACTCCCACAGATTGTTCTCCCGACACGCTG
Organism: Glaucomys volans; assembly: GCA_020662805.1. NCBI lineage: Eukaryota > Metazoa > Chordata > Mammalia > Rodentia > Sciuridae > Glaucomys > Glaucomys volans. The sequence continues at coordinate 138,678 of JAJEJO010005560.1, forward strand.
AGCAAGATACGGCAAGAGGTGGGTCCCCCTTTGCCTCCTCTGCTTGCTCCTTTGATAGCTACACCTCCAAGGACTTCACAGCCACTCTCTCCTCTGATTTCAAGTTCTAGTCCCTCCCCACCTGCCTCTCCTGCTGGCCAGATTTCTCCCTCATGCGAAACACCAGTGCCTCCTGTATTGTCCCCATGGCCAGAAGACTCCCAGCAGGCCTCTCCAAGGCCCTCTCCATCTCCATCTGCTGCAGTTACCAGTGGCAGGATAGTGTCCTCTCCTTTGCAGTTCTGTGCAGCCACACCAAAGCATGCACTTCCTGTGCCCGGCAGACTCCCACCTGGCGCTCCTGGCCATACTGCTGGGGGAGGACCGCAGGAGAATTCTGTCAAAATCCTTGATACCATGTACCCAGAGTTATCTGCCAGGGCACGGACTCTCAACATCCTCAAGGGAAACATCCAGCTCTCCCGAGGTTCCTCCACAGACTGTAAGGCCTCACCAGGGCCTGTCAGTGCCCTGATTGGCTTCAAAGCCATCACTTCAAAATCAACTGCTTTCATCAAAACAGGGGGCAGCTCTGCCAGTGATGCTAGCCAAGGTAGGTCGAGAGAGATGGGACCTCAGCAGGAATCAGGTGGAAAAAGAGCACTGTCAGCTTCCACACTGAAGAGTGCTAAGAGATTGCGCCTAGACTGTGAGTCCCCAGAACCAGACTCCAGGGGAGCCCCTGCAGAAGAAGTCCACATGAGCCTCCCAGGAAGCCTCCCTCAGGCTGAAGTTGTCATGGCAGAGGAGAGTTCTGTCCCAGCTGGCAGTCCAGTGTCACGGTTCTCTGTCAGCCCAGAAGAGGCTGTGGACTTGCAAGGCACAGCCATAGCTCATGCTCTCAAGAAAGTCGCTGAATCTACTTTTGATCTGTTGCCTGTCATTCGTAGTCATGTGTACGTGGGAAACATCTCCAAAAAGCCTGTAATGAGAGACCAGGAGAAAGAAGTTGTTTATGAGTTTAGCACAGCAAAAAAGGTATGTGGATGTCTTTCTCTAAGTGCTTTAGGAATTGCAGTTCCTCAAGGCAATTATCTCCTGTCACAAAGAGTGTAGATGACCCTGAGCACAAATTTTATCTCACAGGTTGAGTATTATCCATGTAATCATTAAGACAAATTTTTATTTCTAGCCAGCATTTCATATAAATTTGAAATAAGACACTGGGGATTTGATAATTTATATTAATTTAACAACTTAAAATTTTAGAGAACAATCTGTCAGGACTAAAATTGCATATTTCCACTTGATCTTGTCATGTTTAAAGGCTTAAAGTGATTTTCTTCAGTGCATCAAATTATTACACAATAGATCCTTTCTTTTCCTTCAACACCAGTATATACACTTTGAAGTGCTTGAGAGTTTTACAGAAAGAGTCTTCAGTAATGGATGTCACAAGTCATGAGCAAATGCTTTGTTTCAAAAGTGAAGGAAAGGGATTATGCAGATTTGCACATGTAGCTTATTAGGACTTTGGTGTTAGGACTTGTGTATTTTCCAGGTATCCAGTGATACCTCTTGTAGGTGGCTTCCAGGGTTCAGTGGTTATGTGCACATCCTCAGAGCCCTTGTGCCATAAATGTTCTGTTGATTTGGTTTTGATTGCTTACTTTCAGAGAGCATGAAGAGCACTCTGAGTATCTTTGAAAGGATGTTTCTTTTCAAATGAATGAGTATATCCACTTGTCATTTCATGCTGCTCTTTCTGAGCAAGAAAAATGTCACCCAGTACTTTTAGATCTGAACACACAGAGTACTTGAGAGCGAGCGTAGAACTCAGGGAGGGGAACAGAGTTCGACTGGACTTAATATGCTTGTGCAGGCACACAGACTGTTTGAGCAAGCGCTGGGAAGTTATGATTTGAGTTTAGGAGTGAAGCTAAACATCCAGAGATGTTCAGACCTGCCTTCTGGTATCTGTAGTGTTACCTGCCATAGGCAGCAGGCAAATAAGGGGATTTCTTACCCCTGCACCATACTTGGGGCTTTGTGTTAGGGAAGTTGCTATCTTTTATTAACTGTGGCTGGCTACTAATATTGTGCAACTTTTGTTTTTCCAGTTTTATTTTTGCTATTTTAGGTGGGCTAAATAGAAATAAAAATACAAAATATGCATTATCTTTTTATTTATTTTTTGCATTTCAGCATTTGGCAGACTGCTTGCTTCACTCCATTCTCTCAGAGCTAAAAGTTCAGAAGACATCTAGGGACCACAGTTACATCCATGCCCTGTGCAGAGTGTATGTGGGCATCTGCCGGCAACTGGGAGACCTGGAAAGAGCTCGCTTGTTCTGCTACAGTCTGCTTAAGGAAGGTATGTTTGGATGGTGACATTTTTGTATGAGAAAAATGCTGTTGCTCTTTTACCTTATGCATAGTCTTTGTTTTTCAGCTGACTATCACATATGTTTTAAGATGATGATGTCTTGTGCATTTGTTAAAGGGTACAAGTAGCTTTAGCTGTACCTAACTGCACCTGGTTTTCAGTGGAGAGAACAATCACTTCTGTCAGCACATACACTTTGACTTGTGTATAACAAGAATCTCTCTCATTACTGTATATTTATTTTGTTCCTCTGTTGCTGCTTTAGGGCCATATAAAGTAAACCACACTGCTGTGCCACTCGCTGGAAAGGTAGCACATGGAGGATGATTTCTAAGCTACTGAAAGAAGTGTGTGGGAGAGAGATGAAAAGACACGAGGCTGAGGGTTATTTTAAGATTATCTTTTCCCTTTACTACTTCTTTAGTTCCTCCTCAGGAACCAAATTAGGAGTCCTTCTTCCGTGCATCACACCATCAGTGTTTTTAAATAAGGAAAAGTACAGGAATGGAACTTGTTAGTATATCAGAAATTCTGTCTAAGTTCTGCCCCCTTCATTTCTACATTTACTCTTTCACTCATTTGTTCAGCGAACCATGATTCAGTACTTCCTAAGAGTTAGGAGTTCTGCATGACCAAAATCAGACGCAGGTGTGGCTATCCACTGGGAATGAAAGACCAAGTAACGTCACATGAACACCCTGGTTTTAGCAGTGATGGGTGGTTGAGAGGAATGGGACATGAGCTCAGCCATGGCCGTGTTGGCTTGTTTGTTCTTCCTCTGCCACAGCAAATTCATTCTCACCAGGCTTTTGTTCTCACAGATTTCTCTCGGTTTCCCACAGTTCCATGAGGGTTCACTCAACTACACATCCTTCCTTAGTCATCCTCTATCCCTTATTCTCGTCTGTTTGCCTTCATGTAGTTTAATCATTGTCTCACACATCTTTTTGTTTACCATTTCTCTCCCCCACTGGGATGTATAATCTGAAAGGACTGAATTTGTCTCATTTACAGTCTATTCTTACCCCAGATAAATGCATTGTTAGCAGTCATTAACCATCTGTTTAATGAATGAATTATACTTTGGAAGGTGAATTTCATAGTCTGAGGAGTCGGGGAAGTTTTGGGTTTCTTTCTTTCTTTTTTTTTTTTTTTTTATTTTTGTACCAGGGATTGGTTAGGTGCTACTAAATGGTTAGGACTATCTAACCATTGAATCACATCTCCAGTCCTTTTTTTAAAAAAATTTTTTTATTTTGAGACAGAGTTTTGCTAAATTGCTTAAGGCCTTGATGAGTTACTGAGGCTGGCTTTGAACTTGTAACTCCTGAACCACTGAGATTTTGGGTGTGTGCCACTGCATCTGGCAGGAAGGAATCAGGGAAGTGTTCTCAGTCTACGTAACTTATGAATTTGAGATGTGTAGATGTACAAGTATATAAGTGGAGAGTGAAGAAGAGAATTCTAGGCAGAGAAAACTTGTGGTGAAGTCCAGTGACAGGAAGAAATTCTATCAGATAAACATAGGACTTAATTAACAGATCAAAATAGCACATTGAGATTATGCTCTGAGCTACACACTGTTTTAAAATTTTTATAGATAAGAACAGAGGAAAATGAGAAAGATGTGCCTTTAAGACAAACAATATAAAAATCTGTATAACCACATTGGAAAACATTTTTTTAAAGAAATAACATCAACATTCACTTATTATATGGCCCAGGCATTTCATTCCTAGGTGCAGTACAAAAAAAATAGAGACATACCTTACATAGACTCTTATACAAATATTGTACTAGATGTGATTCATAATAGCCCTTAACTGGAAACAGTGTCCATTAGCAGATGAATGAGAAGAACTGAGCAACTGAGTACTTCTTGGCGGGACAGGAACAGACTGCTGATAGGCAATAGCCACGTGATGGAGTGCAAAAATCACACCAGATCAGGAAAAGAGTACACATGTCACTAATCCATGAATAGATAATTGAAGAAAGACACACTGATTTATAGCAGCTGGAAGCAGGCCAGAGGTTCTGAATCTGGGGGAAAAGGGGACTTAGAGGGTTGGAGTCAGAAGTTTGGGGATGGTGAGTATTGATCATAACTGGTGGTTTCATGGGCTTACTCTTTTGTTGAAAGTCATCAAACCATGTACTAAAAGAGTATTTTATTGAATATTAACTATACTGAATTTAAAAAGAGCCAGAGTGTGAAAGAAAGTATGGCTTGTTTTTCTTTTTTCATACAATGCTGTTCTTTTGTGTAGTATGTTTGAAGTGTAACTAAAGAAAGGGTACTGATGCAGGGGGAGGGGGAGGAATAGATCCTGAAATAGCTCCCAACACCAGAGGTTTCTCTCAGCCATCCATCTGCACTCCCTTTATTTCAGGATGCAGTGTTACCAGGCACCAGTGAAATGATTAAAATTTATTCTTGAGTTGTAATTTATTCACTTGATCTCAGAGGTTTATTGTATTGTTTTTTTTTTCTCATAGATTTTCCAGAGTCTGAGAAGTTGACTCTGTTTATTGCCAACATGTGGCATGATGTATTTCTCTCTTCCTCGGTGATGAGTACAGCCATGCAGCTGGTTGCCAGGCAGCGTGCTAAGGGAGAGGTTCTGAACTGTTTGAGAGCCTTTCTCAATTGGGAAAAGGTGAGCTGTTTTTATTTCTTATAACACTGTACATGGAAACTTTACACAGGTGTTATTATCTGGCTTTTTATTTACTTTTGCATTAATTCATAGGCATCTTCATATTAGATCCTTTAAAATATCATTTTATCCTCAGCTTATGCATTTTGTTCATTAAGTGCTCACAAGACGGTCTAGGAATAATTGGAGAAGTACATGTTGTGTTACTTTAACAATTGCTTTTATACACCAACACAGATTACATTAGAGTTTGTTTTATGAATGATGAAATTTACACATGTATATATTTGGTTCTGTAATATATTCTGTAAAATATTTGGTTCAATATAATAGGTGCTTAGAGAGGTGGAAAAGTTGATACTTCTTGTAAGGCTTTTTCTGAATCTTTTTCTTTCTTAGCGAAATTTGTATTTGTTCTGAATATGTGATTCTTATATTACCTTTCATTGGTTTTGTTTTTCTTTGGTTATTAATGTGTTGAAGTAGTATTTAGTGTATTGGCATTTTTTTATTCATAGATTTTGTCTAATGAGAATCCAGTTGATAATAGTGCTGTGTAAGCAGAAATAGTGAATTCGATGAAGAGTGAATTTTTATAAAGATGGAAAAGGGTTACTGGTGGTTCCAAGTTAGGAGAATATTAAAAAGCAAGTCTGGCTGGGTATAGTGGTGCACACCTGTAATCCCAGTAACCTGGGAGCCTGAGTCAGGAAGATCAAGAATTCCAAACCAGCCTCAGCAACTTAGTAAGGCCCTGTCTCAGATTAAGAAAGGGTTAGGGATGTAGCTCAGTGGTTAAGTGCCCCTGGGTTCAAGGAACCCCATACCAAGGGGGGGAAAAAAAAAGCAAGCCTGTAATCACCTCTTCAGCAATCTGTCCAGAGAAACCAAAGTACATTCATGCAAGGTACTTTCACAAATACCAGTGAGTCATTTAACAGAGGTGACCTCCCCTGCTAGGGTTTAGCTCAGTGGAAGAGCTTGCTTGTATACCATGCACAGGGCCTTGGGTTCCATCCCAGATCAAGACTGAAAGAAAGATGAAACCTCCCTCCTGACTCCCTCCAGGGGACATCCACAGTCACACATGCATCACCCGCCAGAAGGAGCCTCCCTAATTCAAAATGCAGGTAACCAGAAGTGTTTCAGGTTTCATAGTGTTGTGGATTTTGAAATACTTGCATAGACTTTACACTTTGAGTATCCCTAATCTGCAAATCCATGTCCACAATGCTCCAAAACCAAAACTTTTGAGCCTAGATTTTTTATTGTATGGAGAATATAAGTGTGCATTACATACGTATTGTTTCTTTTTTTTAGAACTTGTACGCAGTGCTTGTGGAAATGTCAAAAGATGGTACAAGTGCTTTGGAAAGTAGACAGGCAGCTTCTTATAGAGTGAAGTGTATTCTTAAAAATGGCCCAGCAGTTTTCCTCCTAGGTATTTGCTAGAGAGAAGTGAATTATATCCACAAAGATGTGCACATTGATGTTCATAAAAATATCATTCATAGAATGAAAAAGACATTATTACCTTGTGTGCATGTATGACTGCATGACTGATGTGATCCTACAGTATGTTTAATCAGAGAAATGAGAGCTTACACTCCATTTATGTATGATCTGTCAAAATGTATAAATGTATTCTACTGTCACCTACAACAAATTAGAACAAATTTTTTAAATTAAAAGAAATATATCATTCTTAAAACCCAAAAGCTGTCCTTAACCCAGATGTCTATCAACAGGTGAGTTGACTGTCAAATATTGGTAAATCCACATGATGAATTGCTTCTCGGTGATAAAAATAAATGTTCAAAGTACTAATACTTGCAGCAGTATGGATCAATATCAAAAAGATTGTAAACAAATGTGAAGGAAACCAGATGTAATTGTTCAGCATCATCACATTCAGTTTTGTGGATTTCTGAAAAAGACAGACTGGACTCCAGTATCATCAGTTTTGTTTTGTTTTTGTTTTTTATTAACTGATATTATAACTTTAATTCTTTGATTTGAGTTGATGAAAAATTGTGTTCCTGTCTGGATTACAGCTAAACAGTTTTCCACGTGATTGAATTCTGCATCCTGCCTTGTAGATTTTTTTTTTAATCTGACTTATCAGCTACCATTCTATAATTGTTCTATGCTAAGTATTATGACTAACAGAAACATAGTTTTTTACTCAAAATGTGATTGAAAAAGTTGTTTTTTAAGATAAAAATGAGTGTTCATCTGATGCATGTTTCAGTGTTTGAGATTACTAATTATACATGTAAGGTTTACTATATTTGAGACTCCCCATTTTATTTTTTAATTCATTTATGTTTTCATTTGTTAGAATGCACCTGTAGATGTTGGCATCATGATTTCTAAGCTACTTTTGACCATACAGCTATGTCCAAAAACAGAATTTCAGTCCAGTGAGAAGTTTGGTGAAGACTTAAGTGATAATATTTGGGAATACATATTTGCCATTGATCTGCTCTGCTGTCATAAGAAATGGATTTGGACACATGATAACATCATAAGGTTAGCTATATGTCTGTTGAATACTATATTGTAGGGTTGTTTTGGGTTTTTTTTCTGATAAAACTACCCTTAAAATATCTGTGTTAGCATCACATTCCTTTGCTTTAGTTTTCTGCAGTCTCACTGCTTCTTGTTTTCTCTCACCAGTAGAAGTGAGTCTCAGACAGGGGGTAGCTTGGTTCACTGTTGTCCCCTCAGCGTGTAGAGTAGTGCCTATTCAAGGGAGGCACACAGCACATACGTGTGGAATAAAGTGTCAAGGTTATTTGCATAATATACAGATACTTTGGAAAAACCTGAAGAAACAGAAGGATTCAAAAGTAGGAGCTTTTCATGTGGGAAAGAATTGAGCCTGATGCTTCAGGCAGCCATCACGTCTAGTAAGTTAGTTTTTCTCTCCATGCCTGTAATTCTGGCACTACCCTGTACCATCTCTAAGAGAATGGAGAAAATTGTCACTCATACAATTTCCTGTAGGCCTTAATTTTCTTGTGGAACTGTGATTGGGAAAGACTGGATCGAGGGAGTTTATGATATTGAAAAGCATTCACCACAGGGTTGATAACCCATGTCCTTGAATACTTGAAGAGTATGTTCTGTGAAGTGACTTTTCTGAGGACCCATCTGTGTCAAGGAAGTTGTCACTCCTCCAACATAAGGAGGACTAGACATCTCAATGTAAACAGTAGGGATTGAGTCCTTGTTTGTCTGTAGAAGGAGATTCAGCTGTATTAAAACACACAGCGATAAATAGGTTTTCGTGAATTGAAAGAGAAAAACAGTTCACAGTCAGTTAGTTACTAAATAAGAAAGTGACAGAGCCATGTGTCCCATGCCCATGTGTGATGATATGAGGGCCTATGTGGGCCCCCTGTTCCTGATTATTCATGTGAGCCCAGGAGGCAGAAGAACCTCTGTCCCCAGTTAGGGATGAGGGACTGGGGATGGCATCTGACAAGGGTGCTTTGTGCACAGTCCCACCATCAGTGAGGACAGCTGGCATCTCAGGACTTCTGATTGAGTGACTCCAGACCCTGCCTCTTCCCTCAGTATTCTGGGCGCTTCCACTGTATTGTTTGCATTGATGTAGAGAGAAGTGTCTAGAAAGAAGATACATTCATATAGAGAGAAGGGTCTGGAAAGGAAGGCCAGAATTAGAAGAAGAATGATTATCTGAGACTTGGTTGTTTGGTGTGATTTTTATTTTCCGTTTTTCTTTTGTTTGTCTACTTAATTTTTCCTGTGATACATTGTGCAGTAAATACCTTTTTAAAAAGAAATGAAAGAGGAATTGGCACTGTTTTGAGTCTGTGGAAGGTTTCCTTTATGCACCTAAAGTGTGCTTTGATGTTTGGTGTTAGTTTCCCTTGGACTTAGTTCTTTTCACACTTGTGGCTTACTTGTGGGCTCCTAGAACCCAGGCTGCCCGAGCACCTGGAGGGGCCATGAGAAAATCCATACTCCACCACCTGCTAGTCTTGTGACTTTGAGATCGCTGTCAAGCGTGGAAACAGAAGAAGGTTGCTGGCTCAGGTGGGTATCTGTAGCCCCTTATAAGCCAGTGGGGGCACAGACACCCTTGGGAGTTAGACAAGGTGTGAGCGTCAGTGTCTTCTCTCATTCAGGTTGACAGGTTAGCCCCTCTGCGCTTCCCTGCGCATGTAACTGATCTTCTTTCCCTGTATGTGGATATTGTGTAAGACCAGCTGCTGTTTGAGTGATGATGGACTCGGATCTTTGTGCTGCTGTTTTCTAGTAAGGAGCTGTGGCCCGTCATGGATAAGTGGATAAAGTACAGAAAAGGACACACGAATGTGGCATACACTCCTGACGTCATCATAGCATCCATTCTGAGACTGATTGGTGAGTTGTCCATTTTATTGCTTCCTTTTTCCTTGATATCTTGATGGGAGAATAGTTATTACTATCATAGTTGACTTTGAAACCTCTCCATAACCTTCGGAAGAAGCTGGTGTTTCGTTCATCCTCCTTACTCATACTCTTGCCTCATCACCTAATGTTGTGTCCATCTTTCTCAGGGATTGAGACTTCATGTTAGTACATTTGACAAATGATTGAGCTCTTGGTTCTAGATTCTAATGTTAACACACATACACACCAGGGTACATAAATTGCCATAAATCACAGTCTAGTCTCACTTGGTGTCCAAAATCAGAATGTCTTCACGCAGTCCACCGCAGTGTTTTATATCCCACTCCTTGGCTTATACCCAAAGGACTTAAAATCAGATTGCCTCAGTGATGCAGCCACATCAATGTTCATAGCTGCTCAATTCACAATAGCTAGATTATGGAATCAACCTAGATGCCCTTCAGTAGATGAATGGATAAAGAAACTGTGGTATATATATACAATGGAATATTACTCAGCCATAAAGAAGAATAAAATTATGACATTTGTAGGTAAATGGATGATGTTGGAAACTGTTATGCTAAGTGAGATCAGCCAATCCCAAAAATCCAAAAGCCGAATGGTCTCTCTGATAAATGAATGATGATGCATAATGTTGGGGGGAAAGATGGCAAGAATGGAGGAAAGATAGCTAGCATAGAGGGAAGGGAGGGGTGGGGGCGGGTGGGGGGTAAAATTAATAACAGAGTGTGTGACAGATACCATTGCCCTGTGTAAATGCGTGAACGCACAGATGGTGTGACTCTACTTTGTGTACAACCAGTGAAACAATAGCTGTACCCCATTTGTGTTCAATAAAAAAAAAAAAGAAAGAAAGAAAGTAAGAGAATATGGGAATTAAATTCACCATATAATAAAAATGTTTTAAATGAGACCTAGCTTCTCCTTACCCTCAGATCTAAAGAGGACCTCAGGGACTATTTGGTTGTATTCCTTCTATTGAGCCCAAATTCTTTATTTTTTCCCTTTTTCTCATCTGTGACAGACTGTCCAAGCTCTGCAGAATCGTCAATGACGAGTTTTTCTGATTATCAAAAGACTGTGCTAGCTTTGAACTCGTGTGGTTGCTGCATCGTAGCCCTTCAGATACTTTAATATTGTCAATGTGACTTTGACATTTGCATTTTAGCTAATTAGAACTAAAATATAACACCATTTGAAATAAGTTTGTTTTTGAGAATATAAGTGAGTTTTCTGTCTCAGGACATGTAATACCCCTGCCGCTTTGGCTACCACACCAGCAGAGCTGCGTTCGTCCTCCATGTACACTGCCCGAGCAGTGCATGGACTTCTTGCTTAGTGCACATTTAGATGGAAACAACCAAAATGTATTTGGAGTTCAGTTACCCAACAAGGGAATGTGGGGACCAAAGGTTGCTAAAAAAATATGAGAATTTAGAAGAGTTATATCAAAATATAAACAGCACAGAAATGGAAATGAATAAAATGTGCTCAGTGGGCAAAGTCTCAAAACTGTTCTGCTGAATTCCTTGGTTCAACAGTGATTTCCATTCCTAGATCTGAAGCAGGAAGGAACACAGAAGGGCCAGTGGTAGCAAATCCAACCATCAAGTGACACTTGCGTTTCTGGAAACTCTGATTTCAGTGGCAGTTTCTCTTATGAATTCAGGAAAAATATTCATACTGTGGACTAACTCTAAATGGTAAAATCTTTTTGAGAATTTGAAAAATTAGGCGAGGTATTTTAAGTCTGTTAATACATATTGGCTCAGAGGAAATATCTATGGAATTTTTGAAAGAATTATGTTTTTTTGAAGGCACACTTTAAAATGTGGCTTTCCTGTTCTTGTTGCTGTGGTTGTAATTTTGTATTTATTTATGGCAGTAAGAGGGGAAGTGGGATTGAAGATAGTGTGTCTGATTCCCAGAGGAAGCAGCCGCTGCCTTTAGTTCAGGAGGGTCACCCATATAGGTAGCTCCTCTCCCACTTGCACAGGAACTCTTTAATTAGGTTTTATCATTGGGGTTATGAACTTTGGCTGGTTTTCCAGATTGTCTGAAAAGCTATATTTAAGGTGCTCATTCTCAGGTTCCCCCACCCAGGGCTCTCTCTGATGGTCTAGTGTAGAGATGGTCTTCAGTGCCTTTCATGGAAGCCTCTGATAACGTGGGCTTGGAAATGACTGTTGCCTCAGTAACGCAATACATTGCTGGGTGGCTAAAGAGGCTGAGGCAGGAGGATCACAGGTTTGAGCCCACCTTCCACAACTTAGAGAGGCCCTCAGCAACTCAGCGAGACCCTCTCTCAAAGTAAAAAGTAAAAAAGGCTGGGGATGTGGCTCAGTGGTTAAGCAGCACCCTTGGGTTCAATTGTAGTACCAAAAAGAAAAGAAAAAAAACACTGGTTTAGATGTCACAAAACTCTTTCAAACAAATGATACAAAAGTATGTAAGTTTGTAGTGTAAAAAGTAGTCCATGTGTGAATTGAAAAGAATTTAATAGTTTATCCATGTGTAATTATAGGAAGAAAACTCGATTCATATTTACGTCAAATTAAAGCTAGTTTATTCACTAAATCTTTAAAATTAACTTATGCCATATTTAATATGTATTATTTAGTGTAATATATGTGCACTTACAAAATTGAGTGATATTATTTTTATTATAGTGAATAATATATAATCAACAATGTGTAACTGGTAATACCATGTAATAAAATGCTAATACTAAGTATGTACATGTAGTTGTGAGGGTGGCTAGTTAGGTAGTACAGTGTTGAGAAGGAGCAGGGTCTGGAATGCTAGATGCTGCTGGGTCTGCCAGTGGGGCTGGCAGGCCTGAGAGGGGCAGGTTCGGAGGAGGCAGAGAGAGCTCAGCTGCAGCGTGCTGGCAGCCGAGGCTGGCTGGTGCTGAGCTGCGGCCCACGCGTGCTCTGGTGCCGTGGCATTAGGCACTCAGGCCTGCACAGCCAAGCACTTGCTGCACAGCAAAGTCACTGGTACCTGGGAACGTCGAGAGCAGAAGAAGAGGGCCACTGAGACTTGCAGTTCATAACTGCTGCAGCCTGAGGAGGAAAGTCATCCACCTCCTTGTCTGGGTTGGCTACTGGCCTTGAAACTCAGTTAGTGAACCTTCTTGCCAGGTCTGTGGCTACCATGACTAAAGAATTTAGTCAATAATTAGGTTGGTTGGCCTTGATGTAAAAATGCTTGCCAAGGTCACACACTAATCACTCACAAAATAGAAAACAATTGTCTTCACACTTAATTTCAAATTTGCAAAGTCCTAATTAATGAATCTTAATCCGTAAATAAAACAAGCTTACTGTCAAAGTATAGTGTTACCTATTGTTGAACTGAGGTATGAACATTGCTATTAGCCAGTCGTCATGTGATTACTAACTGTCATTTACTTTGACCTTTCCTGAAAAGAATGTGTCCAAGACCGTCTTGTGCCGTATCTAACTGGCTCTCAACTCAGAGGCATGGAAGAGTGACAGAACCAGATCTAACTTTAGCGCTCCTTGTTTCTTGGTAGAGACGAGACAAAGTCCATGTAGGGAAGGTGGCAGAGCATGGCAGGAAGTTGCCCATCGCTGGAATTAAAGTGGAATTAAAGCTGCATAATGCTATATGTGTCTGCCCCAAAGAGCTTATTCAGTTGTGAATAAATGGCCCACCTGCATTAATTTGGAACCTATACTAGGAAAACACTGTCACTTGTCAGGTCTGTAGAGGTCAGAAATAGCCGTGGCTTGATGCTTTCTCTTCATTCTCCTCTCAGGTTCCCAGCTGTCCTTCGGAACTCCTCTGTGCACTCTTTCCTTAGCATCCCTGAAACAAAGTCTTGTCCTCGTCATGGCTTTCAGTTCACCAGGAGACTTACTCTCCCCACAGCTGTCAGCTCTCCTCAGGTGGCCTTGGCATGCTGTGGAGTGGTAGTCTTGGACAATGACATCAGCTCCACACTTCTCTTGTACTCCAGTATTGTTGAGTGGCCCGGGACCCCCCACATCCCCCTGTGGGGGCTTTTCTTCCCGTCTGTGGTGGATTCATCTGTCATCTTTGTCAAGCCCTCTTATATTTGGGTCTTTTTCCCAAAACTGTCTACCTCAGATTCATGGTGTATTTTATTTTATTCCCAATGGCTCCATTCATTTAAGACATTTGTGAAACCCAGTTTCATTGAGTACATTGAATTGAACTAAAGGGAGTCATTGTAACATGGTGGAGTATCATTATCTGGGACTCCTATCCTGTGTCTGAATGGTCCCATTGCTGCATTAGGCTCCTGTCCCTCTCTCTGCTCTCAGTTATGCATTGAGTTCACCAGCATGCAGTGAGCAGTTGGATCTAATTGCAAGGAGTATTTAAAAGTGATAAGAACAACCTGAGATTTGTGATCTCTGAGGTACCTAACTTTTCACCCTCATAAAAAGGCTACATAAGAAAGTATCTGGGTACTTGCAGTTGTCATCTTGGAATAGGAATTATCCAGATATTCTCAGATCAGTGGATATTTACTGAACATCTCTGTGTGTCACGGGACTCCAGGTGCGTGTAGCAGGCACTGGGCTTGATACCTGTAGGGGTACGTTTCCTGTTGTAGGCCTCAGTTTCTCCACATTCAAAATGGAAATGAAGTTCATGTGCTGGATTCACAGAGTAACCTGGGTAATGTTGGTAGTAGTGAGAGATAACCTGACCATCAAACAAGCATTCCATATAATGTTCTCATAGAAGTACATCCAAGATAGCTTCCAGAATCTTCTGTGAAGGAAACAGTGAAAAAGAAACTGAAGGCCTTGCTTGCTAGAGGGAACAGAATTTTGGCTTGGAGCAAACTTGCACTTCAGGAGACCCACTGGAATGAAGGAAGGAGTCAGGTGTTTGGGAACTCCATAAATGATGTTGTTCTTCTTGATTGATTGGCTTGACCTATGACTCAGATTATTGATTTTTATATCTTTTAGTCTCAGGACCCCTATGTACTCTTAGTATTTACTTAGAACTCCAAAGAACTTTTGTTACTCCAGTTTATATTTGTCAGTATTTACTCTATTAGAAATTTAACTGAGAAATTTTCTAAATATTGTTATTCATATGAAGTTAACAGTAATAAACTCATTAACATGAGTGACATGTTAATTTTTTTTAATGCCGTGTTTCCTGCTGCAGCAGGAAACACGGCATTAAAA
>JAJEJO010005560.1:153425-190908 GCA_020662805.1 Glaucomys volans
TAACATGAGTGACATGTTAATTTTTTTTAATGCCATGTTTCCAGCGCCAGCAGGAGAGGCTGGACTGCACCGCCGAGGGGCTCACCTCCTGCTGTCTGCTTTGTCAGAAGGTGGCCGTTTTCTCATTATCTGGTCTGCACTTCATCCTTTGCAGTATGCTCTTCTCGTTACCTACTTGAAGTAAATTTACTCATGTAGATATGTAGTTGATTAAAGGGAAGAATATTTTAATAGCCTTTTCAAATATTTGCATGATTCTAGGTTCTAGATGCTTCTCTTTGATCTTACAATAAGATTTAACAAATAGCAGTTCCTTTTTTTTTTTGGACATGTGGGTCTTGCTGTGGTGCCCTTGCTGAAGCATTAATTTACAAGTTAGTTGCAGTACGCCGTCTAAAATCTCTTTTTTTCTCTAAAGAATTTAGCCTTTATTTGATTGATTGATTTTTTATGTGGTGCTGAGAATTGAACCCAGGGCCTACACTTGTAGGCAAGTGCTCTACCACTGAGCCCCAATCCCAGCCCTGCAGCCTAAAATCTTGTCAGTGAACTTCTCATACTCTTTCACTACCATCCACTGGCCAAACTTGCCAGGTGAAGGGGTCCATTTGCCCATTGATGCTGTGTTTTCCATTGTTCACTTGGAAAATTATTGATTCGTTCACGTCTTTTAGGTGTCAACAATACAAAAACAGACTCAATCCCAAAACCCACGTATCATATCACCAGTGTTCTCCTGGATAATATGAAAGCTCTCAGGTTCAGAGTGACTGACAGAAAGTGTCCCAAAATTCTGATTATGCTTAAAGACTCCAGTGTTGTCATCTACCACAAGAAAAACTTTCCTTGTAGTTAGAGCTCACTTTGTTCATGTTCCTGCCAGCGACTGTCAGTATTCAGGTGCAGGTGGCCTTGCCTGGGAAGGCTGCCTCACTGCACTCCGCGCAGAGGCCTTCATATTGTGCGTTGGTCCAGATCTGCTGAGAATGCTGGTGATTTCACCAGGGGCTTTTCTTAAATGAAGATGAGTTTTTCTGGCTGCATGCAGCTGGTGATGAGGAATGGTGCCATCCAGCGTGCCACTGCCCTGATCCGGGCTTGCTGCAGTTGATGGTCTGCTGCTGCCTGTGCACCATCCTCCCAGTGTCAGTACTGGCTGGAGACGTGGAGCTTCCTAGGGTTAGTGTGGGATCCTTTTGACTTTGAAGCCTCCAAGGAATCTGCAGCCCCACTAAATTGCTGCTCTGTTTGTGACAGCAGTTAGACACAAAGCCTGTGTTTGGATGGAACCACAGTCTTAATTGGGCCTGTTAAACTAATAGAAATCAGCGATTGACATGTGGCCTGCTGGAACATTTTCTCCACTGTGTCAAGTTCTATTTCTTAGGTTATAGCTGAACTGAGAAAGGTGCTTGTTGTTGTCCTCTCAGGGTAAAAGAAGATAGTTGGCCTTTTTATTCTTTTTTCTTTTTTTAAAATTTTTTTGTTCTTTTATTTTTTACAGACTGCATTTTGATTCAGTGTACACAAATGGGGTACAACTTTCCATTTCTGTGGTTGTGCACGATGTAGATTCACACCATTCATGTAATCATACATGTACATAGGATAATGATGTCTGTTTCATTCCACATCTTTCATACCCCACCTCTCCCCCCTCTCATTTTCCTCTACATAATCTAAAGTTCCTCCATTCTTCTCTCACCCCCCAACCCCATCATGTCTCATCATCCACTTATCAGGGAAAACATTCGGCCTTTGATTTTTTGGGATTGGCTTATTTCACTTAGCATGATATTCTCCAGTTCCATCCATTTACCTGCAAATGCCATAATTTTCTTCTTTAAGGCTAAGTAATATTCCATTGTGTATATGTACCACAGTTTCTTTATCCATCATCTGTTGAAGGACACCTAGGTTGGTTCCATAGTTTGACCATTTGAATTGAGCTTCTGTAAATATTGATATGGCTGCGTCACTGTAGTATGCTGATTTTAAGTCCTTTCGGTATAAACCAAGGAGTGGGATAGGTGGGTCAAATGGTGGTTCCATTCCACATTTTCTGAGGGATCTCCATACTGCTTTCCACAATGGCTGCACCAATTCGTATTCCCAGCAGCAATGTTTGTGCCTTTCCCCACATCCTCGCCAACATTTATTGTTGCTTTGCTTGTATTCTTGATAATTGCCATTCTGATTGGAGTGAGTTGAAATCTTAGTTTTGATTTGCATTTCTCTAATTGCTAGAGGTGATGAACATTTTTTCACGTTTGTTGATGAGCTGTATTTCTCCTCCTGTGAGGTGTCTGTTCCTCACACTCCTGGAAGATACGTGTGCTTGATGAAGTCTTGGTGCCTTGCTGTTCACCCTGTTCACTTAAGAGCAGGCACCTTTTAACTTTAGTTCAGGGTTCTTAGGCTTAGAGCACTAAGGGCACGGAAAAGCAAACAAAGAAAAATGTGTATGAAGAGTGATCAGTATCTCACCAATTTCCCTGTGTTTTGTCCTGTTTCCCTAGGTCGCTTAGGCCAATTGGGATTGAAAGAAGGATTTCCAACTGCTGTGAAAAATATTAGTTCAGTTATTGGTATGTTCATACAACATGCTCAGGATGAAGGTAAAACTCTTGTTTATTAAAATTGCTCTCATATCTCTTAAGTTTTTCTTAAACCTTTTTCTTTTTTTTTTTTTTTTTTTTTTTTTTTTGTTATTTACCTTGTTCTGTGCTTGTACATGGGGAATATGAGCTAGACACTCAGTGCTGCTGTTTGTGCACGTGAGGTCTGTGGTGTGGTGTGTTCCTTTGGCAGTAGCTGACCCTGTTGGGCAGTGCTCCTCTAGGGAAGAAGGTGCTCTCTTCCCTCTCTGTTTCTGCCTCATTCTGTCTGAGCCCTGGGCCTCAACCTTGGCCCTCTACAAGGCCTCCTGCTGGAGCTGTGTCCTGACCATCTGGGGGCCACACGTAAAGCAGTGCTGCATAGCGAGAGACCCACCATTGTTGTGTGCTTAGCATCAGAAGAGGGTTGAAAAGCTGGAAGTCCTGTGAGCTGGGTTGCCGTTATCATCTGCATATTACACAGCATATAATTTTCTGTCTTACCCTTTTGTGGGAAAAGCTGGTATCAAATTAACCCTTATAAGTGATGTATCTAGCTTCTGTTTTGAGTATGTACAATCAAGAAATAATGTAGTTAAACAACTTTTCACCAGAAAGGCACAAGTGACATCTTAAATACTGCATGACATGCAAAGTGATCTTAATATGATAGCTCTTTGTCTTGAGCTTTCAGAGGGAGGCTCAGGGTGCTGAGCTGGTGGAGCACAGCCTGAAGGTGGCTCCCTGAGGTACCTCCTGACTTCAGGGTGGCTCCTGAGGTGGGGCTTTCCTTCTGCAGGAGCATTCCTCCCTTACACTTGCTCATGCTGATATGAAGGATCCTCGCCAAGAGCAGCCCCAGGCTGTCCTCTTGCCAATAAATGCAGACTTGCCCCATTGCTGGAGTGGGTGTAACCTCGAAACCAAGCAGCCCTCCCCACGAGGAGGACAGAGCTGCTGTGGACTGGCAGGTCAGACGCTGCACAGCACTGCCCTGTGTGTGGCATCCGCCTCCAGCCACACCTGCCCTCTGCAGTGGGCGGCACCGTCCTTATTGCATACGCCAGGCCCGGGGGAAGCTAAGATACACTCAAGGTGAGGAGCAGGTGCCTTGGTAGCCCTGCTTACCTAGGTCTGTAGGACTCCAGAGCCAAGCTCTCTAAATATGTCTGCCTTTATGTAAGTCCTTTTTTAGCCTGCTTTGTTTCTCTCACTGGACATTTTAATTTGAGTCCTGGCTATTCTCTGTGCCATGCTCTGTGCTGCTTTCTGTGCTGTAGGTGGGGTGGGGGCAGTCAAAGCATTAGTTCTACCTGTATCTTAAACATTAAGGTTTTATGTGTGGTGTGTTTGTGTTGTTTTTTTTTTTAATACAAGTTGAGCGTCCTTAATCCAAAAATCCAGGATATGATACCCCAAGGAGAAAATTTCAAACCATGAGACATTTCCATGCACAGAATTATTAGAATGTTGTGTAAAATTACCTTCTGGCTATGTGTGTAAGGTGTACATGAAACATCAATGAATATTTTGTTTAGACCTGGTCCTATCCCTGAGATATCCCATTATTTATATGCACGTATTTCAAAATCCGAAACAATCTGAAGCACTTCTGGTCCCAAGCATTTCAGATAAGGGACACAGCATGAGTTGCATGTCTGCCCTCTTGGTCCATGCGTCACTCCCAGAAGACGGAGTGAAACACGTAGTTAATAATTTCAACTAACTCCTAAAGTATTTTAGCTAAATTCAAATAAATTTTAACTAAGTTAAATTTTAAATAACTCATAAATAAACTGCTAAAAGAGAACTGTAATATTATACTGTAGTTTGTTAGATATGGTCTACATTCTAGATCATATCTGTATTCTGCACTATATCCAGCATATTGAAGTGTGCCACAAGAACAGATTCTCATTTTGTTTCATCTCATTCCATTTTTTCCACATCCAAAGTCCATTTATGAACACTTCCAGTGGACCTTGAATATATTCGTGTTGGACAGACATTAGGGCTCCTTATCTTCTTGAAGTTCATATGTGAGTACTTGCCTGAACTGCTCTGGGCAGAGAAGTTCTGGGTATCTCCCCCTTCACTCACATTGCAGTCCTTAGGACTCAGCCAATGCCTGGAGTTCCAGGAGCTAGGGTCAGATTTTATTTCTTTTTCATTGTAGACAGTTAAATGAATTTTTTACTGTGGGGATCTTTCTTTTACATTTAATTTCCGTTGCTGCCCGAAGGAATTCTGTATCTGAAAGCACTCCTGTAGATTACAACATTAAAATTTCGAGAAACAGATACTATGCTTTCTTACGTTATGATTTGAAAATTCTTTTCAGATATACCATGGGGTATACAATTAGCAGCCGTGTACGCTCTTTGTGACTTGAGTCCCAGCAACCCAGCAGAAATATCCAAGATCCTGGAAGCTTGGCGGAGACAGACCTCCAACAGCATCCCGTCTGCAGTCGTCAGCTGCCTGGAAGAAGTCGGCTCCTTGAGTGCAGAGGGGCTCAGCTGAAGGCAGGAGCTGCTGCAGCTGGAGAAGTGCCTTGACACATCCGCTGTCCGTACACTACTCAGCTTTAGGAACACGATGTGAGGTCCCAAAGCAGAGGACTCGAAGTAGGTGGAGGGGCAGCAGCTCTCCCCAGCTTGTGGCAGGGAGGAGCAGGCGGCTGCGTAATTGTTCTTTCCTAAACCACATACATTTCACTTTGACTGTTGTGATCATGTGACATTTGGGTTGTTATTGTGTCTTGGTCAAACATCAAACACTTGAACATAGCCCTTTTTTTGCTGCAGAAAGTGTCTTTTTTAGTGGCTTTTAAGAGTTGAGTGGCATTTTATAATGAATTTAACAATATAAAAACATGATTTGGTTCCTGAGCTATTCTGGACCTGATGCTCATATGAGTGACTAGGAAGAAAAAACTTGGCTAAAAAAGAATTAAAAGAGTCTTCCGCTCTCTTAGCTGGAAATGGGCTACAGAAGTTTCTCTGCAGACGTAGCGCTTAATTGACCACAGTAGAACACTGAGAGCTGTCAGCAGAAACTCATGTTAATGCATCTTCTTCACATCTCTAAAGTTTCTTTAGAATATTTAACTCTGTATCAGGAAAGGAAGTGAACCCCAGATGTCCCACTGCAGGTTTTTGTATCAGAACGTGTGTCTGAGTGACTCAGTGGTGGCCGCAGCAGAGCTCTGTGTGCTGTGTACATACGGACAGTGCTATGATGTGTCTCACATTGGATGATATTCCACTTTGGGAATTTTAGTATTTGTATATAGAAAATGGGTTTAATAACTCACCGTGATTCTGATTTGTCTTATATTCCTCATTTCTTAAAACTCTTGTATGTGTTTTTTATAATAAAAAATAAAAGTAAGCCATGCACATTGTTGTTAGGATTATTAAAGTATGACACTTGGCATTTCTATCAAAGATGAAGACAATGCTGTCACCAAAGCCAGAAGGAAGCAGCCATCTCTCAGGAGCCTCGCTTCCTGCCCAGGTCTGCACTGCCCCTGTTGAGCTAGTGGAGCGCTCACTGCGCTAGGTGCTCCCTGGTAATGCCAGGTAAGTGCTGAATGGTTCTCAGCGATTTGATTCCTTGTTATTTTTTTGATTGCTGCATCTGACAGCTGCTCTGCTGACCCTCCGCCTCTTCCCAAGTGTCGCAGACGTAATGTGCAGCTCCGGAAGCTGTTGGTGTGGCCTCCTGCCCCCGGTGTGTGGGGCACGTCTGCTGGGTCCTCGCTGGCAGCAATTGGTCAGCGCAGCTGAGAATCAGGTTCTCAAAGAGCTATGATCTGTGAGTAGAGAAAATTCCTAAGGAAGCACACAGCAAATACATCGTGATCTGGAAAGGCCATCTTAAGAAAGCACACAGCGTGGGGTGGAGACGGGCAGGGATGCCCCTCTTCTCTTTGTGCCAGGAGGAGCCAATGCTTCAGAGACTGGAAGGAGGGAGCCAGCCTCGAACACGTAGGAGTGTCCCTGTGTGTGGTTGAAGGTGGCCCTGTGAGGGAAAAACTTACTGTGTATCAGAAGGCGGTTGTTGTGGCCACAACCCGGGACAGGTGTCCATGAGATTGTGTTAGGAACCTGCCATTCACTTTGGACCTGAACAGCTGACCCCAGCTGGGAACACATTCACAGAGTGGAACCCAAGGCTCCAAGGAGGATTTGAGCAGAGATGTCATGGGAAGTTGGAGTTCACAGAGTCTCTTCTAGGTTAAAGGGGTGTGTGAGCTCTGAGAAGTGAACCAGAAAGACCTGTCAGGGGACTTGGAGTGGTGGAAGTGCAGACAGCAAGGGTCGGTAGGTTTGGACCCATCCGGGTGGGCCAGGATGTAGCTCAGTGGTAGAGCACTTGCCTCAAATACAGAGGTTCTCCCTGGGTTCCATTCACACCACGATAAAACCAAAAGTGAGTAAAAACTATCCTGTGGGCAGGAAGGAATGGAAGAATAATCCCAGGTTACTGAGTTGGCCACCTGGGGGTACGGGTTTGGTAATAAGTCACAAATGCCATGCTTTCTGTTTGACACGGGAGCCCCGAGACATGCAGGCGGCAGTAAAGTAACCTTTACAGGTGAGGTTCTGGGGAAGGGACCAAGGCAGAGGCTGGGAAGTTGGTGGCACTTAGAGGCTGTTTACAGCTCTGTAGAGGGAGAAAACGACTTCCCCTGGCAGCCTAGAATTTGCAGTGGTATGGGAGAGGGCAGAGGAGGAAACAAACAAAAGGCAAGCAGGGAGGTGGGATGAGTGGGAACCTGGGTGATGGATTCTGCCCTTGCCGGGAACTTCCAGACCAGGTGTGGGGCATCAGGGGGTGGGAGTGACCTTGATGAGTATTTCCCCCAGGATGCTGGGCTTACTGTGAGTGGAAGGTAAGGAAGAGATGCAGGAGCATTCTGCTGACAGCTGTGAGATTTTCCCTGAACGGATGTGTCGTGCTGATCCGAGGTTTTAACCTCCACAGTGTTGTGTGTTTAATTCAAGAACAGCACACTGTCGTCATCTGCTGCTGAGCAGCACCAGGTCAACTCCTGGTTGCTGCACCTTGACCTCTGTGGTCCCCCAAGTTCACTCATCAGGGTATGATGCACGCCCCTCCAAGGTTGAAAGAATTTAAGCTGTTAATTTCTAGAACCCAAGCAGAGCATTGCTTTAGTGTTTTATGATTTGAACCAAAGAGCGAACAAGTAAGTCTGGAGTTGGTTGTGGCTGTAGACTGCTGTTGGGGGTCTGCAGATGTGCACAGATGCTGGACAGCTTGAGCAAACTGGATCCTCTACTCTGTACCTTACTAAGCCTTCCCGTGCAGAGCTGACAGGAGCCACTCAGCAGGCTGGGCAGTGATCATGGTGCAGGAAGTCCAAGGAGCTGGAGGATGAGGAGGGGTGGTTAACAGGGAGCAGAGTAATCTTAGTGAGCATGCACGGCTGGCCCTCAATTGCCGTGCATCTTTATGCAGCCCCTGGCTTTGCATTCTGAGTTCAGAATCAGCCCGATATGCAGGGCTAATGACACTCCAGGTCATGGTTTTGCACACAGAATGCTCTGTCATATTGTTTAGCTTGTATTTTAAGATCTGATGTGCCTTGGAATTCAGCAAGTTTAATTGGAAAAGAAGGTGAAACCAGAATGTATACTATGTGAACAGGAAGGACTGCACTGTGGCCACCAGAGGGCGCTGCAGACCTGCCCCTGAGTGAAACCAGAGGTGCACACCACCGTCATTGGAGTAGGGCTGAGGTGTGAAGGGCAGCGCTCACAGCCTGTCCTAGGGGAAAGCACATTGTTTGTGTTGGGCACTAGTCTAACTGCCTAGGTCCAGTAGCTCCAGGAGTCAATGGGAAAGTGTGGGCAGGATTGCATGTGAAGCCAATGTCACTCGAGAGCCTATTTCAAAAAAGGAACAAAAGCAGCAGGAGCTCTGCATGTTTCCAGGTGGGTTGTTGGCAGTGATAGGTGACAGTGGGTGATCAGGTCTGGCACTTTGAGCTGACTCCAGCCACACACAGTGAGCTAAATCATCCTGCCCACGGTGAGCATGTTCACTGCCTATGGGTTGACCCCCGGGCACATTTTCCTGTAGAACCACATTATGAAGGAGTCACATGAATTGAAGTGACAAATGTGAATCTGATCCACCTGCCTCACCAAGACAGAAAATGCAACAAAGGTTTCAGTGAGGCATGTTCTAGAAACGTAGGGACATTTCTGAAGTCAGAGCCATCAACTTGTCAACCGTTTTCTGCTTCCTCCCATTTACCTGACATTTTCTCAAAGAAATTCAGGGTGTGCAATTGTGAACCACACTGGAAGTTCATTTTCCTGCCCCTCTGACAGAACTTTGAGGAATGCCGACTGTCATGACATTACACCTTGGTATTCTTGGAGGTCTTTGTGAGTTGAACCATCACTGTTCTGCAGTCAATTTGAGGCAAAGGTGGAGTCGTGAGTGAAGAGTGAGGGAGATGGCACAATTCGGTTTTATACAAATGAGCGTGTTGACTTTTAGAAAGGACTTTGTGGTGTGAAGGACATTAGGACCTGGGCAGGCTCCGTTCAGGTCCCTCGTGTGCCTCCTCAGGATGCAGGTTATTGGCTGAGCCCTCATCCAGACTGCCCTTGGTTTTCCTGCTTGGAATGGGTGGAGCTGCCCAGTACCTTCCTGGCCCTCTGTATAGTGAGAGAGGGAGCTGGGGTGGGCTGCTCCCTAGACCAGCAGTTCTCAAGTGTATAGCTTGTTAGAAATGAAGATTCTGGAACCTCATCCAGACCTGAATTTGAAACTGGGGCACTCCAGGAGCCACTCCCCTTTAAGTGCCCTTAATACCGCTCCCACCTACCCAGCCCTGCTCTGGGTACCTGGCCACAGCTGCCCCCTGCTTTCTACCTCCGGTAGGCCTTGTCTCTAGTCTCCACATGGCTTTTCTTGTTCCCACTCTTGATCTACTTCAGTGGAAATTTGGGAAGAAGACATGGTAAGCGTCTTGAACTTAATCCATTCAACTGAATCCAGTTGCTGGAGGGATTTCTTTTTCTGTTGTTGTTTTTCGTTTGTTTATTTGTACTGGTGAATGAATCCAGGGGCGCTTTACCACTGAGCCACATCCCCAGCCCTTTTTATATTATATTTAGAGATAGGTCTCACTGAGTTACTTGGGGCCTTGCTAAGTTGCTGAGGTTGGCTTTGGATTCACAGTCCTCCTGCCTCAACCTCCTGAGCCACTGGGATTACAGGCATGTGCCATCATGTCCAGCTTCTTTTTCTGTCATTTTTAAGAATTGTTTTTATATATTAGTTGCTGCTTTGAGGGGTCGCCTCACCCTAAATCCTGAGTGGATGACTGACAAAACCCAAAAGAAATAATGAAAGGCTGAAAACATGAGCCACCATGTCTCCAAGCTAGAAGCTGCCCCTCAAAGCTGTCATTTGTGTGTGTGTGTGTGTGTGTGTGTGTGTGTGTGTGTGTGTTGATTTCAGTATTCACTTAAGTAGTTTAACTTGTGATGCATTGTGTTCTAGTTGACCAACTCGTGTTGGTCTGCACTGTTGTGTTTGTGTAGCAGCCATGTACTGGGTGCTGTTCCCCATCACCCAGGCCCTACAGAGGCAGCGCTGTTGGCCTCAGGCTGTCCCAGAGCAAGGGTATCGTCATCTAGCGTAGACCGCGTCGTGTCGCGCCACTTGTCCATTCTGTGTACTTCTGATCCTGGGGATAGTAAAATGTGAAGTGACTCGCGTGGTCCCCCTGCTGTGTTCTGGCCTATGCAGAATTGGGTCTTTGTTCTTTTGTCTCTACCTATGAAGTTGCTCCTTAGGGTTTTGGGGGTGGTCTCCCCTTGGGTTCCTGGGGGAGAGCTGCTGGTTATTTATAGGAGCCAGTAGCCCTCAAAAGCTAAGGGTGCTGAGAAGTCAAGGCTGTGGACTGTGTGCTCTGAGTTTTTGGAAGCAGGAGCTTCCACTACCAACTTAAAGGAAAGGATGAGAGCAGTGCACAGATTTAAGTCAGGAGCTCTGGGCTCCTGAGCGTTTGCCACGGACTCTGCTCTCCTCCAGAGGGCCAGCCTGGCAGGGTGGCTGTGCTTTGGACAAAGCCTGAGAGAAGTGTGTGCCCTTTCCCTCACCTAACTTGTACCCCAAGACAGCAGTGTACTTGACCTCCACATTTGGGTGGACTTTTGTCCCTTTGGGCCTGCATCCCTGCATTTTAGATCAGTACTTCCCCTTGAGGGAAAAGTAAGTTTCTGGAGAGTCCTTTATAAAGACATTGAGCCCATGGAGGTTTCTGTTGCTAAATGGAGCCTCTGTCAGCCCAATACCTGAAGCAGGAAGAGCAGAACAGACCCTTTGCCTGTGGAGCACATGATCCTGAGCCACCTGGTCATTTTGGGAGACTGCTCACGATACCTCTTCTAGTTCCACATCACCCCTGGCCAAAGGAGCAGACATTTGGGACATTAAGATTCAGGAGGGAGTTGAGAATGCCAAGGGGGTAGGAAGCTTATTTAAAAAGGTAAAAATAGAAAACTTCCCAAACTTACAATACAAGATACAAGTACAGAAAGGTCCTTGGTGAACAGTCAAATTCAACTCAACCAAGACTACCCCAGGACATCTTATAATGAACATCTCAGAGTCCAGTGATAAAGAGAAGATTCCCCAGCCAAATAAAAGAATAGCAAATAAAGGTGTCCCAATTCTACTGACAGGCGACTTCTCAGATCAGAAGAGACTGGTGTGAGATTGTCCTTTTTTAGAAATGAAACAGAAGTAAAGTCATTACCAAACAAACAAAAGCTGAGGGAATATATCCCTACTAGTCCTATCCTACAGGAGATGTTATAAAGGAGTTGTTCAAACTGAAATGTTAATGAGAAAGAAAGTCAAAAGTTTAAAAAAAAACTCACTACTAAAAGTAACAGCATAAATTCAGAATGTTCTCAATGACTAAACATGCTTAAACCATTCATGTTTCGTACTAAAAATAACACCAAAGTTTAAAAGTAACTACATTAATATATTTAAAAAGACAACAGAAAGATATAAAGTAGAACATGAAAAATACAAAACAAGGGGAATAAAGTATAAATGCAGAGGTTTTCTAATTAATATATTTGATCTTTTGTATTTTATCTTTGCAGTCACATTATATTATTGCTATCATTTCAAGATAGCTTATGATATTCAAAATTTGTTTTCTTGTGTGCCTGTAATCTCAAACACTCGGGACTCTAAGGCAAAAGAATCGTGAATTCCAGGCCATCTGGGAAAAATAGCAACACGCAGCCTCAAAAGAGAGTAAAAAGAAATAAATAAGCAAAAGAGACTTCTCATAAAGCCTCATGGTTACCACAGCAAAAATTGTAACAAACCGAAATATAGTAATAAGAAATCAAGACTCACTAATAGCATAAGTCATTTAATCACAAAGAAAGATGGTGAGAGGGACAAGTAAAGCTCCCTGCAGTAAACCAGGAAGCAGGTTGCAAAATGACCACCTCAAATGGAATGGATTAAATGCCCCAATTAAAGGACACAGTGACCAAAGAGATTTTAACAACAAAACCTCAAGCCACATCAAGGTTTACACAGCAGCTTGACTCAGAGTAGCTAAACTATGAATCCAAACTAGATGCCTTTCAACAGATGAATGGATAAAGAAAATGCATGTGTATGTGTACGCACAATGGAATATTACTCAGCTTTAAAGAAGAATGAAATGGCATTTGCAGGTAAATGGATGGAGTTGGAGAATATTATGTTAAGCGAACTAAGCCAAAGCCAAAAAAACAAATGCCGAATGTTTTCTCTGATATGCAGATGCTAATTCATCATGAGG
This sequence comes from Glaucomys volans, assembly GCA_020662805.1. Taxonomy (NCBI): domain Eukaryota; kingdom Metazoa; phylum Chordata; class Mammalia; order Rodentia; family Sciuridae; genus Glaucomys; species Glaucomys volans. Next base: position 165,888 of record JAJEJO010005560.1, read on the forward strand.
GATAGCGCTAGGGAAGAAGGTGGATGGGAGTGAAGGGAGGGGAAGAAGAATGGGGTAGGAAGGATAGTAGAGTATTATTACCTCATGTACATGTATGACTGCATGACCAGTGTGATCCTACAGCATGTACAATCAGAAAAATGAGAAATTACACTTCATTTATGTATGACCTATCAAAATATATAAATTGCATTGTCATGTACAACTAATTAGAACAAATAAAAATTAATAAAAAGATAAAAATTTTAAAAAAAGAATCCCAAGACCTGACTAGTTGCTTGAAGAAACTCATTTCACCTCTAAGGATAGAGAAACTGACACTGAAGGGATTAAATATGGTATTCCATGCAGAGAGAATACCATATTGGTGGTAGAGTATGGTGTAGAGTAGCCATAAAAATGGACTTTAAATCAAAAGCAGTAAAAAGAGACAAGGACATTATATGTTGATAAATGGTTAATTTAGCAAGAGAAAATACTGCTATGGGAGCACCCTAATATGTAAGCTACCCATCGGCCTTTAGGAGAGATGTTCCCCAGTGTAGTAGTAGTAGGGACTTCAACACTCCACTTTCAGAAATGCCCACCAGAAAATCAACAAAGAAACGGCTGAGTTAAATTGCACCCTACGCCACATGACATCTAAAGAACATTCCGTTGGGCAACTGCAGAATACCAGTTCATTTTTCTCAACAGCATAAGGAACTTTCGCCAGAAAGATCCAGGTTAGGCCACAAAACAAGCCTCAACAAACCTTTAAAAATTTACATCATATTGATTGGCCTTTCCAACCACAATGCAATAAAACTGGGAATCAATAAGAACTTTAGAAACCAAACAAATACATAGAAATTAAATTACTTACTTTAGAACAACCAATGGATTAAGAAAGAAACCAAGAAGAAAATTAAAATATTTCTTGAAATATGTGAAAATGAATGCGCAACATACCAAAACACTTGAGATACAAGGAAACAGTACTGAGAGGGAAGTTTATACCAATCACATTGAGAAAGCAAAAAAAATCTCAACCTATTGCCACACCTCAAGAAACTAGAAAAACAAAACAAAATTAATGAAAGGAAAGACTAAAGATTGGAGGGGGAAATAAAGTGAAATAAAGACAAATAGCAACACCAGCAACAAAAGCAATAAAAAAATCAATAAAACAAATAGTTGGTTGAGAGAAAACTGACAAATCCTTAGCTCGACTAAGAAGGAGACATCACAACTGATACCACAGAAATACAGAGGCTCATTAGAGGCTATGAACAGCTAGACAAGAAAAATATAATCTAAAAGAAACGGACAAATTCCTGGATGAATACACCCTGCCCAGGATGGAATCATGAAGAAAGAGAAAACTTGAATTGACCAGAAATGTATAATGGGACTCTCGCGAAGAAAGGCCTAAGACCAGGTGGCTTCGCTGCCGCGTTCTAGCAACATATTCCAAACATAATGGAGGAGGAAGGAATTCTTCCAGACTCGTTCTGTTAGGCGGTATTACCTGGTTGTGAAAACCTGTCAGCGGCACAACAAGACAGAAGTCCGCAGGCTGCGTTCATGATGAACACGGGAGTGTGCACATGTGCTGCCTGGCGCAGGTCCTTCAACAAGTGGAAACAACCATGCTTGATCCAGCCCTGCTGGTGGGCGTGTGTCCTACGATACCAGGATGTCGAGGAGCTCACACTGCAGACGTGCTTGTGCTGCCATCCCTTGCAGCCCTGTCCACAGCAGCCGAGAGATGGAAACAGCCCAGGTGCCCATGTACTGCCAAGTGCATAAATGGGGTACATATGCACAAGGGCAGACCGTACACCCACAGGAAGAATGGCAAGCTGTCCTTGTGACGACATGGACGGAATGGAGAAATTCAGTGAAGCAAGCCAGGCGATTTCATCAAGTGGAATCTAAGCAAGTTGGTTTCTTAAAGTTGGGAGTGGAGTGGTGGTTACTAGAGGCTGCGGGGGGCAGGCAGAAGGAGAGATAGATGGAGAGGTCATAGGTAGCCTGATGGTTAGATGGGAGTAAGACATCCCAGTGTGCAGCTGCACCACAGGGCCTCTGTGGGTAATGTACAGTACACAAAAAGCTGGAAGAAAGGATTTTGAAAGTTTTCACCATAAGTAAATGATGCAGGTTTGAGGAGACAATTTTTAACCTGATTTAATAAACATTAACAAAATACCACTTAGAATACCCCCATAGAATGTGCAGTTTTGATGGTTTTGTATATTAGCTAAAAATAATTTGAATTTTAAAATTAAGAAAAAAACATCTGGAAAAGCAGAATTGGGTTTCGTAATGGCAGCAGCTGATGCCCTTCAGAGTAATGTCCTTCCTTCCTAGTAGACATGTGGTCACCACGGTGAAACAAGTATGACCTTAAAATTCAAAGGAACTTAAAAACTTCAGACACCTGTTGTGCACGTGATTTCCCCGAACGTCTTTCACATGGTTATTCTTCCTGCTCAAGAACCAAGAGACTGATGTGTTGTACTGAGAGCCAGCTGCATCGTGGTTGCTATACCTTCACTGGAGAAGGAAAATGGGACTTCAAGTGCATGGTGTCCTAGCGTTCTGATTTTCTGTGAGTGAGGATCATCCCTTATTTGCATGTTGAAAATCTGTTTATTAGATCTGCAATGGAGCAGAAAATAGAATTTTTAAAGCATTCCCTCCTGACCTTTTCTGTTTTGTATTTTTAAAGAGAATGAAATTCAACCCTTATCACATTGATAACCATTCAGAATATTTTAAATGCATCATTCTGTTTGTGAGTCCAATTTGTTTGATGATAAGGAGATATATTTTCTGGATTTTCATGCAGTTTTGCATGACTTTAATTTTTACATAGACACATTGGCATTGGAGAAAAAACAAAACAAAAAAACAAGAGCAAGATGTACACCTTTCCAGAACCTGTATGGTTACTTTGATCTGCCCCCCCGCCCTGCCCCACAGCTTTCTTAGCTTTACATCCCTGTTTAAAATGCACTTAAGTATTACTGTGAATGTTTTATATTTATTCACAGGTTGAACTTTATATTCTGTCCTTTACCTGACGTTGCTTTTCATTTAAATTCCACAATATGAGCTGAGCAAGCAGACAGAAAGGAGTCAGGAGGACAAATCCTAAAGACTTTTGTGCCAAGCTCCCCAGGTTGACTTTTTAATAATGATTATAAATTCCCCACAAGTTTCCTACAGTGCTTCCAGCTGGTGCATACAGCCACTCAACCTTCCAGTGGGGGGCGCTCTGCACTTGGGTTGGGGTGACACTCAACCTTGTCCACCCCTACTAAGGGTGTCCTGCACCACATTGCAAACAGGTTTAGGAAAGGAAAGAATCCAACCTGGGTTTCAGATCAGTTCAACTTAAAACATGCACTGGCATGTGTTTTAAAGGGAGAAATTTCCACAAAAGCAAAGGCTGCATCAGCAATTGGTGGCGGCAATTCTGAAGAGCTAGGAGCGACTAGGTACGGATTTTAGAGGCAGCCTTGAGAAACTGGACACTTCTTTAAAAACCATCTCAGTGCAGCTGGTCTGGGACTCTCAGAGCAGGTTGGTGCTCTTGTGTGTCTCATCCTGAAGTTAAATGGAGAGGAATGTGTATTTGTTCCTTCCCTGGGCTCCTTGAAATACTGAGGCTTGTCCTTTTTTCTTAGTGTCACAATGATGAAACAAGGCAAGTAAGCTATAAATAATATTTATATAAAAGTCACCTAATTTTTTGGAGGGCATTTAAACTTCTTTACTGTACAAAACACAGTGCCCCTGAGGAATGTCCATTAAGCTTAGAAGGGCCTGACCTCCTAAGACATTTCAGTTTAGAGATACTTTTTTACATCCAGTTATTCTGGCAGGGTCCTGGTGGGTTGCTAGTTTTCAGAATTAGTCAACTTTCACCATTGGAATGGTATGATTTTGATTGCTTTCTTTTGCTTTTATTTTCTGTATGTTTTCTGGTTTGGGGACTGGGAATAAGCAGAAATCTACATTATGTTTCTGGTTTTGTGAGGATGCGAGTGAGTGGGGATTTGCATTTCATGTTCAAGTTCATGCACAGATAATCACATTATTAACCATTGAAGTTAGATGCTACTCATTTGTTTTTCTTTTTTTCGTGTGTGTTTGTGTGTGTGTGTGTGTGTGTGTGTGTGTGTGTGGTCCTGGGGATTGAACCCAGGGGCACTCTACCACTGAGCTATGTACCCCTAGTCCTTTTTTATTTTTTGAAACAGGGCCTCACTAAGTTGCTGAGGCTGGACTTGATCTTGCCAACCTCCTCCCTCAGCCTTTGGAGTCTCTGGAATTACAAGTGTAAAACACCATGCCCATTGCTACTAATTTTAGTTAATTAACTTTTAAAGATTTTTGATTGATTTTTTTAAATCAAAGACTATCACACTGTCTTCCTTAGAGCATCAGAAAGCAGATATTAATATCACTATACCTGCTTCTAAAGCTGAGGCACAGGCAAACTGAGTGACCTTAACATCAGTGAAGATAGAGACTTGTAAAGTAGAATTGCCTAAACCCACTTGCTGTTTCTGACATCCACATGAAGGATCAACAGCCAAAGATGGAATGTGTGTCCTGCACCCCAGACCCTGCATGGGACTTTAGACCGGGAGAAGTTATGGAGAAGACAGCAGGAAGGTCAGACTTGGCTTATAGCTTTCTCTCTTCTTTGGGTTTAGCCTAGTTTAGCCTGGCCAGTGGGCAGGACAGGGGCTGACCACCTGGGTAGACTTCCCCAGGAAGAGTAGAGCACTGCCCCCTGCATCCTACAGACCCAGGCACCTGCATCCTTCCCAGGATCCCTGCCCCACAGCCAACCAAAGCACAGGCACACAGGCAGAGGAGCTGGGTGGTGGCAGGGAGGACCTGTGCAGGTCTCTTCCACCTCGCTCTGGAACCACCCTTTCCTTTGTGGCCTGCCACTGTCTTGGCCCCTTCCAGCACATATGTGAGGTCATCCTTCCTCCCTGCAGAAAGGGAAGAAGAAGCATAAAAGAGCTTCAGGGTGACTCCGCCTTAGAGGATGGATTTCACACCAAATTGTCTCAGCTATTAATGAATTCCAGATGAGATTGTGCACTTTCCTTCTAAGTGATTAAACTTGTGCAGATTTATTCCAACAAAACATGGACTCTCACAGGTTTGGAGGAAAATTAGCACAATCTCTAACCATCCTGTAAAACATTATTTCTTTCTAATGAATAATTTAAAGTTAGAAATGATTATTGAGCATTTTTATCATAAGGGTGGTTGGAGATTTAATGTGGGTGAAAGTGTTTGTAGGAAAATACATTTACTTTTATTTTTTTTTATTTACTTATTGATTCATTGAACACAAATGGAGTACAGTTATTGTTTCACTGGTTGTACACAAAGTAGAGTCACACCATCTGTGCGTTCATACATGTACACAGGGCAATGGTATCTGTCACACATTCTGTTATTATTATTACCCCCACCCTGCCCCCACCCCTCCCTTCCCTCTATGCTATCTATCCTTCCTCCATTCTTGCCACCCTTCCCCCCCGCATTATGTATCATCATTCATTTATCAGAGAGACCATTCGGCCTTTGGATTTTTGGGATTGGCTGATCTCACTTAGCATAACAGTCTCCAACATCATCCATTTACCTACAAATGCCATAATTTTATTCTTCTTTACGGCTGAATAATACTCCATTGTGTATATGTACCACAGGTTCTTTGTCCATTCATCTACTGAAGGGCATCTAGGTTGATTCCATAATCTAGCTATTGTGAATTGAGCAGCTATGAACATTGATGTGGCTGCATCACTGTAGTAATCTGATTTTAAGTCCTTTGGGTATAGGCCAAGGAGTGGGATAGCAGGGTCAAATGGTGGATCCATTCCAAGTTTTCTAAGTACATTTACTTTTAAATGTGGCTATGTCACATTCACTTCAACATTTACTGTTACCAAAATAAAAGGTTTTAGAAGTCATTTTAACAGTATTTTTAAATTGTGATGGATCAGGGGCCTTGGAGAAGCAAGACCTTCCTCTCTGACACCTGCATGATGGGCGTCCAGGTGACTGTGGCCACCTTATCCAGGATAAGCATCCCCCTCTTATCCAGATCCTGAGTGTGCTTCCCCGTGGGCAGCTGGGCAAGGCAGGCTACTCATGTCAGCAGAGCCAGTAGAAGTAGGTGGGGTGGGAATTGCTGCAGATGCAGAATAAGAACAACTGAAAATGCTGAGTAATGTGTTTTGGAAGCACTCTTAATGTGCAGCTCAGCTGACTGAAAATAAGGGAATCTCTTAAAGGTGAGAAAGGGCAAGAAAGCTTAAATGTGCAGGGCAGGAGCACAGGAACCACGTGCCTGGGTGGGAGCAGCACTGGGAACACAGCAGATCGAAGGCAGCAGGCACCTGGGAGGGCCAAGGAGACAAGTCTGAGGCCAGAATAAGGAGTTACCTTGCCAGCAACAGTCCCACCTCATCCAGCCAGGATGTACGGAAGGAGGACTCTTTGGAGGAAGCCCTAAGAGACCTGTAGAGAAAGGAGAGGACACCAACCTGCCTGCATCCTCCTTGTGACCAGAGTCCTGCTCCTGTGACTTTAGGGCGGGAGTCACCCCACCTGGCCTGCCCCCATGCAGTCAGGTAGTACCCTGTGCCCAGAACAGCAAATTTGGATCCTCACTGAATGGAGGCTTTTAAACCCATTCCTAAAAGAATTCTCAAAGATACATTTCCAGGCAGGCAGCATAAATTCATGCTCACTCCCAATTTCTAAACACATGGACAATTTCAAAACACCAGGAGAGAATGTTTAGAATTTGGAATCAGATGTGTACACATTGTACATGCTTTGTTTATCAGGTTTAGAATATGAGTTGTGTTTAATATGCTCAAAGAATTAACAGGGAATACGAAAGTGTGACAAAAGAAAAAGTATGGAAATTTGTTGAATAGATTTGAAAAAGAACAAAATGAAACTTCTAAAAAGACACTTCAAAGTTTAAACCAAACAGGATAAAAGCTGATTCATTACAAATGATGAGAGTAATTTTTTTAAGATTGCTCTGAAAGAAAAAACAGCTGAGAAACAAAATGATAGACAGTAGAAGAGGCACTGGCGATGGCTCTTCTGTTTGTAGGATGCAGAAAACAGGTCAAGCAAGGTAAGCCACAGAATCACCGTCTTTCTGAACTAAACTTGAGCTGAGGTGAAAGAAAAAAAAATTTAAAACATAAGTGAACTCACCTCTAGAAAATGGCTGATTTTTCAGAGAAGAGAAAGGAGTCCCACGCTGTCCTCATTCTTGCTGTAGAAGCAAGAGAAAGCGAAGCTGCTGGTGTTGAGGATGGGGACATTGGCACGACTCAGCAACCTGCAGCTGGCATTAGCGCTCTGAGCACCCGTGTGCAGCAAGTCTTCCTCACGGGTTCAACAAACGCTGAGGCCCAGGATGCTCCAAGTCCAAAGCAACTACCTAATAGACCAGTCTGAGGCCCTCTGGGTTTTCAGCTTCAAGTGCTGAGAATAAGTAGGAGACCTGAGGTGCCCGTCTTCTCCCCCAGCACTCGGACTTTCCACTGACCATAGCTGCAGGTGGCAGGAGAGGGGAAAGAACCTGCCAGAGCACTTGGGCAGAGCGAGAACTCTGCAGGAACCCCAAAGCCTGGGGCTGCACTGGCAAGAAAAGGGAGACTGCAGAGGTGTTCAAGAGTGCCCATCCCACTGTGAATCAGAGGGAGCCTTCACTCAGACCTCACAGTGATACATCAACAGGTCACAGAAAGACTGGAAAACGTTAAATTGTCTGCAGGGTTATAGGACGCTGAGCCAAGGGTACAGTGTCAGAATGTCTTGAAGAACAAATTCACAGGCCATTCCACTTTTAGCAGTGCAGTTAGTGAATGTTTGCGGTCACCTGGTAGTTGGGGACACTGGTGATTTAGATTCATGAAGAACATTTGCTCAGAACCCAAGAATTACAGAATGGAAAAATCTGAGCCCATTTGCAAAGTATTTGAAACAGTAATGAATTGAAGCTAGCTATTGCTGAAACACTGGCCCAGCTTAACTACAGAGCTAGTTTACTCGGTCTTGCTAACCAGTGGCCTGATGCGAGATGAAAGGTGTCCGTTGCCAAAGGGAAGCTCCGGTCACTCCAGTTTTGGCAGTTCTGCTGTCTCGTAGCAAAGAAGGAAATGGTTGGCAGAAGTACACCCCTAAGTGGTCCAGGTGTCGCAATTATTGACAGGGTTTTAAATTAACTAGAAATGTGCAAAGTGGTCTATTGGAAAAACTAAGTATATATGAGAAGATGGTGAATTTCACACAGACGTGAAAACTATAAAACAAAAGCTGAATAGAGTACTAGAAATAAATACAATATCAGAAGTGAATATTTTATTGGGCTTAAAGATAGAGTAACTTAGCAAAGAAAGTAATGAGTGAACAACTGAAATGAAAAGAGAAAAAAATAAACAAAAAATCAGTAGATGAGAACATCTTAATTTGTCAGGCAATATCCAGTGGTCCAACATGGGTATAAATGAGACCAAGAAGGACACAAGAGAATGAGGAAGAATAAATATGAAGTATTTACTGAAAATACTCTAAAATTGATGAAAGACATCTCACAAATTCAAAACAAAAATAATCAGGAAAAATGAATTATCTAGACACGTCATAAGGAAGTGCTGAAAAACAAAATTGAAAATCCAAAGGAAAGGGGCACATCATGTATAGAAGAATAGCAAATGTGACCACTGACTTCTCCGCAGACATAACAATGGCCGGAGAACAGTGAGAGCTGTCTGTAAAGTCCTCAGGGACACGTGAGAGCACGCGTGCAGGCCCTCAGCTGGCCACTGGATTCCACATCCTGCAGAGAGCCTTCAAAGAGAACCTGCAGACCTATTTCACTCTTGAAATGAAATGACAAAATTATAGAAATGGGAGATAGATTCTTGGTTAATGGAGGTCAGGGTGGGTGTAGGAGAAAAGGTTAGGTACTATGGAAGAGGGATCATCAGAGAGCCTTATAGTGACAGAACTGCTCTGTCCCTGACTGTATCCAGGTCAAGGTCATGGTTATGATGTATTGCTATAATTTTGCAAGGTGTTATCATTGCAGGAAACTGAGTAAAGGATATATGGGGTCTCTGATTGCATGTGTCAGTATTATCATCTCAAAATAAAAAGGTTAATTTATACAATGAAGTTACAATAAGCATATTTTCAAAAGATAAGAGCTATGAAATTGTCTCTTCTGCTATCAGAATTTCCTTAGGCTGAAGAAAAATTATATCTGATCCAACCCTGAATCTGTAGGAAGCAATAAAGAGAAGGAAAAAAAGGGCATATATTTATATAAAGATTAAAAAAAACTTATCCGTGTGGGAAAGAAAGAGCAAGAGGGGGTATTATTCTTTAAACTGTACATATTCATCTATGAATGGCAAATTCACAATTTATTTAAAAAATTAACGGGAGGTCACACCACCAAGAGAATGTCTGTGACAGACTGAGCCACACACAGGAGGGTTGAGGAGAAGGTGCTGTGTGACAGCAAGGAGCCTGAGTGATTGTCATTAACCTAGAGCAAACACATCTGTGCCTTTCCACAGAGTCAGAATTTACCGAATAACAATAAATTCACAGGCTCTCCCACTTGGAGCAATGGGAGCTCAGTGAATACTCGTGGGTCACCTGGAAGTCATAAGCCAGGAAAACACAAGTTCTTTTAGTCCAGTCCTAATTCTGGTATCTAGGAACTGAAGGTGCACATGCTTCACACATGGTATATGACTAGGTCATAGAAAGGGTTAAAGCAGCTGCAGGGTACAGGACGCTGAGCTGAGGGCACAGGCAGAGATGAGTTGGAGTTGAAATCATGGTAGGTTTTCAGATAAGGGTTTTAAGGAACAAGTTCTGCAGAGTTGTCAAAGCAGAGGACTGGGAAGGACAGCAGTTTCAGTTTCACAGTGTCAACTGGAGGGGTCAGCTTGGAGCAGGGCGCAGGTGGTCATCACAGGCAGGAGAGACCACATTCTCTGAAGCCTAATGGGGATGGGAAATTGGCGTTTTATATTGTGGTGATTTTCCTGGCAAGATTCATGATGAGTAACCAGATGTCAGGGTCAGGGTGCCACTGAGTCAAGTCTCAGGGGCTCCTCCTTTTATGAATCTCTGGAGAGGGGTTCTCATGTGGTGGGGTTGATAAGTTCCCATGTCTGGTGTTCCTTTTGTGATTTGAGACAAGTACATGTCCAAGTGCTCCTTGATTTAGTTTGGTAAGTTATCAGTTAGTGCCTTGTGGTGGGTGGGGCAGATGATGGTGGTTTACTTGTACAAAGTATGGTGCCATTTTACCTTGGCACTTGTACTGAAAATGGAGGCGCTCATGGCAGACTACTGCTTTATAAGATGCAGTAACTCTGATTTAGGCACAGCGGGAAAGCCACTGTTGTATATATCAAAGAGTAATTCAGAGTAGGGCATAACTTGCTCTCTGCAGTGGTAAATGCTGTTCTGAGTCAGAAGGGCCCGGGGAAGAGCTAAGGAAGCAAGAAGAAGAGAGTGTTCCATGAGCTGCCCCAGCACCCTGGCCTACCCAGCCTGTCTACACAGCCTGTGTTAACGGTCCTGGTCAAGAAAGTGGATATTGTTGCTCTGTATTAAGGCTTCTGATTCTCAGTATGCCTTATGTGAGATCCATTAATAAAAGAACCCTGATCAGTAATGCCTTCCATACAAAATCAATTTGAGATGGCTCACAGACCTCAAGGTAAAGGCAAAACAGCATGAAACTTCTGGAAAAAAGCAGAAAACTGTCTGCAATCTTGGACAAGCAAAGATATCAGAGGCAAGAGTTGTGTGCTTAAAGAAATGATTAATTTGGACTTCATCCAGATTAAGAAATTCTTCTTCACAAGACATTATCAATAAAAGAAATAACCAAGTTACAGACGAGAATGCCTTCACAGGATGATGAATTCGTACCAAGAACAGGGGAAGACCTGGAGATGGACGATGCGAACACAATGCAGCCCTAACAACAAACAGGCACTTTACCAAACCCTCATGAAGTGCACAGAAAACTGATCCATCTCATTAACCGTCAGGATGGTGCATGTGAAAGGCACAGAGAGAGGCTGCTCCCTGGCACATCTGCAAGCACAGGTCGAGCTTGGTTAATGCTGAGACACTTACCCATCAGAACAGTCGGGTGCTGCTGGTGCCAGGATCCAGTGCTACAGCCACTTTGGCAAACCACCTGTGAGTTCCTCCAAATGCTGAATATACTTCCATCATGCATTCCCATAATCCCACTGCTAGGCATTTGTCCAGAACAAATGCATGCATCCCTAGAAGGTCCTTCATCAGATGTTTACACTAGTCGGAGCTGGGCTGCTGGTGAGCAGAAGGGGCACGCCGTGCTTTGTGCATACTCTGAGCATTGCTCAGTAGTGCAAAGGGGTGAGTACTGCCACACAACGTGCCTGTCTCTGAGATAAGCACTGAATATGCCACACACACAAGCACGTGGTGTGTGATTCAGCCGATCACAGGAAGGAGAGGAGACTCTGGTGGGCGTAGCAGAGCAGAGCTTGCCTGGCACGGAGGCCCAGCCAGGAGGGAGCTGGGCAGCATTTGGTGATGGTGCCAGTGCTCCAGGTACCACAGGGACTCAAGGACTTGATGGGCAGCACACTTGAGATTTGAGCACCTAAGTGTGAAAATTACATTGGAATAAATCTATCCTTGTGTGAACCCTGCGGTGAAAGAGCAGATCTAAAACCTCGGAGGCGCTTGAGGCTGCTTGATGAGGAAATTTCTAAGTGAAAAAGAGCTGAATTTGGGTGTAGCCCAGGAATAACTGGCTTGCCTGCTACCTTGGGCCACCTCTCTCTCTTTGTCCTCAGGGGAAGCTCTTCTGACTTCCAGGCAGCAGGTAGATGACCCAGCTGCCTGGATGCTCTCTGAGGAAAGATAATTATCCCACACTATAGAAGTTCTACAGAAAAGAATACACGTCACCCTGTAGGGGTTAATTCTAGGTGTTGATTGCCAGACCAGGCTTGTTGCTGTGAAGATATTTTATGTAAGTGATTAACATGTAGGATCAGTTCTCTTTGAAGATCATCTTCACTGATGTGAAGAGCCTTAAGAGCAAACCCTGAGGTTTCCAAAGAAGGAATTCTCAAGACAGCAGCACTTAGCCTGGCCTGACTTTCCAGCCTGCTGCCTGGTGTAACCAGACCCCACATGGAGACATCAACTGTTGCCTGAATTCCTGGAGTCCACAGCCTGCCCACAGATCACACTCTTGTGAGTCTTCACACCCTTATAATCTCTGTCCCATAGGGATCTATTAACTATCATTTTATCTATTAAGCACCTATCATCTATTCATGTCTGTCATCTACTATCATCTACCTATGTACCACCTATTTATTGTCTGTCTGTCTATCTATCTATCTATCTATCTATCTATCTATCTATCTATCATCTATCTTTCTGCCTATCTGCCTCTCATTTTCCCTACATTGGCCAGGTCCCCCAGGGCCCAGGACTGCCCATTGCAGACTAGCTGTTCCCTGTTGGTTCCATGTGTCTCTGGAGACCCGTGTCTCATACACACCAACTGTATCTCCCTCTACACCAGCACAACATCCAGATTCAGAGGAAGCAGGTGGCCCAGTGTGAAAGGTCATTTATTTGGAAGGAAACATTCCTGAAGTGATTGATGATGGTGTCTTCCAGCTGGCATATTTAGGGACAGGGACATATTTGATTCATATTTCTGAATCCAGACTTCCTAAAATGGGGTGTTGTGTTGCTCATCACATAATTCTTCATGATGTACCCGTTCATTATTTCCTCCATGAAAAATAGTGGTAAGAGGCAAAACAGTTAAGATCTAATCTCTCATCTCAGGGTTTGCAGGCTTTTTAATCACAGGTGCTCTTTTCTCCCAGAGGACAATTATGTTGTTGACGGCTCTGCCATGAACTCACCAATTGGTTGAAGGTCAGGTTCTCACAGTCATTTTTGGATTAATTCCTTGGACATGATTGGAGCCCCAGGGTTAACTGGGAACTGTGTGCACCCCGCTGGACGGCCCCTGCAGATCCAGGCCAGCACAATCGTGTGCACAAGGTCCCCCTGCTGCAAAGTTCTTTGCTGGGCTCACTTAGAAGCTCCTTCTAGCAGCCACTCTTGTGACCTCGAGGCTTTCTATCCCCTCCCAGAGTGCTGCCCAAGGGTGGAAGTCCACCCTGGGCTCCAGCTGCAGGCGCAGTAATGGCTGGGCAGACTATGTGGGGCTGTCACCAGCACACAGCTGAAGGGAGAACACTCTTCAAACTGAGATGGATCACAGCCCCCGAGCGGACAGCAAGCAAGGTGGCCTTAGGCAGAAGGCAGGTGGAGTGGCCCTGATGCCCCGAGGACTTCAATTCCCCTGCTGCAGACCAGGGTAGGTGGCACTGCCCTTCCCGGCCCCACACTGGCCTGTGCTCCCCATCCGGCCTCTCCCTCCTCCTCTCACACCTTTCCTTGTCAGGCAGCGAAGGACGAGGAGCTTGGGTGGGCTGAGAGGGCCTGCTCGGCTTCACCCCTCTCAGATCCCGTGCACAGCAGGCTTCCTTCTGCCACCTCCGGTCAGGTCTGCTGGCCCTGTGTGCTGTGTGCACTGTCCCTGCAACACCATCCCAGTCCGATTTCACCTGTCACTCTGGCTGGCCTATGGGGATGACCACCTTCTCTTGCTTGGTATGTCTCCAGCCTCATCTCCACCAGGCATTGTGACACTCACCACTGTGCTGGCTCCAGTTCCCCTCCCACACCATGCCCTTCCATCCTCCAGGCATTGCTCATGATACTGTCCTCAGGAATTCTGTCCTCTCATTCACTTGAACAAGTTCTAAGCTTCCCCAACAAAGTCACTGCTCTTTTCAACTTTCCTCTTGCCCTTCCCTGGAGAGAGCTGCCCCAGTCTCCTTCCACCGCCCCAGGCCCTGTGCTTTGCCCCTCCATGCTACATGAAGCCCCATGTGCTTCCTTCCGTAACTCCCAGGGTGCTGTTGACTGGAGTGCTGTGCTGGGCCTTTGCCCAAGGACAATATACATTGGTTGTATTAGTTATTTTTCTGTTGTTATTACAAAATACCCAAGGCTCGGTGGCTTTATAAACAAAGAAAGCTCATAGTTGTAGAGGCTGGAGTCCAAGATCAGGCAGCCTCCTCAGTTTGACTTCTGGTGAGGGCCTCATGGTGGGTGATCACAAGGGTGGCAATGTGTGCATGAGATCACATGTGAGACAGGAAGGTTCAGGGCCCAGACACTCATCTGGTAGCAATTAGCTCACTGAGAAACTATTCAGGGTCCCCTGAGAACAACATAAATTCCTCCCAAAAGCAGCACCCCAACCTCCCACCGGGCCCCACTCTGGAAGTCCCCACCCGCCTCCACACTGCCATCCTGGGGACAAAGCCTGCAGCACATGAACCTCTGGGTGCCAACATCCAAACCACAGTCATTGTCACCTCCTTTTCTCCAGTGGCAATCCCAATTGACTGGAAACAGCGCAGGAGGGAGAGCCTTGTAGAAGCAGTTCTGATTTCCTCCCTGGGTGGGAGGAACCTGTCAAGCAGCCCTCGTGCAGCCTGAACTTCTGGAGAAGAGGCGCAAGGGCTTTGAAACTCCAGCGCTTGACCCCTCAGGAAGCACGTCATCGTTTTCCAGAGAAGGGAACGTTGCTTGCAGAATCAGTAAGTCCGAAAGGCCCAAACAATAAAGTCGCCTAACTCCTCTGTGCTGTGATAAAATCAGCGTGCTGCAAGTGGTCCCAGATGCACCACCGTCTTCCAGGAAACAGGTTTATCAGGGGGCGCTCATGCGATTTGAAGGGTCTCGTGGAATAATTCAGTGGCATGTGTGCTAAAGTCCCCTCATTTTTTGTTCTACACTTCGGTCCCAAGAGTGGCAAAGCGCTCACTGGGGACACCAGGGGAAAGGCGGACACGGTGGCTGGAAGAGCACACTTGGGGCACCGCGTGTGCAGACGTCTGCTGCAGAGAGGAAAGCCAGCCTCCCATCGTGATCCCCCAGCAGATGGAGGGCAGGGGTCCATTCTCTGCTCTTCCCTCCTGCAGGTCCTGGGTTTTCACTGTACAGACTTGAGTTAAGAAAGGGCTGTGCTGGGGCCATGTCTGTGAGTATGAAACCCAGACAGCCCTGACACCTGCCCAGAATTTGACCTTACCTCTCCACCTCACCTGCCCCACCTGGGACGCAGGATGGTCGCAGATCAGCCGCACAGCAGCTGCACTGGGAATAGCGCATCTACATGGAACAGAAGTCTCGCAGCAGCCCAGAAGATGGTCTGCCTGCTGGGAGCTACCCTGTGCACCCTGGAAACAGCCTGGGCAGGCTGTCGAGCCCCTGGGGAGGACCCTGGAAGGAACCACTGGCAGCCTTCTCCTCTGCCCCGCTGCCCCTTCCTTTCCCAGTCAGGTTTCTCCTCCTCCTCAGGGAGGTCTGCCCGGTGCAGAGCAGAGCTGAGCTGCGAGCCAGGTCTCCCATGGAGCCCCCGGACTTGCCCCAGGCAGCACCCCCCCCCAGGCTACCAAATGGCACCACAGCCCCCGTAGCATTTTCAGCCCTTTTCTGAGGCCCACAGAAGAAATCAGTGCCCCCAAATGGGCAATGTCAGACTGCCCAGAGCAGCGGGGAGAGCGGCAGCACCTGGACACTGGGACACTGTCCATTGCTGGGCAGGCCCATGGGAGCAAAGGGTATGCAGGACGGTCCCACCCCTGAGGGCTCACAAAGCTCCTTCAAAGCTGTGTTGGACTTCCCCTGGGGACTCAGAATGTCCCTTAAAGTGACATTTGAGGATTGTGCATTGGCAAGAGTGGTGACCCTTGGGCTACTCTGGGGTCTGTTCTTGCCATGGCAGAGAACCACCAGGTGGGAGCGGGACATGAGGTGGGGTATGGCCCTGTACTGCGGGCCAGTAACATGGGAGAACATGGTCTCAGGCAGTCCCTGTTGCCTCGGATGACCTTGATCTCGCCATCGCAGGACCTCCTCGTGCCAGCCGTTGACAATTTACCCTCAGCTAGAGCTCTGGACCATGGACAGAACTACTGCGACAATGAGAGAGGATAGGAGGAGGAGTCACTGTGCCCTTGTAGGTCAGGACACAGACTCAAGTGACAGTGGGTGACAGGGAGCCCACACCTGATACATCAGCACTCTTCATCCCACAAACTGTAATTCTTAGTTTGTCATTTACTTTGCAAGCAGAAAATAGAATTTGAATTTGTAGGTGGGAGAATCCTGGGGAATGGATTTCTTTCTAGGTAGCAATAGATGCAAGAGCCCAAATTTCCTGGGTTCCCCAGGCTGGCAGAGGGGCCTGAGCAAGCCAGCTATTTTCTCTGTTGTTCTCCTGCCCTCTTGTTCAGAAGGCTTAATTAGTGGTTTATCCCACATTGTTCCTGGAAAAACTGTGTGGCTAATCAGATCAGTTTCAAGTGTGTGAAGCATTTTGAAACAGATGTTCACATAATGGGCTGTTGCCAGAGCCAGTGCTCACATGAACCAGACGTAGCTACCACCAGCCTCGGGGGGAATACAGGACAGTGTAGCGTGGTGGCCACAGCACGGCGAGAACTAAATAAAGAAATAAACAAATACATCTTCAAAATGCTGTTTTGAATTTTCCTATACATTTCTTCGTTCTAGGAAATCCACTACCTAAAAGAAGCGGAAGCATTAGATTTTGTGGAAAGTAATGGTGAGCGTATTTGATGCTGGTTAACAAAAGTCACCCATCCCAATTGCTCTGTGATAGTTGTTTTTCTAATGCTGTTTACCTGAAGCCTGTTCTGGCCCGGGATGTGCTCAGGGAAGCAGGGGTGCCAGACAGGTGGGAATTCTGTCACAGCAACACCCCAGTGGAGATGGGCCTGTCTCCAAGCAACCCTTGTCTGGTGTCCCATGCCCTGGTCTAATCCCTAGACACCCAGCCTGAAAAGCTCTCCTCACCCCCAACCCACCAGGGATCCACCCACCTGGGGTCTCAGCCCTGGGGTCCGGGCCTGGATGCTGCAGGCTTCACCGTGTCTTAGCTTCACAGAGGTGCGCCGTCGCCCTTCCACTCTGCCTGGCTCTTCCTCTCTCCCCGGGATTGACAATCATTCTTTCTGATTTCTCTCCTTCTCAGGTCATCCTTCATCTGTTCCTGTAACCCTTGCTTCCATGTGTCTGTGTCTTTCCACATCCACATGTGTTTGTGAGACAAATCAAACTCTGAGTTTTATGCTTTGAATTAATAGTTTCCTTAATTACAAAACTAAATCTAGCTGGAGAGGCTACAGTAAAACAGGCAAGCTCATCTGTTATTGGTGTCACTTGAATTCCTACACCTCTGGAAATAACTGTGGCAAAATCCCTCAAGAGTCCCAAGTCATTAATCCTCTTTAACTCAGTAATTGAACTTCTGGAAATCTATCCCGTAAAGTGAAGCCCCAACTTGAGCACAGAAGTGCACTCAAAGATAAGAAAGACAGCATTATTCACAATCGCCCCAAGTGGAAAAGGACCCAAATGTCCCATAATAGTCCCATTCTAATAGTGACGTGGTTTTGAAAATGGAAGGAAATACATGAATAGAAAATATTCCAAGTGAGAAAATATTAGTTTGAAATAGAGGAGTGGTGAGTGGACAGTTTGCCTATGGACTGAGGAGCGGTGGGGACGGAGACTGAGCTGTGGACATCTAGTGTGCAGGCGTGCTGTGGATATTGACTGCCGCATGACAGATGCTCCTTTCAGCAGTGCAGGCAGGCCTCGCTGCATGGAGCTCTCACGCTCTGTGGACCAGAAGGTTGCACAGAGCACAGAAGGGAAGTCTGAGATCCCATTCAGAAAGACTCAAGTTGCTGGGTGTCCTGGGGCTCATGACCACAACCATCGGGAAGTGTCTTTGCTCAGACACACTGAGTGCTCCGGCTGGGATGCCTGAAGGCAGGCTGCACTGGGGCCACGGAGCAGGTGACTACACATGGCCTCTCCTTGGCTCTGACTCCTCACTCCAGGGTGCTGTGTTCTGGGAAGAATTCCAGCAGTGAATGCCCAAGACCATGTGGAGCTTCAGGGCTACTATTGACCTTGCTCTTTTTCTAATCTTTGAGGATTTATAAGCAGAAATTAAAATCCACACCATGAGCCTGAGATGGACTGATTTACTATCCAAGGCTCAGAACGTGCCATCCTGGAAAGGTTCCAGGAAATGGACACTGATGTCTGATGTACATGATGCGTCCATATCCATCTGAGGCTTTCAGGGAAAAGTAGTGTGCAGGGTCATAGTCAATACGCAGCACTGGAAGGAACGCATTTGGCCCTGGTTCCTGGGAGGCTGGGTTCCGGACTCCTGCAGGGTCTGGAATGTGTGCCTGCTCAAGTCCTTTCTATAAGATACATTTGCATAGAACCTACCTCATCCTCCTGCACACTTTAAATCATCCCTAGATGTCTGTCTCATTCCAACATTTTTTCATATCCCCACATTGTTATCCTATGTAATGTGTGATTAGCCAGAATGATATGAATGTACATCATGCACAACCATAGACATGAAAATTTGTACCCCATATGTGTACAATGAATCAAAATGAAGTCTGTAAAAAATAAATAAATATCATCCCTAGAGTACTCTTAATGCTTGATGCAATGTAAATGCTATGTAAACTGTTAAACTGTCTTATTTTAGGGAATAATAAGAAGAAAAATTTCTGTACATGTTTAGTACGGATGCAATGTTTTTTCCAAATATTTTGACCCCTGATTGAATCCACAGATTTGGAAACCATAGATATGGAAGATGGTCCCCCTCCCACTATCTTTCTTCATGAGTGAATTTTAAATACTTAAAACATGAATATTTAAAATTGTGAGTAAATTCTAAATATTTAAGACATGAAAATTATTTTCCTTCAGTTGTCATTCTGAATGGCAATTTCCAGATCTCCCACAAAAATTTCTTTGTGTCTCTCCAACGGCACCATCACACCTTGTCTTGGGGTGCAGTTGTGCAGGTGCTTGCCTAGCCCTGCTCGGTTGTGCCAGGACATCTGCACGTGGATCACATTCTATGCAGTTGGCATCTGGCCCAAGCAAATGTGTGTTTAGATGAATCGAGCAGCTTCTGCCTGTCCTGCCTTGTTGGATATTCAGAATGATTCTTGGGAAAGTTTTCAGTCACAGAGGCATTTTTATACCTCCTTACATGTTATAACATTAACTGCTTACATCATTTCATTTCTAATGTGAAATAAGGCTGTAGGCCTGCTTATTCATAATGTTTATATTTTACTTATAAAAAGATCTTGAATTAGGTGTTTAATTTGTTTAGCAGGAGTGGACAAAACCATGTGCTATTCTCCAGGCACTAGTCATTGTGTTTTTGGACAATGGGCTCAGATCCCGTTATGTCCCTGTTGCCATTTTCTTAGCTGCAAAGTGGCATTCATGCTACTGGTCTTACTTGTGTCATGAGGCTGTTTGGGAAACCAGCAGGGAAGCGGTGATGCGCCTCGGCTGCAGGAACCAAGGGGCTGATCCTGACAGTACAGTGCTCTGCTGAGTGGCCTGAAGGGTAGACACGCCCTGTGTGGCTCCACCAACTGCCCCATGTTCACAGGAGTTTCCCAGTTGCCTCTGATCGAGGCCAATGTCCTCAACTCTGGGTCATGTCTAATTTCCTGTAGACTGAAGTCTAGCTGGCACCTGAAGTTTGGCAGGTCCAGAATGTGCCCTGACCATCACCTTGCAGTGCATCCTGCTCCTGTTGGCACAGTGAATGGCAGCTCCATGCTGCTGGCTGCCAGGCTCGTCTGTGGTGGTCAGGCTTGGCTTTCTCCTGTCCTCAGTGTCCCCTTTCAGCACGTCCTGTCAGCTGTGTCCTTCCCATGTGTCCCGAGTCCTGCTGCTGCTCCCCCTCAGATCTCAGCCGGCTGGCCTGGTCAGAACCAGCTTCCCTCCCACCCAGCATGTGCAGCGGTGCCTTCTGGCGTCCTGTGGCTCCTGTTGCCCACACGTTTTCAGACCAGCCTCCAGGACCCCAGGACGAATCTATGGCCCTCCTCTGTGGACAGCCTCCTGGCGTGCCTCGCTGCCTTGTGGGGAAGCGGAAGTCCCCAGCTGGCTACTTGCTCCTCGGCACTTGCCTGTGCCCTCCAGGGTTGTCCTGGCTTTCCTCTCCCCCAGCCCCGCCCTCCTCCACGCAGCTTCACAGGAGCTGCCACTCCACAGTCAAATTTGCACTCGCAGAAGTGAAGTAAATCCCAGGCTGCTAAGCACGGGCGCCTGATCCCCAGGGCTGCTGTGCTCCTCACCCCAGGGGTGATCCAGAGTGGCTGTCAAGGGTCTGCCTTTTAGAACCCAGTGGCCAGGGGAAAGGGAGCTGACCCAAGCTGAGGCTGTGGGTGCCAGCCTGTGCTTTTGGGGAAATTGGCTCTCCTGTCAGGACAGAGGCCCAGTGTCCGCCCCCCCTCCTGAGGCTGTGCCCACGTCTGCAGCTGGCCCCTGAACTCTGCTGGTTCCCATCTGTCTCCTTCCACTGGAAACAAAGCCTGCTTTGGCTGTAAGGACATCTTATTGTTAAAAATCTAATAGAATCACAACGTCCCTAAACGCAACACAATCTACTCTCTTCATTTGATGCACAAAGGAGTTGAGGCCCAGAGAGGGGACTCAGTGGCTCACCCAGGGTGACGAGGATCTGTGAGGCTAGGTGCACACCTGAGCAAACCCTGCCCTGTGTGGTACAGTGGCTCCTCACCTTGGCTGTGTCCTGAAGATGTTCCTCCTGGCCTCCTCCCTGAACTTTCCAGAAAGCAGGCAGGTCCCATACAGTCCCAGCACAGAGAGATGGAGGTTCACAGCCATCATGAAGCTCTTCCCCAGCTGGAGGCTGTGGCTGCTGGAAACAGTGAGCCCTGGGCCCATCCAAGGCCAGGCTGCCACAGGAGCAGGCGAAGGTCCTGTTTCCCAGGGGAGGAGGGGACGAGTCTGAGTGGCCAGGATTGGCTGGGGCTCTTGACTTTCCTAAAGCAATGCAAAGGCAAAGGCTCAACTTTGCCTTTGCATTGCTTTAGGGGGAAAAGGAAAAAATCATACTATCAGAGACCCATGTGTGAAGGAGGGATCCTTGCCTTCTCTGAGACAACGGTTGTCATCGTCCCTCGTGACGTGGAGGGAGGAGCAGGAGAAGGAAATGATGCTGCCTTCGCACTGCAGTGTGCACCGTGCCCAGTGGCTGAGGGTCTGTGCTAGCATGGCTGGGAGGGGCAAGGCCCAGCAGTTTTGGAGGTGGTGATGGATGTGGGAGCAGATTGTGTGTGGGCAACAAGGAAGGGGCACAAATCCTGGGGACCCAGAGGCAGCTGAGCGCCTGGCCAGGCCTGGACAGGAGTGAAGGGCAGCTTCCTTCCTGTGGATCAGCCTTGTACTGAGTCCTCACTGATGATGACGTTAACCAGGAATGAAGAGGAGAGAGAACTAAAGCACCAGACCCCACAAAAAGGAAGAAAGCAGGCAGAAAGGAAAAAAGAAATGTGCGGCTCTGAGCCCAGTCACCACACTGTCCGGAATTATTAACATCGATTTGGGAGTTTAGGACAGGGGAGAACTGAGTAGGAAGGGTCAGAGTTCGACCAAGGATCAGGCCCAGATGCCTGGGCTTTCTCCTCTCCATAGAAGGCAGTGCAGACTCTGAGCAGACGAGGACAGTGAGAAGAACCTGGTGTGAGAGAGCCTCCAGCTGCAAGATGGAGAGGCGGGGGACCCACAGGCCCCTCCGTACCCCAGCCAAGGCTGGGACCCGGGGAAGAAGGACGTGGGCCAGAGCCCTGTAGGCGGTGGATGCAGAGCCCAGACCAAGGAGTGACTGTGGGAGAGGGAAGGCAGAGCATTCAGTCGCTCCCCTGCTTCAGCAGACATGGTGCTGTCAGGAAGAGCTGTTGAAGTCCTGTGAATTTGACCTTGTTTGGAAATAGGGTCTTTGAGATTCAGTCAAGTTAAGACGTCGTACTGGTTCAGAGTGGTCTTAATCCCATGACTGGTGTCCTTGTAGGGAGAGAGGACAGAGATGAACTGGAAGGGAGGGAGCACTGAGCACAGATGGAGGCGAGCACAGAGCAGCTTCCAGCCAAGTCCCACCACGCAGCGGGAGGACCTGGACCCCAGGGACAGGTCTTGCTCTCAGACTCCTGAGCTCCAGAACTGAGAGAGTCTATGCCCCCATCTGTGGAGCTTTGTGACAGACAACTTGGGACACTAAGTCCCCTGGCTATGAAGGACAAGGAGAGGGCCAGGAAGAAGGAAGATAGCAATGGCCAAGGAAGCCACCCATGCCATGATGACCTGTCAGTGCATTTCAGGCTGTGGGGACAGGGTCAGAAGATACAGGAGAAGACAGGATGGACAGAGAGGAAATAACCAGAGCAGGGCTGGCCTCAATGACAGGATCAAAATTCCTGAGTTTCAGCTCCGTTCCACTGATCATCCATGAAAGCCAACCCAGGCCTTTGAAAATGTCAAGTGACATGATTGAGGAGAACGAGCTTTCCACAAGGCCGACCAAGAGTGAAAGAACCTGGGCAGCCCAGGCCTTGACACGTCCTGGTGGCATGTGCAGAAGGAAGGGGTCTCCTTCTGGTTCTCTGGAGCCACCACTCGCATCCCATCGGCTGCTGCAATGGCTTCTTCCCTCCTCGGCTCTCAAAGGCACTCAGACACCCAGGGCTTGGGGACTCCTGGAAGGGTGCCATCTGTGGAGTCTGTTTTCTGGATGTCCAAGGACCTTGGGGCTTTTCTAGGACTGCTTTAGCCAAGTGGTTTCAAACCCTGGACCTTGCTCTCTTACCATCCTGGAGGTCAGAAGTCCCACACATCACTTCAGAATCCCTCTTTGCCTCTCCAGCTTCCCAAGATCCCTGGCTGTTCTTTGCCCCTGGGGTGACAGGCACATGGCTCTGCCTGTGTCTCCGCATGGTGTTCTCTGCATCTCTGTTTCCTTTTTATCAGGACATCACTCATTGGGTTAGAACTCAACCTCATCCAGTGTGAACTCATTTCACTAATTGCATCTTCGGAGTCCCTGTTTTCAAATAAGGTCATATTCAGAGATCCGGGGTGGACACGGATTCAAGAGAGACACACTTCAGCCCCAGAGACGCCTTCTGGGGACCTTGTCAAGTGCAGACTCTGGGTCCCGCTGCCCCTCACTCTGCTCGTTTTGTCCCTCATCTGTTTAGCAGTGAAGATTTCCTAAGGAATTAATGGATCTGATGGAAACAGCCATTCGAGGAATAAAATAACCAAGTCATAGCTGCACCCCCACAAGCCAGTTTTGAAAAAAATAAGTAATACCTGAACAACCAGTAACTTGGAAATACAGTTCATTTTTTCTGTGACAGTTGGGTGCAGAAATCATGTTACACACCTGGTGACATATGAGTTTTGTTTGCACTCTTTGTCTATCAAGTCATGAAACCTGGGTATCTTACAAACTCAGACATCTTTCTTTAGCAACATCACCAAAACCATGATCTCCCTGCTGCTAGTATGAGCAATCACTGGCTCTGCTCCGCCGCTCCTGCAAGGAAGCCTCTGTCTTCTCGGGCTCCTGCCTGAGGTCCCAGGGCAGATACTTCCCAGTGATTTCCCAGCACCATCTACTCCCCTTGAGCTTCCATTGCTTGCAAGTAGGATGCACTCAGTGGCATGTGACTTAGTCTTCAAGTGGGCATGCAGTCTCTTATAGCAGAAGGTGAATCTGCAGTAATGACCTCCTCAGACCCACAGTTTCCTCTCCCATTCTTTTGTCTTCATGTTTTGCAGTTGTCTGGACTTCTCATGTCCATACTGTGCAGCCAAGTTTACCCCTTGCCAGCTTGGTGGCCTTGGATGCACTATCCCTGACTTTGCCTTCCAGGCTCCGTGTCACACGGAGTGGTGGGTTCCTGTGCACAGAGGCTTAGTTATGGCCTTTTTCTTCTCTGTGAACTCAAAACTATTCAAGTATTTTATTGTTAAATTAGGAACATATAGATTGCTTTTCAAGAGTGTTCTCATTTCAAAGGCACGTAAGATTAAAAGGAGTACATCTGCAGCCTGTGAAAGGCCTTGAGGATATATATTTTCAATAAAAAGATTGTCTTTTATTTGCTTTGATTAAAAACAGCAGTTTCCCTGCTGCCAAAGGACTCACCTGTGCTTCATTCCTCATCACTATCAATAAGCAGAACAGGCATGCATCACAATGAGCTTCATTCAGAGCATCAAGGCAAGAGTCTCAGAAAGGTTCCCCTCCACAGCAAGTGGATTGCACTTTCAAGATCACAGGCAGGCAGCTTCTTCACATCTGAATTCTCATCCACTTGGTCAGATGGCCTCCTGGGACTGGGAGCCCTCTTGCTCTGCATCCACTGAGCCCATAGACCGGCATCCAGGTTTGTCCACGGTATGTCTGGCTCATGTAGTGCACAGTTGGCTGTCAATGTGTTTCCCAGCCATTTTCCTGTGGATGAGAAGGAGAATAGTCCACTTTACCAGTACCTCTGTGATGGGCATGGTTAGTGCATTCGGTTCTTGAGGTCCTAAGTGGAGCACTCAGTGGTGCGGGAATGAAACTAAAACCAAACCAAACAAAACAAAAATGTGGAAGCGATCTACCAATTTCAGATTGATTTTGATGGTAATGATGGTGGTGTTGATGCTGAGGGTGATGCTGCTGCTGATGGTGGTGATGATGATGACAGTAGTTTCAGTGATGGTGCTGATGGTGGCAGTGATGGTGAATGTGAAGGTGGTGATGGTGAATGTGATGGTGAGCATGGTGATGTTGGTGGTGGTGGTGGTGAAGGTGATGGTGGTGATGGTGATAATGATAGTGGTGAAGGTGATGGTGAAGGTGGTGATGGTGGTGGTG
>JAJEJO010005560.1:205367-295073 GCA_020662805.1 Glaucomys volans
TGGCTGCCATGGACTGTGGCAGGGGAAGAATGCTCTGAAGCAGCAGGAAATGGAATTTCTTTGCAGGCAGAACCTGCCAAGACTCCTTGTTTGGTCGGGTTCCCTGTCTGGGAAGGTGTCAGTGGCCGAGCATTGCTCTCTGATCACCTGTTTCCTTTGGCCTGTGCTTGTTGGGTTGGTCTTAGTTCAGTGAAACAGCTCTGGCTGCATGGCTCTGTGTGCCAGTCTCTGGGGACCGATGGATGTGCAGAGGAGACCCCTGGTTGTTGGATGCGCTCCCTTTGGAAGGTGTGAAGCACTCCAGCAGGTCCCCACGTGAAAAAGGCATGTGGCCTCAGCCACCCACCAAGCACGGGCCATCTTCAGCTCACCTGTGGAAAGAACCGTCCCCAAAGACAGGGGCACAGGCCAGCGGTGCCCATCAGTTCTTTTAAACCCACTTTTCCACTTCCATAGTCTGTGGTTTGGGAGTCAGTCTCGGAGTCCAGCCCATATTCAGAAAATGGGGTACCTGGGGCCGAGCCTGCTGGCTGAGATACAGTGCAGACCGAGCTCACTGGGAACCAGAACTTGGGATATTCTTTAAATGTTCCTGACCTCTTAAGCCTTTGATACTGTGGACCACCTCATTTCATTCTTTCTGAAAAGCTCTTTTCCCTTTTTCTCCAGAGTCTGCCCTGGACTGCCCATGACCTTGATTTGACCTCAAAGCCCCTGCTCCAACACCGCCCCTGGTCCTGGAGTCACAATTACTTCCTGGAGTGTGGAGATGTGTAGTCTCCCTGTGGATGCTCTGTCCTGGCTCCTCTTTCATCATGAGCCCGTCTGCCTAGTGCTGAGCAAATGATATTTTCCCCCAAAGAATCTCCCATTTTTGTATATTACCTTTTGAAAACACATTTTGTTGGTGCATTATAATTATACATAACAGTGGGGTTCAAGGTGTCCTATCCACACATGCACATAGTTCCATTAATCTCCTTCCCCAGTACCTTCCCTTTCCCTCCCATCGCCCCCCCCATCAGCTCCCTTCTGTTATTATTATTTCAATTAATGTATTGTAATTATATAAGTGGGTCATGGCACAATGTGGTAGATTTCAGTCCTGGGTACTTTCCCAAGATACTATGCCACTTCCTCCTCCCTCCCTCTCAATCATCTTCCTGTACTTTCTTGGTTTCATGAGACCCCACTTTAATTTACATATTTCTCTCTCTCCCTAGCTTCTTCATATGAACAACAATGTTCAACCCTTGACTTTTTGAATCTGGCTTATTTCACTCAACATGATGTTCCATCCATTTACCAGCAATTGACATAATTTCATTCTTTTTTATGGCTAAGTAGAACTCCATTGTGTATACAAACCCACATTTCCTTTACTCACTCATGTGATGATGGGCACCTGGACTGGTTCCACAATGTGGCTATTGTGAGTAAAGCTGCTGTTGACACTGCTATGCATCCATCACTGCACTGCGCTGATTTAGTGCTTTGGATGATACCAAGCAGCCGGAGGGCCGCTCTGTCCTACGGAGGCCCCATTCCTGGTCTTTTGAGGAATCTCTAGACTGCTTCTCAAAAAGGTTGTATTCCTTTGCAGTTCCGCCAATAGCACACAGGTGTGCCTTTCCCCACACCCTTGCCAGCATTTGTTATTAGCTGTATTCCCGATGACTGCCATTCCAACTGAACTGAGTGAAACCTAGTGTAGTGTTGATCTGCATTTCCCTCATTACTAACAATTTTGAACATTTTTAAAGGTATTTGTTGGTCATTTGCATTTCTGCTTTTGAGAAATGTCTATTTCTTTAGTCCATTTATTGATTGGGTTTTTTTTTTTTTTTTTGGTTAAGTTTTTGAGTTCTGATGCTCCTTGACGTGAGACTAGCTGGCACAGATCTTCCTCCCAATCTGTAGGCTCTTCCATCATATTTGTAATGGTTTGCTGGACAGATGCTCTTTCATTTGATGCCATCCACTTACTGATTCCTGGTTTCATTTCCTGAGCTTCAGGGTCTGGTTAAGGAAGTCAGGGCCTGCACCGAAAAGTTGGAGGGTTGCCCTAGTGTTCTTCTGGCAGCCGCAGTGTTATGGTCTGATTCCTAAGTCTTGATCCACTTTGATCTGACTTCTGCACAGGGTGGGAGACAGGGATCTAATTCCAATCTTCTACATACCCGTATCCTGTTTTCCCAGCACCATTTGTTTAAAAAGCTGTCTTTTTCCCCCATTGTGTTTTTAGGACCCGTGTCCAGGATCAGATGACTGTACATAGTCTTCACACCCATATTTTTGTACATTGAATGATTTTTCAGGCTTCATTTTAATTTTCCTTCTTTTCTTGCTTTACAAATTAATTTACCACCAAGTCTTACAGATTTATGGCATCTAGAGGCATCCTTCTATCACCTCACTGTGAAATGACTAGGAAATGGTCTCTGGGGTCAGACAGATCCCACACAAATTCTGGTGTACCACATGTGTTCTCTGGTGAGGCCTGGTGTCTCTGACCTGGGGACATGAAGGTCCCTTCTGGGGTTGGGTGAGGAGGAATGAATGCCTCCGTTAGGGCCTGGCTTGTGTTCCGCCTCCCAGCCCCCCTGGGCCCCACCCTGCATAGGCAGTGGGCTTCCTGCAGGCTGCCACTTCTCACCAGCCCTCCCACAGAAGCCCTTGATCCTCACTGTGGTGATGTGGTCCCGGGAGGATGCAGCTAGGGAGGAAAAATGGAAGCAGAGCAAGGCTTTTTTGGGCAGGGAATTCTGTGACTCCAAGTTTCTGCAGAATTTTCTAGAAGCTGTGTGCACTGGCTCCAAAAGGCCCACCACCTTGGCCTCACAGTCTCTTCACTGTGGACTTTTCCTGTAGCTGGAGGAGGGTCAGAGGGGGCTGGGAAAGCAGGTCCTGGGCCAAGCCTGGCTGATGCTGATGGATACTGGGAGGAAAATGTCAGGAACCTGAAAAGATCCCAGGAGCCATCAAGTTGGAGGGAAGAGAGCCTCAGGCTCCCTCTTTGACACACTGGCCCACATCTCAATCAGCGAGGGAGAACTAGGACTCAGTCTCCCCTACCAGGCATGGAAGTCATAACTTTCTACTCAGCCTGCTAGAGAAGCTACCTGAGGCATCAGGGCAGCATCCACCCCAGCCCTTCACTGGCCCCATCCAGCGTCCAGCACCGTCCCATTCCCACCTACAGCTCCAGCTTGGCTGAGCCCAGAGGACTGGTTGCTATATCCAGGGATGTGTTCATAGCATCAGAGGGAGCTCATTCCCCAGGAGTCCCAGGGAACAAGGCTGAGCCTCTTTTCAGGGCAGAGGGGGCCTCCCATGGCCCTGGCTGCCACGGTGCCAATGCACACGTGATAGAGAGATCTATTAGCCACATGTAGGTCCTTACTTTAAAGTGAGAATCCTCCACTTCTGTGACAAGGGGAAGCAGAATGGCTAAGAGCATGGTGTTGGAGGGCTGGTGCCAAATCCCTTATACCAATCACTGAGGAGTCTGGGAGAGTTCAGCAAGACCTCCGGAGTCTTGGACTCATCTACAAAATGGGGTCATGAGGACTCTGCTCTGATGCAGTGAGCCTGTGGTTCAGGGCTGGGTGCTGGGTGTGTGTCAGCTCTTCCTGGTGGCTCATCAGTGGGGTAAAGACCTCTCTGAGCCTCAGTTGCTCATTGTTCAAGGGAGAATATGCATGGTTTTGTCCTCTAAGGTCGTGGGAAGGATTCAAGGAGTTTGTACATGTAGAATGCATAGGATTATTCTACTTGTGTTTGGCCAGTTTCCAGTCTGGAGAAGAGGTTGTGGGGAAACCCAGGTGGGCAAA
Source organism: Glaucomys volans (assembly GCA_020662805.1). Classification (NCBI taxonomy): domain Eukaryota; kingdom Metazoa; phylum Chordata; class Mammalia; order Rodentia; family Sciuridae; genus Glaucomys; species Glaucomys volans. Next base: position 209,201 of record JAJEJO010005560.1, read on the forward strand.
GGAAGCTTAGCAACAGAGCAATTGTTGTTTTTTAGACATGAGGTGTCCCCCAGCATCTCGTGTGAGTTAATGCAGGAATGGTCAGAGGTGAAGAGATCTGTCAGGTGTAACCTGATCGGAGGACTAATCCTCTGACATGGATTTACCTGGTGCTGACTGTAGGCAGGTGGAGTGTGGCTGGAGGAGCTGGGTCACTGGGGGCATGCCTCTGGGGCTTATATTTTGTCCCTGGTGATTGGAGCTCTCTCTGCTTCCTGGTGCCATGTCCTGAGCTGCTTTCCTCCATCATTTCCTTCTACCATGATGTTCTGCCTCATCTCGGGTCAAGAGCCATGGAGTCAGCCGACTATGGACTCAACGTCTGAAACTGTGGGTCAAATTGCACCTTTTCTCCTCTACATTGTTCTTGTCAGGTCTTTTTGTCTAAAACGGCTATGCTCCTGAAAGCCCCAGGCTGCAGGATACGTCAGCCTGTGCGTCTCCTATGAGCCCATTTGCATGTGGCTCGGCACAGTCCTGGTTGCTGTCCAGCACATGAAACCGAGCCCCCACATGACTGTCTGCAGGGTTCAGATCTCAGGCAGTCTTCTCGTGGTTTTCCTGGTTGCTCTCCATTGACTGCCTTCCCTCAGCCACCTCCTCCTCTGTCTCCATTTTCACCCTTTTCCAACTCACACGATGTTCTTCTCCTCCATCTTGATTCCTCAAGTGTCTGCCTTGGGAGCCCAGCATTTCCAGAGCCCAGCATTTTCAGCACCCTTGGGAGGCCTTCATCATTTGTCTTGATGGACAGTGGCATGTTGGATGTGAAATGGGGGTGGACAGTTTCCGCCCTGTGTTCAGAGCGCTCACGCATCACTTAACTACTGGCAGAGGACGACAGCAGGAAGCAGGAAGGGCAGAGAACACTGGGCACAAGAGAGATGCTGCTAAGGTGGGAGGCTCTGGGTCCTCGGGAACTGACATGCACCGAGGACTGTGCTCGCCTCTTTCTGTGACTGTTTCAGAGGCAGGAAGCCTGGGAGGCTGGTCAGAATGCCAGGCGCTCACTTCCCCAAGGAGAGCACCTAGGTGACTGCAGAAAACTGACCAGTCCTGCAATAGATTCCTTCCAAACCTCTGCCCTCTGCATTTCTTGCCCAAATGTGCTTCAGTTCAGTTTAGTTGAACATATATTTATATATATTTATGTACATATATATACATGTATATATGTATATATAAATTGCTTCCCCAGCTGGCATTTTGAATGGCGATTCATTCTGGTGGAAGTGCTCATAATTAAAAGCAGCCACAACACAAACGAGGCATTGGAACACATGAGCCCCGGACAGCTCTGGAGCCCAGGCAGCCCGTGGCGATGACAGCAGATGTGAGAGCAAATTAAATTTACAGCTCGCTTGCGCCCCTTTCCAGGGGCGAGCTCCCCAGATGGGTCGGTTGATGCAAGTGATTATAAAGTGTGGAATGCCTTTCTTGGAAGTGATTCTGCATATTTAAAAGTCATTAGACTGCTGCAAAGACGTAGGTGTGAATACCAGGAAGAAGGGACGCTGCTCAGGCTAGTCGGCTCATTTGGACGCTTCCCCTGGAAGGACAGAGGAGTGACTCAAGGCAGGTGGTATGGCCTCAAGGTCTCCTCAAGGTGAAGGCGTCAGAGTAGCATTGCAGTGACGTTGGCTCCAAGGCAAGGGGAAAAGGAAGCTCAATTCCATGCCTCGCTGCTCAGGCTGTTCTTCCAGCGGGGGCTGGCAGGATGGTGGGTGGGAAGCCCTGTCTGGCTGGGCAGCGGGGTGTGAGACCAGTCCCAAGTTTTCCCTGCCTTTCTCCAAGCATAATGAAGAGCAGCTGGGTGCCCCAGTGTGGGCTCAATACCAGCTCCTTGGGGCATCCCCACCATCATTCACATGTTGCACAAGTTCATTGTGAACCTTTTCTATGCATTTAAGAATAACACTGCTTTGAATGTTTTCATTGCCTAATGTGGTACTGGGGACATTGCCAGTGCGATGGGTCCCTGGTGGAGATATTTCCTGACATAATGCCAGAGGACTGAGATTTAGGGACCAGGAAGGTACAGGTCGAACTCATAAGCACTTGTTTCACAGCCTGCACTGACTCCTGGGACCCCTACAGGCAATGGCAGCTGCCCACAGGGGACATCTCCCCTGGGAGCAATAGCTCAGCCTGTCCTCTTTGCCTCCCTCTCCCTCTCTGCTCTCACTCTCCTGTTCTCTCAGCCTGGCACTCGACTCCTCTGCTCTGTAGAGAACATGGCCCTGAGGGGTTCGTGTTGCAGGCTCCCACAGTAAGGGAAAGTTGGACAGTGGTGTCCTAGAGACAGTTCGGATCAAAGAACTGGATGGGTATCCGACTCCCACCTACTGTCTGTCGGGTGGGCAAAACCCTCATTGTTGCTCTTGTCCCCAGGTAGGCAGAGTGCCAGAGCCTGTTCCTTGGGGTCACATGGCTCCATGGCAGGCCCACAGAAGCCTCACTCTAGGGACTCCTTCCAAAGTGCCCCGGGTCAGTCCTATTCTCAGCAGAGTGGCGCATGCCCTGTGTCTCTGGGATGCCCCTCACTGGATGCAGGATGGCAAAAGTAGCCAGGTGTCAGCATCTCCTGAAGGTACAGACTGATTGATGGGCGGCCTGAATAGCAGAGCATCATTGCTCGCAGCTGTGTGGAGCAATCTGGTCCAGGCCGCTCCTAACTTCAGCTGGATGTGGGCAGTCTACAGCATTGCTTGGTGCAAGAACCCCAAAGGTCATCTCTGTCTCCATCTTCACATGGCCTTCTCCCTGTGTGCATGTTCCTGTCTCCAAATTTTTCCTTTTATAAGGATACCATTCATACTCCAAAGACCAAAGGTCACATCTGAAGCACTGGGGTGAGGGCGTCCACATATGAACTTTAGGGGAACACAGTTCAATTCAAGATAAGCGAAGGTTGGTGGGCTTCTTAGGCTCTGCGTTTCTCACACAAGACAACAGGAAGGGCCAGAGCTGTAGTGTTCACAGAGAGCAGTGACCTCACTGCCCATGTCCATGGGGTAAGGATGAGGTGCACCACAGCTGAGCTGGGAGGGAAGGACTTCGCTTTTCAAGGAGTTGATTGAAGGATCTAGGACCCTGTAGTTGCTCTCCAACTGAGCAGAAAATTACTCCAAAAATGGAGACAGACTTTAGCACCTCATTCATTTAGACTAATGAAAGGGAGGCCAGTCTTCAGAAGATGGAATCCTCTGTACAGAGTTCCTTGAGAAATGCTCATGGATTGTTCTCAGCCTAGACTCAGTTTCCCCAGGTGTCAGAGGCCCTGGGTCGTAGGAAGGGGTTGGGGGCATGTGGAAAGGTACAGTTCTGTCAATGGCAAATAATTGGAACTCAGGGGAAAAGGGGTTTTCAATTACTTTGTGTTGTTTTCAGTAACTTGGTAATTTTTCCCCATAGAAAGTGGACTTACGAGCTGTTCCTGTAATGAGATTTGATTAGTTTTCAATAAGGCATACAGAGGACGAGATAGAAAGTAGGGGTGCCTTGCAAGGAGCAGCAGAAGGGTACCATGTGCTGCTCACAGTCATCCCAGGAAGCACCTGTGCCTTCCCCGTGGGTGACTGTGACCTCCTCATGACCTGTCTCCCCTGTACCTCAAGCCTAGAATCACAAAGCCCCATAAACTTAAGTTACTTACTTTCACATGGAAATTGCAGCATGACCTATTTCTTTTCCCTAAATCTTTCAAAAGGTATCATGTGCTTCTGAGTTAGACTCTATGAGTGTTTGCTAAGTACCTACCATGTGCTGGGCAATATTCTGAGTGCTGAGGATGCGGGCATGAACGCTGTGCCAGGGGATGTCAGTTTATTGGGAAATGTGTAACAGTGGACTCCCTGGAAAGGTGGGAGAGAGGAGAGAGGAGAGAGGAGGACATGGAGTTTGGAGGCCCCAGGAAGGGCAGCCAGGCTGGACAATCCCCAGCTGGGTTTTGAAGGGAAACGGGAGGGAGAACACCTGGGAGCTTACTGGAGCATCCAGAGCAGACAAGAGGGAGTGCTCTGGATGGCTGATGCTCTGGGTGCTCCTTAGCTCAGTCCTTGAGAATGTTCCAGATGGAATAAGATATACTGGACCCCCCTGTACCACCTGGGGTGAGAAGCAGGCAGTAAGACACAGGAGTCATCCTCAGAGAGAGCTGTCTCACTTACCCCCTCTCCTTGACAAAGGGATAGGTCTCTTTGGAAAGGCCGCCCATCTTGTAAACCCTGAATATTAGTACTAATCTTCACTGAAGCCACCCATGAGACTCTGGGTCCCAGCATCATGAAAGGCTTCCCTGCTCCTTCCATGGAGCAGCTCTCCGTGGGTGAGGGAGCAGGTAGTTGTTGCTTGTGGGAAGGCAATGGTCCAGGGCCTTGTGCAAGAAGCAGGTGAACAGGCCCTCTTTCGGGCCCTCCGCATTAGGGGCAGTTGCTCAGTGGGAGTCCCTCTCCAGGCCTTCCGACCAGGGGGCCGCTCATCCCTGCTCTGCACCCATGAGGGTGACTCTTCAGGCATCTCAGGGGGCAGATCGATTGCCAAGGTAATACAGGCAACGGCATGTAGTCATTTTCCTAATGTAGTTATTACAGCTCTGCGTGGCTGTTCGGGGTGAGCACAATGAGCGAGAAGGAACCACAGCGAGCCACATTTCCACCTAAAGGTGACTCGGCCTGGCGGCTGTCCGGGAGATGGCAGCGCGCGTCCTGGAAGCAAAGGCAAGGCGTCTCCGAAGGTGCCCGGCCCAGTCCGGGGGCAAGGTAGCCCTGGAGGGCGCTGCGCTGAGGGCTGCGGCCTTTGAGAGCGTGGGGGCGGCGTGTAGTACAGAGCAGAGCGCGCTGTGCTCAGAAGCTTCTAGAGGATGGGAACGCAGAGAAAGGGGTGCGGAACAGGGCATGAGATGAAAAGGTGACTCTGGCTGGAGCTCTGTACCTCGGTCAGCCTGATTCATCTCTTCCCTCCGCAGCAGCTGTGCTCATTGGCCGGGGCGCCAGTGACCCGGGCGAGGGCCTCTGAACGCCTCGCTGAGCTCATTTCCCAGTTTGCACGCGGCGCGGCGGAAGGTCCCGCAGGGCTGCAGGGGGCGCAGAGCCCCCTCTCTGCAGAACGTGCCGCAGGCACACGGGTGCTGCTGGAGTCAGCGTGGCCAGAACGTGAGCTCACCATGGTGAGTCCTGGGACCGGCACAAGCAAAAGCAGCAGTCTCCTCCGACCCCGCCAGCCCACGAAATTCCAAACCAGCCTGCAGCGCAGTTTGAAAACGCACGTCAGCACTCTTCGAACAGACTGTTGGGCTCTGCAGTTGTGCTTACAGAAATGTCATCCTAGAGAAATAACTACCAATGTGAACCCACACGCGAATAAATATTTTATGTTTTTGAACATAAAGATGTTCATCATTCTGTTTTAGTAAAAAATCGGACACAGCCGAACACACATCGTCTGTAACCCTGGGCAGGTAACCACCCGGTGCGGTGGCTTCCCACCTGCAACTTCCTGGGTTGCTTTGAGGTTTGAAGGGGTTCGGGCCGGTGAGTGGGTAGAATGCTGATCCCCGGGGCGCTGTCCTCATGGGGGATCTTCGCTGCTGTTGCGCTTGGTTAGAGACAAGGTGGCCTTGTGATGGAGACAGCGCTGAGTAGCTGATGCCCATCACTGCTGAATGCAAAAATGTTCACAGTGAAGGGGAAAAGTGAATTGTTCGGCAAGTACCCCTGGATTCTCCTTTTAGACCAAGGTAGGTGTGCATGCGTAGATATGTACTTAAATTTGTGTATAGTGTACAATGTAAATATTAGAAATTGAAACAAAATGCTAGCATGGTTGTCTTTGGATATGGAAATAAAAGTGATTTGAAATGTAGTCCTTGTGTTTTGCTGGATCTTCCAAATTTTTCTACTGTGAAAACACTCATTTTTCAGTTAGAAAAAGGTCTTTAAAAATAATCTCTAACTTCACTCTATATCAGACTCAAATTGAGATATTGATTGAAGCGGAGTCACTCACTGTGAGAGAATACCACTTGAGTCCATGTCCGTGATGCCCGTACCCTGAAGAAGGAGCATGGCGAGCTAGAGTCATCAGGCACCGGCACCCAGAGGACTCGGGCGGAGCTGATCCCACGTTCCCAAGGCTACAAGCTTTTCAGGCATGCTTGGTCCCAGGCCTGGGTGGTTCTCAGGACTGAGTGGCAACCTGTTAGGGTCCTGCAGTCAGAGGGAAGTGCCCAAGGCTCAGCCTGGACGAGGAGTGGAATAAGTCCCAGTGGCACCATTGGGATTCTGGCCTCTGGCAGCTGCTCCTGGAGGGAGTAGAGGCAAAACAGTACAGAATGTTGGGAACAAAGGCAAGTAAGACAGCACTTCCAAACCATTCACCAGGCACTGACCAGAGACTGCAAAAGGGTTCTATGGACAATTTTTTTTCCCTCTAAAATTGCATCTTCAGTGTTTAAGATGCTTAAGTTTGTATCTTTATTTTTAAAAAGATGGAAACCAGAAACTGTGGCTAATGCCAGCAACTCAGAAGGCTGAGGTAGAGAGATCCCAAGTTTGAGGCCAGTCTGGGCAATTTAACAAGATTGTCTCAAAAATAATATGAAAAAGGAGCTGGAGTGATAGAGAGCTTACCTGGCACCTTAAGGCCCTGGGTTTAATCCCCAGGAAGTTAAAAAAGTCTGGATCCTGGAGTTCAGAATACTAGTGGATTTTCTCTAAACTGACCACACAGTAGGGTTAAAATAGGTCAGTTCCCCAACAGGTGAGGGTGGCAGAGTAGAAGGAGGAACAGGAAATGGGATGCAAAGAGTTGTTTTGCAAAATTAGCTTCCCAGTCAGTTTCATCCTCTTAGGATCCAGCTCTTAAAGGAAGATAGTGAAGTAAGAATGACTTTCCCTCCTTTTCACTTGTGCTCTAACTACACCTCTCGAGGTCAACAAGATACAGACATTAGCGTAAGAAAGAGAATCCTCGGGTCTGTAGAAGGATCATTTAGGAAGCCCTCTCCGCCCTCCTTTGCCTCTGGGATGCTCTGGCAAGCTTCCCTCTGCGGGAGAGATTGGCAGGTGTTGACACCTGTCCTTTTCCATTAAACAGGTCCCCTTGGCTCCATAAGGGCCCTATCTGGCCAGGCTCAGGTACATTTAATGCATGGGGCTTTCCTTTTCTAGACTTTCTAAATTAGCAGACATTGACCATTAGTTTAAATATTTTAATTTCTTCATGCCTGTCATATATTTATTTTGACAGCAGCCTTTCTAGAAGCATCAAAGGTTTCAAGACTCTCCTTGGGCCTGGTTCTGGGTAATGTAAGTGGGAGCCTTTGGCCTCCTCTCAGCTCTCCTGGGGCTCAGTCTCCATGTGACATCTGAGGAGCAACACCCCTTTCTGACAGAATGGTCTCATCCTTGGGTTTCCTGCCTGAGCTGTCTTGATTCCTCTGTTTCCGGCACAGTCTTCTCCTAACCACGCTGAGCTCTTCAGGGCTCCACCTCTGTGCCCGGTGCTGTTGGACATCTCACTTCTTCCATTGCCTTTGGCTTGCACTGTGTGGACCCATCTTCAGACTTATTTCTGGTCCCTGTCCTTCTCAGCTCCAGGTGTGCACTTATCTTACCTAGTTATCATGTCCACCTGGATCCCACCTCATCAATGGAAACAGAACCCATCTCCCCCCACCCATTCTTTTCAATCCCACTTTCCTTCTTTCTCTCCCATTCTTGTCAGAGTCATTGAGACTGGGACAAAGGACAGGTAGCTGATTATCAAAGAAAGGGAAATGGGTGGATAGTACTCCCCATCCCCCAGCTGCCAGCAGGCTGCTCACAGCCTCTCGGGGATGGGAAGGATCACACTTTCCAACACAACCAATCCCCCTCTGGGTGGTTCTCTTCCTGCCTTTGGGTCACTTCTGGCCACATTGGCATGAAAAGAAAGGAAACCTAAAATCTATAAAAGGGCAAGACACCCCTACTCCCTCGGGCACCAGCTCTGGACCCCCTCTTCTCCAGGGGACTCTCTCTCTCTGTTCTGTCCCTGAAATAAAACTTGCTTTCTTGCCTCAGCATCTCTCGGGTGTTTAGCCTTCAACATGGGGGGAACGAGGGCCCCATCCTGATTTTCAAGGCTGGTGTGGTCACCATCCTCTGAGTCCTCCCAATCCTTAGGAGTTGCCTACGGTGTCCTTCCTGAATGCTAAGCGCAGGGCTACTCTGCTGCTCCAACCTGTGCCTGTAAGCACCACATCATGACAGCTTCTTATTTTTTTCTGTCATATTTCTGATGGTGTTACTTCGTGACTAAAGTCTCCATTTTTCACTGTTGACCACTGCATTTCACCTGCTGTCGCCAGGTGATGGCTCCTCTGCCCCTCCTCTCACGCTTCTTCTCGCTCCTCCATGAAGCAAGCAGCTCTTCCCCACAGGCCATGTGGTTCCCACGGTGGGGCTCTGCCTTACTTCTTTCTGCCTAGAAGCTCCTCCCATTCAAGTTGTGGGTCCAAATCCTTATTCGTCAACATACCTCATACATTTCCAGAAACTACTCTTTGGTCATCTTCTGCACCAAGGTCTTGCGATAGGTGGGAGATAGACAAAAGCTGTGGAAACATGCGGTGTGGGGTTGATCGTGAACTGGGCTTAGTTGCCGGACCTCTACCTGTTTTCTCCTAGAAAGAACTTTACCCTAAAGCACTTAACCTAAGGCCATTCTGGCCTGCCCCTGCTTTAGTCAGCAGGCCTTTACTTTCCAGGACACACTGTCCTCCTTAGGGCTGGAGGCATGTAAGCTCCTCCCTGCTGTAAGAACACAGTTACCCTGTGACCTTCACACAGACCAAAGGTTCCAAGGGCCCAGGAAGACAGGACAATTAGAGGAAACTCCCCAGTCACATAATTGACACTGGTGGTGATGAGAATTAGCCAGGGCCGAGATCCATTTCCTCAGATGTGAAGATCGAACACCTGAGAAATGCCGAGGCAGGTGTAGGAAGCAAGTGCTATTTAAAGGGTAGGACAGAGATAGACTTCTCCACAGAGAAGGGGACCCAGAGCTGGGCATCCGAGGAAGTGGGGGTGTCCTGCCCCTTTCGTACACTTAGAATCCCTCTGATCTCATGCCCCTTCTCCCCTCTCCTCTCCCCATCCTGCCTATGTGACCAAAAGATGGGCCAGAAGGTGAGGACAGAGTGATCCAAGGGCGGGACCCAAGCCACCCAGGGGTGTGGACAGAAAGGGCCCAGCCCAGGGAGCACTCTGTGACAACTCCTGCGTCCCTGCAGGGAGGAGCAACTCCTGGGGCAGGTTACCTTAGCAACAGCTTGGAGGAGGAGCTTTGGAGATGTCAGCTTTTGATTTCCTTTCCTTTCTGACCAGTCCCCATCTTCCCAATTGAACCCAATTATTTATTATCTATACTGTCTTTTTGCCCCCTCCCCCCGCCTCATCATCTGTAAACAACAAGTGCCAATTAGAACTGGTCAGTATGGTCCAAGGTGACCGGAAACTGCCCTTAGATCTTTAGCTTATCACTTTGATCCTGTCTGTGCTCCGTGGGTTTTGCTCGGCTACCTGCAGATAAGACCACGTGCAGTAGGGATCACAAATTAGGTACAATCCTACCGTCAGATGGAAGTGGAGAGGTGGTACCTGCTGGGACTCCAGAAACTTCCTAAGACCAGAGTAAAACTAGGAGCAAAGGGCACACCATTGTGCGCCCCTTTTAGATGACCTACACCCCCTCCCTCTAAGGGTGCTTCTTTCCCAACATACTTTGCTATACTTTTACTGTTTTGTGTTTTGTCTGAAATTTTCTCCTGTGACGACATCAGAGCTGAGAAACAGCAGGATTGGTGATCTGGATGAAGACGTTGGCTGTGGCCAACACCACAGGGATGGGGCAGGTGCAGGAGGCTGCGGCAGGGTGCTTGCTTGGCTAGGTCTCATTCCTCTCACCTGCAAAGTGGAATGCTGGCATCCACCCAGCAGGTGGTTGTGATATTTCACAACACAATAAAATAGTAAATGGCCAGCACTTAGCCCTGGTGCCTGGCACAGAAGAAGGAAATGAGAGAATAATAAAGAAATTAACACAGCTGTCAGGAGAGTAATGGGAGCTGTCGTGTGAGGATCAGGCTGAGAATAACCTGCTCAGCAAATGAGTGCCACTGGTGGTCACTCCACAGGGACTGACCCATCCAAAGCTGGATTTGTGATGATTGTTTTTATAATATATGCAGAAAGTGAACTGAAGAAGACAGAGCGAGTGTAAGGACACAAGTCCAAGCAGGTGGAATAGATGCAGCAGTGCGGAAGCAGAAGACAGACAGGAGGGACTTCAACGGAAAACCCAGAGACCAACTGGGAAAAGAACGGGAGGGTTACCAAGGGAACTCTTCCCATGGGGAGACTGAGCAGAAATGGGATGTGGGGATCTTCAGAGGCACAGTGAACTGGGGAGACTCTGAGCAACTGACCCAGCCTGGACACAAGATAAGCCGAGGACATTGTCTCTAAAACTCAGCGCCTGGGAAAGGGAGAGAGTTCCCCGCCTGTTTCCTGCCTGCAGGTTTCAGGGAACCTAACCAGCACCTTTGCTCCTTGCTTTTGGATTGAAAAGGACTCTCCCTAGGACCTAGCTACTTTCCTTTGAAGTGTAAACGCCCCTGGGAAGGCTGGCCCAAGGCTAGAGGGTTACCCAGGGCCTTGTAAGAGCAGCCAGTTCCTTATGGCCACTCTGCCCCAGTAAACACGCTTCCGGCTTAAAACCTCTTACACACAGTCCTATATTGTTTTTTGAAACCTTGTGCACAACCATGTGTTGTTTTAGATTAGAAAATCTACAACACCGGATAGCCTATAAATGTGAAAAACTGTTCAGGGGGCTCAGAATCTGCAGTGCTGATCTCCTCCCGGCCCGCAGCATGAAAGAACTTGGTTTCTCCCACTCTTTGAGTGTCGTTTGCCTTTCTTGCCTGATTCCCACAACAGTGGCACATCAACGGAGGTGATCCTGGCCCACTGGGGGTGGAGACTGGCCATGGGGGAGACTCCAGGGCAGGATATTCCCATGAGTCATCCTCATGGTGTGATGGCTAAAGCACGAGAAGGAAGGAGAAGAGCAGAGCCAAAGGGTTCCACGACAACAGCATGGCGGAGGGAAACAGAGAGAGTCAGCCAGCACGGGTGCCCCCACGCCATGCTGAAGGCCGTGCAGACAGGAAGGCTGAGGACAGGCTGAGGAGATAGGGGGCTGAGCTGCAATGGCCTTCTTAGCTCATCCTCCCGCGTGAGAAGGTGGGGCCGGTGGGGCCGTGTGCAGGCGAGGGGGAGAGGCACAGCTGTCCCGGGTACTGCCAGCTGTTTGGGGGGTTACTCCTCCATTACAGTGAGGCTTGTTTCTTTTTTCCTGAAGTTGAGCTTTTGACCTTGAATGGAATATCCAAGCTATGATTCTTTTTTTCCTTCTTTTCTTCTTAGCATCTACAGAAATATCCCCAACAATCTGTTAGTTTCCTTAGAAGGTGGGTTGCAAACTCTTGGGAAAACGGTGCTACCATACTGGTTTCTGAGAGTCAGATTTTCCACTTGTGCTATGAATGTGGATAGAGTTCCTAACTGGCATCTTTTATGACTTGGGGTCATCTTGTAATTTAAGAAAAGATGATATCACAACTGTCCCTGGACCCCAAGGCATAAGGAAGGGTGGATCATGAGATGGGCTATGAGAGCAGCCAGTCACAGAGTCAGAGAGGCCCTTCGAGGATTCAGCCTCAGTGAAGGGTCTAAGAACTCCTAAGAACAGGGTCTGCACCCACCCAGGGGTGGGTCTCCCCTCCCAGTCCAGAAGACCTCCAGGCCTTCCCGTAGGCTGGGCTCTCACAGATTCTGCAGGAGCCTGACTTCGGTGGTTCATCTGAGGTTGTGTCTCTGAAGAGCATTAAATGTCATCCTGATTCACAGGGTGAGTGCCGGGAGCAGCTGAGGCCTCTGCTCCACTGTGCTGCTCTCCTGCTGCCCTGGGCAGAGGGAGCTGCAGCCACGCGGAAGGGGAGACCCTCTCCCTGGGCGCTAGTTGTGATTAACATTCATGCCCCATGGGCTAAGTCTGGGTGTGATGAGACGCGCTAGAGCCCAGGAGGCAGAGGGAAGTGTAAGGGTCTAATGGTCAGCAGAGTGGTTCTGAGACTCCCACCCCATGTACCCTGGCAATGGTCATTCTGGCTTATTGAAGTCGTGGAGGGGTTGTTGAGAAAATAAAACCCAAAACAAATACCTTAAGTGCTGTTGTGGGCCTGGGTGATCAGTAGCAGCTCACCACGTGACATAAGCCATCTGGATAAGGGAAAGGAAGAGCTGAAGGTGACCTCCATGATGGGTATGGTGGTCGGACCACAGGCCATTCACGCAGATGCCAAGAAGGGGTGGCATGACCCTTTCACCTTATCCCCTATTAGTGGTCAAGAAAGATCCTGGGCTCCAAACGTCCCCTAACTTGAAGGACCCCATCAAGGACAGAATTTGCTACCAGTTAAATGGAAATTTCCCAAGCACCTGTTTAATTGAATTGCCACCACCAGGGATAAATAGGTCACCAAGCTGTGCCCGCATTCATTACATTTTCATCGCGTTCTTGCCTCTTCTAATGTGATTACAGTGCGAAGACCCAGACAGTGTCTGTGGGCAGCTTAGCCGTGTCCTCTAAAATTCCTTGGGCTGTGCTCACTGGCCATGTGCTAGGAGGCAACACCTTCTACTGCAGGTGACAGTATCCTGTGGCACGTACTGTGGAGACCTAATCGGAAGACCTAATGGTTTAAGAGCAGCTTTGGTGTGGACAAATCACCAGGGAGCAGCTGCGTCCCCTCCCCACACGAGGGTGCTTCTGGATGGATGTGTGAGGTGACATGCAGATGGTAACAATGTGAGGACCAGCCAAAGGGAGTCCAGGTGGTGTGCTGTGGCCACTGGCCACCATGCAGACACTCAGTCCTGAGGAACAGCCCGCAAAGCCATCTGCGTGGCACCTGCCCTCAGCAGCCTGGGAGGACAAGGCAGCCGAGGTGGGTGGGCACTGCTCCACCGAGCGCTCGCTCACCGCGAGGAGCAGGGAGGAGACTGGGCACGCGCAGGCTCAGGGCCGGACGCGCAGGTCTGGGCACTCGCTGGCCTCTCTGCCGGGACCTTGCCCTGGGCCTGGGGATCCACTGTGGCTGGTCCTTTCTTGTCACAGCTCTGGCTAGCTGAACTGAGGGGTGCTGGCTGGCTGTTCTCTGGGCACAGAGCTAGGCCCAGCTCTCTCCTGTGCCAACGCAGGAGGGGAGCACAGCGGTCACCATCCCAGCCTTTGGAAGGTCAAGCTCATTTCTGCCCCTTCCTGGCTGTGCACGCTGGGCAAGTGAGGTAACCTTTCAAGGCTGTTTCCTTGCTGTCACTGAAAGAGACCGTGTCCTTCAATTCCCTTCCACCTGCCATTCCCTGTTCCTTTGTCCTTGGTCGATGGCAGGTTTTTATCCCAGGTGAAGAAGCCTCTCCTACCCTGCTTGTCTAAGCTGACTAAGTTCTAGTCATTTTGGTCAGAATGCAAGAATCTCTTCTCTTTCCCCAAATACTTAACTCCTGAATGTCACCCTCCAGCAATTTAGTGCTATCATTGAAATGCAAATTCTGCTTCCACTTGCTTGTGGCTTTTATCTCACAGGTGATACATTTTTTTTAAACCAGAGACTCTGAAACATTCACATTTTCTATCCATTTCTTGCAAAGCTCCTTTTAAATAAAGTAAAAACTCAAGATATTTATCAAACCATGTAGCTAACCTTTTTTTTATTTTATTTTTAACCTCTCTGGAGATTCCTAACACACTAAGGAAACAAATCTGAAACTGTGAAATCTTAAAACAGAAAAGGATCCAAGAGACCACAAGGTCCCCAGGAGAGAGGGACTCCTCAGGCCCTCAGGCTTAGATTCACATGGGCACCTCCGAAAGTCCCGAAGTCCACGCCGCTGCTTAGAGCTTCCATGTCTCCTAAGGTCCAAGCGATCCCGGGAGCAGCCGCTGAGGGCCAGTGCTGTGGAGGCTTCTGACGCTTCCCCCTGCCCTGTGAAGGGTCCCAGCAGTGAGAGGGCCCCTCTGGAGAGTAGGCTGAGTGTTTGGTTAGCGTCTTGGTCTGTTCAGACTCCTCCAACACACTGCCACGGGCTGTGTGGCTCAGAGACAGCAGGAATCTATTTCTCACATTTCCAGAGGCTGGACGCAGATCGAATGCCCAAGCAGCCGGGTTCTTCTGGGTTGCAGACCACTGACTTCCAACAGTGTCCACCTCTGGTGGAAAGGGAACAGCAGGCTCCCTGGCCTGTTTTTAAAAGGACACTAGCCCCATTCATGACGGCTCTACCCCATGAGTGGCATTATCTGGAAGCTCCGTTTTCAAACACCATCATCGTATAGGAGGCTGGATTTCAACCTCCAGGTTTTGGGTATGCAGATATTCAGTCCATAATGGTGAACTGCAGAAGCTGCCGTGGGGAGGGAGGACTGCCCTCTGTCCAGTCAGATACCTGCGTGGCCCCTGGCCCCAGCCGGTGGGTGCCATGAGGACATGCAACCTGGCAGCTTCCAGACCCTGATTTGTAGAGAGAAGCTGGGATTGCTGCTCTTCATGTCTGCCGTCCCCCCTGGGCTGATGGTCTGAAGACGGCAAGGGAGCCAGGCCCTGCGCATCCTCCATAGCCAGGGGCCTTGCTCTGCAGGGCTGCTGAGGAGTCTGGGCCTTGCTCTGCAGAGCTGCTGAGGAGCCCGGATGAGGGCCTGATGGGGTCTGGAGAAGAGGAAGCAGGGAGGGGCTGTTCCCCAGGAACCCTGGAGATTAAAAACAGGAAGGAGCAGGGAGTGGGGTGAGGGTGTGTGGGGGTGCACAGGCCAAGGCCGCAGTTTGCGCCAGTTTCTGGCTCCTGGGCAGGACCCTATTTCCCCTCCTTACCAGTTAGGCTTGATTGCAAAGAGGCAAAGGCCCCACCACCAAAAATCCCACCGTGACCTCCCCTCCTGCTGTGAGCCCCCAGAGTGGCCACACACAAGGAAAAAGGCCACTGAAGCAGAAGAGGGCCTGCCATGCAGATTTGGGCTGGGGTGGGGGCAGGAGGGGAAGCAGTGAGCCAGTTTGCATGGTCAGGGGGAGCTGGACATCCCTCAACCTGAGGTCACTTCTTCAGTCTTCCTCAAAGCCATCCCAGGCCTGCACTCAGAATGGCAATGACTGACCCCTAGTGGGAGCAGGTGAGAAGGAGAGGCAGACGTGGCTGGGAAGAGCTGGGCATGCTGTCCTCACAGGTGTGCGTGTGACCGGAAGCTCGGGCCTCATTCTCAGCGCCAATCCAGTAATGAAGACGAGGTTTTGAGAAATAGGAAAAGGTTTCATTGCTTTGCTAGCAAAGGAGAAATATAGGGGACTCCTGTCCCAGAGCCTGTGACTCTGCCCGTCCTGGGAACAGGGTTTTTAAAGAGGTGATTCAGAGAAATAAGATTAGGGAGGAAAGATCAGGAAGGAGATCAGGGGGAAGAAGGTCAAGGAGGAGACGATCAGGGAGGAGGTCAGGGAAAGGAAGGCTGGGAAAAGCACGTCTGTTTTATAGTGACAAGGGATACAGTGCAAGCATCAAGTGAAGCCCTGCTACGTGCAGAGAGCAGGCCAGGTGCAGTGAACTCGGGAGGGTGGCTTTCCCACGGAGAGCAGGAGAGCCCTGGGCTCAGTGTCCAAGGGCTCGGGAGGCGTCAAGAGGCGGGAGGGCTCTGGGAAGAGGAGGCATCAGGAGGGCGGGCTGCGGCCCAGTGCCCCCCAGCGCCCCTGCATGCATTCCTTCATCTTCATCCAGCCAAGGAAGTAAAGGCAGATCTTCGTTGCCCTTTTTAAACCCGAATGTGAGGGTTTGACTGAGAACAGGTCAGGGGGCGATGGGAGAAGAGGGAAGACAGCAGCACAACTGCAGGAGAAGAAAGGGGGAGGCCGGCGTGGGGAGGAGGAAGGCCTCACCTCCCCCTCCCGCCCATCCAGCCAGGTTCACGTTGGGCTTGGGCTGAAGGCCGTGTCACTGGCCTCTGCAAGAGACAGCTGGTCCCCAGTGAAATGGCAACGAGGTCTGTAATGACCTGTGCCCTGCTCTGAGAGTCCGTGGGTGATTAGAGGCTGCCGAGCGAAGGAGAGGGCTGGAAGTGCAGGGTGACGGAACCACAAACCTGCACCACCTTGTGCCTGGGTGGGGTAGTGGCCACCTCGTGGGCAGTCAGAGGGGGAGCTGGTTCACTGACACCACCCATTCTGAGAACAGGGTCCTGGTCCATGTTGGTGCCCAGGATCCCCAAGGGGTCCGGGTAGCCCTGGAGGCTGTGCAGAGTGACGGGCACGGGATGATGGCTTGAAGGGGCCGTGGCTCAGTCCCGCAGTGGCCCTGGGTCTTTGGAACTGAGCCGGTGTTCGGGCGCGCAGTGTGACGCGGCCAGCAGGGCTGGCTGGCCCTCACATCGCCTGGCGTCAGCTCCGTTTGGGGAGGCTGTTTGCACATTGGTGCAATCTGGCACAGGGGCTGTTTGCCAGCTCCTGCCAGCCAAGGTCATATTGATCCCCTGACACATTTGAAATGAAAAGAAACTTTGTCGTCTGTGGCTGGATTGAAGTGGGTCTTTGCCTGGAAGAGTTGGTGTGGATTTTGGGATTTGCCACTCTCTGCAGTGCAGAGGAGAAGCAATGGCCCTGTGGGACTCGTGCCCGACGGCTCTCCTCTGACCCCTTCCTTTGGTTTGGAGAACGGTGTGGCTGCTGCTGCCAGAGTCACCGCGGGGAGCCAGGGCGTCCAGGCAGCACTGTGTCCAAGTGCCCCATGGAGGGTACGTTTGCCACCAACACAGACATCAAGCCGTGTGCACAGGGCACGCTAACAGTGAACCATCCAGGAGACGGGGAGGCGCATGCCTGACAGCTCGTCCTTCATTATCTGATCGGTCTCCTTGGAAACTCATAAAGGAGGAAATTAAAACACGCTTTCTCACTGCTCGGCTATCATCCAGTAAACAGTATCGGCTAATGCTTTGTTTCAGCGCCTGCCTCCTGCAAGCGATGTGCAAACAATGAGGAGGTATTGATTTCCTGCAGTGGATTCCATTAGTCGTCTGAGGGTTGCACACAGAGGGCAGCACCTGACCCCTCACGATAAGGAGAAAGGCTGCTGAGGAGACTTCCCAGGAGGAGCCCCGGGAAGCTGGCGTGACGCTCACTGGTGTGAGGACTGTGCCCAGGCATATCTGCACACGGGGCAGACTGTAGCTACCTGGCAAAGAGCAGGGCCCACTGTCCAGGTGACTCGTCAGGAAGTGAGGTAGATGTAGTGGTATCAACAAAGGGGTGTCACAGCCCCCCTCTGGTCTCCCTCCTGGCTCCTTGCTGGTCTGACCCTCGTCCTGCTACTGGGTGGGCTCCAGTTCTCCCTAGTGTGGTGACAGGCCAGAGAATGTGGAGCAGGTGGGTGGCCGACATGCACATCGGCTTGTCATCAGCTCTAAATAGAGTGGAAACCGAGCACCCAGGAGTGGAGCTACTGTGGCCGTCCCCGCAGGCAGCAGCAGGGCTTCCTAGAGCCCACCCCAATGCGCTGCTTCTCTTCCTGTCTATAAGAAGGGAGGGGAATGGCTGCCATGAGGAGAGGGGCCATGTGGCCTAGTGCAGTCTGCAGGGAACCAGGAGTAAATTGGAGGAGCTGCTGTGGTCCCAAGGCTGGCCCAGAGGACCGTGTGGGGTGGCAGAGTCCAGATTGGTGGAGGTGAGCCTCCAGGATGCGTCATGTTCTTTGCGAGCTCTGCGATGGCAGGGAGGAGGCATGGTGCTGTCTCACCTGGGGAGGGGCCGTGCAGCTGGATGGGACGCTCCAGGAAGAGTGGTGTGTTGGTGTCCGGCCACGGAAGCCAATGGCCACGTGGCTGAAGACCTAAGGGCAGACACTCCCTTCCTCCCGGGTCTGGAGCCCAGAAGTGTAAATCAAGGCATCAGCAGTACTGATTCCTCTCAAGGGATGATGGGAGTCTGTCCCCTGCCCCTCCCCCAGCATCTGGGAGTTGGCAAGTCGTGGCTGCATTGCTCTCTGACTCTACACCTGCCTTCCCGCCCTGTGTCTTCTCTTCTGCCTCTCTCTCTTTTTAAACTTTTTATTTTATTTGTTCTAATTAGTTGTACATGACAGTATAATGCATTTATGCTTTTTGATAGATCATGCATCAGTGGAGTGCAATCTCTCATTTTTCTGATTATACATATTTCAGGATCACATTGGTCATGCAGTCATACATATACATGAGGTAATCACGTCTGTTTCACTCTACTATCCTTCCTGCCCCATACCACTCCCTTCACTTCCCTCTACTTAATATAAAGTAACTTTATTCTTCCCTGCCTCCTTCTTTATTATGAATCAGCCTCTGCATATCAGAGAAAGCATTCAACCTTTGGCTTTTGGGGTTTGGCTTATTTCATTTAGCATGATATTCTCTAACTCCATCCATTTACCATCAAATGCCATAATTTCATTCTTTAAAGCTGAGTATATATGTATACCACATTTTCTTTATCCATTCATCTGTTGAAAGGCACCTAGGTTGGTTCCATAGTTTAGTTACTGTGAATTGAGCTGCTATAAACATTGATGTGGCTGCATCACTGTAGGATGCTGATTTTAAGTCCTATGGGTTTAAACCCAAGAGTGGGATAACTGGGTCAAATGGTGGTTCCATTGCAAGTTTTCTGAGGAGTCTTCATACTGCTTTCCATAATGGTTACATCATTCTGCATTTCCTTCACAGAAGAAGATATACAATCGATCAACAAATCAATGAAAAAATATTCAACATCTCTAGCAATTACAGAAATGCAAATCAAAACTACTCTAAGATTTCATCTCACTCCAATCAGAATGGCAATTATCAAGAATACAAGCAACAATAAATGTTGGTGAGGATTGTTGGTGGGGAAAATGTTCACTCTTCTTTATCTTATAAGACCATCTGCTGTTGGATTAGTACCCATCTGGATTCCTGGAGATTCTTACCTTACATCTTCAAAGGTCCTTATCAGGGTCACAGTCAAGGTTCCAGAGGGTTACCTCTTGGAGTCCCCATTACATACGGGATGCCCTGGAAGTGCCCAGGAAAGGCAGACTCTTGGCTGATGGGGAAGCCCTCAGGGGTTGGTGGAGATCAGAGAGGAGTGAGCAGGGTGTTCCCAGCAAGACAGAGAGAGTGGAGGCCAGAGGGAGCGGGAGGACACATCCAGTTCTGTTGAGACAGCTCCTCTCTAGCCCGCTCAGCTCCTCAGTGCTGGGAAACCTGGGTCCTGACTTTTCCATGTCATAGAGGTAGATTTGGCTGGCACTGGCCTGAATTTTGAGAGTGAGCCTAGAATGGTGACAAGTGGAGGCAGAGAGATGAGTTCGCCTCGAGGCTGTTCCTGGGGAAGTCCCCTGATCTTTCAGAATGGCAGCAAGACTCTCCTGCAAACACAGCGATGCGTGTACTGGCGCATCAGGCTTGCTCACAGCAGTGGCTTCTTCAAATCCATCTCCTTCCCTCCTCTTAACTGGCCTCATTACTTCTGAACTTAAGCAGCTCCTCATATTAAATTATAATCTAAATTTAAATCTTAAGATTTAAACACAGATATTTGCTAGAGAATATTTCACCCTATATACAACCCAACCTGTACAACTGAATTTTGTCTTTAACTCAGGAACTCATGTATGAAGCACTGTTTAATGAACAGCAGGCATCAGGGTGCCACAGCTGGCCAAGGGCTGCCGTGGGTGGGGTGTGGGCTGCGTGGGGCAGGCCACTGTGCCTCGAGGACTCACAGGTCAGCTGTACTCTGGAGCAAGGACCGTCCCCTGTGGTCACCACGCACCCAGGTCTTACCGCCTTCCTCTGTAGAAAGCTTGGCTCTGACTCCGACACACTTCTGGGTATCCTTTCTCGACCTGCGGTCATACTAACTGCATCTCTTGTGTTTGTGTTGGGGTGAAGTCCAGGAATATTCTTGTGTTCTCGAAATCATCTGCTTTGTGCTGAGAATGGAAAGCATGACTCTAACATTTCTGGGAGGACAAGGCCCTGTTTTCAGAAGCAGTCCCTAGACTTATCTGTGTGGAGCCAGTAGTGTGGATTCCCCCTCACCTGGCCATCTTTGGTGGCCTTGCTGTGTTGCCCAGCCATCTGGGAAGCAGCCCCTGGGCCATCCAGCGTGCCATCCCTGGAGACTCAGTCACCCAGCTTGCACGCCTGCCCTGGGAGGCTGCAGAGATGGCACCTCCCTGCTAGTTGAGGAGTGCCCCCTGGGCAGAACCTGAACACTCTCCGCTTGCAGGCAAGAGCTTGGTTGGAGCTATGCTGCAAAGAAGAGTTTTGCTCCAGAGTTTCTCAGCTTGTCCTGGAACCACCCGAAAGGACAGCTCTGACGTCAGGAGCGTGAGGCCCCTTTGCTTTTCCTGCTAGACTATTAATATTGATTCTTCAGATCCACAGTGTGGGATGGTCTTTAACTTACATTAAAGATCCACAGTGTGGGATGGTCTTTAACTTACAATTGTTCCAGCTACAATTGCTTTTATCTGAGTGTTGGAGTTTTTAGGGTGACTGTTACAAAAAGAGGAAAGATAACAAACAGATGGACGAGACTGTGGAGGAAAGGGGACTGCTCCACACTGGTGATGGGAATGGGCGTTGGCACCGCTGGTAGATGAGGCTCCTCAACCTGTGAGCCACAGGGCTGCCTCCTGCACCAGCAGCCCCACTCTGGGTTGATATCCCAAATAAGTGAAATGAAAATCCTGCAGGAATACCTGCACTCCTGGGTTCATGGCAGCCTTCTTCAGATAGCTAAGATATGGAAGCACCCTTAAGTATCTGTCAACAGAATAAAGAAAACACGTGTGGATGATGGGGTGTTATTCATACGGACAGAGAAGGGAACCCTGCCATTGGCAATGGATAAACCTGAGCACGTTTCTAAGTGAAATAAGCCAGGCCCAGGAAGACCGATGCTGCGTGATCTGACTTACAAGTGAAATCTAAGAAAAATATCTCAATAAGCAAGAGTAGAGGGGTGGCCACCGGACTGGGGGCGGGGAGCTGTCAATTACAGGCAGACTGTCAGGAGACCAGCAAGCTCTGGAGGCCTAACATCCAGCCTGGGGACCACAATGGACAGTAAGGGATTGCACACTCAAAGCTTGCGCAGAGAGGATCTCTCCAGAGTGCTCACCACAGAGAACGGTGACAGGGGTCTGTTAGCATAGGAGCGGAGGGAGAGCGCTGAGGGTAGTTCCTCCCGGGCTCCCAGGTGACGTCTGGGACCGGCTCTGCGTGTCATCTGGCCAGGCTGGCTCGGGTCCCACTGACCCTTAGGCAGCCTGATGCTGCTCTCTGCTTTTCCAGGTCTGAGAGAATTAATGCAGTGATTAATTTGATCATTATACCTGAATGGAGAAGTTTTTTTTTTTTAATATAGAAAACAACCTCTGACTCTGATTTATATAAAAACTCAAAGTCATTAAGTGATACCTCAGATGAAAATTGCCATTCATTGGAAATGACCTTTAAACACACTTTTATATGTTTCATGGATCAAAAAAGGAATCATAATGAGGTTTGAGAAGAGTCACATTATAATAGAAATGGCATATACTAAAACTTTAAAGATTCAGTTAATGAAATTCCCACAAAAAACCTTATCATCTCAAATCTACATATTATAAAAGAAGATGGAGTATTAATAATCGAAAAGATAAGACTTTTGCAAATGGTATCAGAGAGCATATAAGAGCTCACATTAAATATGATTTTTTCCAAAATCTACTTAAATGCATTTCAGTATTTTGTAACAGGGCAATGTGTAAGTGGGAGTGTGCTATCTTTTTTCCTATTTTTGTATATTTAAAACATTCCTATGTTAAAAGAGAGAGGGGATGTTAAAGACCACACACACGTGGGTCAACATTTCCTCCTTTTGGTGGGGAAGTTAGGTGACTTCACTGACACGCACCCCGGTGGACTGCGGTTGGAGTCTAGGCTGCTGGCAAAGGCTGAGCAGTAACTTTAGCCGGATGAGCTGAAGCTACGCCGTAGCCTTCTGCACAGCCTCAGGTAGGGACGGCACTGCGAGGACCCTGGGTGATGGCTTCTATGGACACAGCCGGACACTGCAGCCGATAGTCAGGAGGGTGACCCTCTTGGTGCAGAGAGCGTGTTCCATGCCTTCCTCCTCCACCTGTAAACCACGACCTCAGGAAAAGTCTAGTCCAAGGCAAGAGGCTTTAGGGTTTGTCCCCACCCTCTTCACTTTAAAAACTGGCATCTGACTCTAAAGACGGTCCCCAAGGGAATGCAGGAATGTGAGGGCTGGAACTGGGGCATCCCCTGCAGGGTCCTTTTTAAAGGTCCCTTTTTTCCTTTCTGCTGATCCTGAGCTGGGGACCAGCACAGCCCTGGATTTGATTTGCATAAGGTGGGAACAAATTGGGGCAGAAATGCAAGGAAGCCCTGGCTTCTGGGGAGATCTCTGCAGACTTCCATGTTTCTACACCAGGAGCAAATCTACAATTGACAAGTCGTCACAATTACCCTTGACAAGGGAGAAATCATTTAAAAAAATATAATTAGAAGGCTTTTCTTCGTGTTTTGATCACAAGTTCTGGGAGATGTGAAGAAAACAATCTTGTCAGTAGAAAATAGGAGACGCTCTTCTTTTGAGAAGATGGACCAAAGTATATCCCACACCTCCACTGGGATACAACTTGGGCGAGTGACAGCATGAATGAATTAAAATAATCCGTGCAGACTCCTGGGTGATTAAGAAGCCGTTTTTTGATGACTCAGTGCTATGTGTAGGCAGATGCCGATTTTTTTACCAAGCAATTACACGGTGCAGGGAACACTGCCGTCTCAGTTGCTCAGGTTGTCATTCTTACTCCTTCCGCTCCTGGGAACGGTCCATGGCGATGGCTCGTAATTGTGCTCGCTCCAGTATAACTTAATAGGAGTTGTAAAAGCCAAGTGCAAATCAAAAACTGCGTATTTTACTTACGAGATTAATGATGACTGGAGGTGGCTTGACCCACGGCTCTGGCTTTGCTTGAGTTCCTTAAATGCAGTCAGACAGGGTTTTTGAGGCTCACGATTTATATTTTGAGGGCGGGCTCTGTAGGGAAATGAAGGGGGAAGTAGCCCACCCAGGGTGTGGTCATGGGCAAGGTCCAGACAGGTTGGACTCCAGGGAGGAGCTCTGGCCATTAGCCTGCTGCCCCTGTGCCACATCGAGTGAGGGGCAGCTTCCATTCCGTGAGCCTCAGCCGGTGGGGGTTCTGTGTCTTGCCCAGGGAGGCTGCTCAGTGAACAGAGGATGAGTCTTCAGACGGGGAATAGCTGTGAGCTACCAGCCAACACACCACGGCTGGACAGAGGCTGCCAGCCCGTGAAGACAAGCCACCCACGGTGCCCACCCCATGCAGCACTCAGATCCACTTATTTCTCACGTTAATTTCACTCCATCCATGATTCCCTGCTCACAAGTATTGGGGAAACGTATAGAAGATTGGTGGAGGAATTGTACCCCACTGTCACCAACGACCCAAGGCCCTAACCGGTAACATTCCCTCCTCTGCCGTCCCTCAGACTTCCCCTCGGTCTTGACTAGTGCTGGGTTGGTCTGGGTGGATTGCCTGGTGTGCTGACCCAACTCCTGTCTCTGACAATCTGAAACCTCGTCACGCAGTCCTGGTCAGGCCAAGGGTCAGAGTTCACTGTTGTTAAAACTGGCATTGGACACCGAGAAACCCCAGTGGGTTTCCCGAGAGCCTCAGGGTACGGCACTAGTGTTCTGTCCACTCATGTGGTCAGGGCATTGCCCCTGGTGGCAAAGTGACCACTTCTGTCCTGCTGACTTTCTGGCACAAGGAGCCCGACGTGATCAGACAGCAGTGTGCTTCACGTCTGGAAAGTCTCTCGCTGCGTCTGCTTTTAGCACATCCCCCCTTTGGTAAAAGGCCCCCTAGACTCCCAGTTAAGTCTGGCCGGGGAACAAAGAGTCGTGCAGGTGGAACCCAACCACCCCCAGAGGGTCACGGGGAGCCTCAGAGCGTGGCCACTCCTGATCATCCCAGCAAACGCATCTTTAAGGATTCAGTGCCACATGGCGATGACACTTTTCAGAGGCTATGCCCTTATTACCAGTCCATGAGCTTTTAGAGGAGAGCACTGGAAGGGCCTGTGGGTCCCGTGGCCGCGTCCTGACTGCCCGATCTCGTTGCCATCAGGGGGTTACTTGGAGTGTGTGATGTTGCCCGGGATTCCGTGTGGTCAGCCAGACTCCTGGTGAGCCCTTGGAGAAGGAGCTGCCTGAGGCCCAGTGGGCAGGGGGTCAGCCCATACCCAGAGTGTTCAGGTCCTTCAGTGTGGATGACTGCCATCCCAGGAGGACAGGGTGTGAGGAGAAGTCCTCCAGGCAGTGTGTGACCTTGTAATGCCACATAGTCTTGGGACCATCTCTATAGCTGACACGTGAGACCTCGGCAATGGCAGAGCCCAGGTCAGTCCTAGGAGAGGTGTTCTTCTGCAGGTCTGGGACCAGCTCCATCCTCAGAGAGTGGGCATTCCATTCTCAGAGCCACTGCACAAGTGCCCGTGCCAAGGCCAGGCTGTCTGTCCTGTCAGATGGCTGTCCTGCCCAGCAGGCTGCTAGGGCCTCTTCCTCAGCAGCTGGTCTCTGGACCCCACTCCCCCGGGGTCCTCACACATGTCTCTGTGGGAACGTCCCAGATCCCGTCTCCCAGCATTTCTTCCTCAGGGACACTGTTTCCCACTGCCTGTGAGTGTACCTCTGACCTTGTCTTGGGCCCTGGCCTGGCTTTTAGCTCTGTCCTTGGGTGGCAGGAGCCAGGGTTTTTGGATTGATGCCCAGGAGTCTTCCCACTTCTGCACATGGCTGTAGGTTAAGCGATTAGTGGTTCTCAGACTGTTGTCTCCTAAGTCTCCAGATCACTCAGCAATAGCTGGCTAATTCCAATCTCCGTAATTCTAATCTTCCCTTGTTTCCCCAATGCCAAAGATTTTGCATAACTTATAGCACCCCAATTCAACAGCCTGAGGTCACCCCGAGTGAAGGCCTTAGTAGTTTCACTGTGTCTATATGCTAGCAAATTTCAGCACCTCACCGACCAGCAGAGATGGGTCATTTTTTTCCACAGGACGGAAAATGATCTATCCTCAGAATGCAGCCCTCAACTTCTGCTCCTGGTCCATGCCTGGCTCACCTGCCTTGGGTCCGTGGCTCTCAAAAAGGGAGTCCGAGTAGGAGACTCAGGGGACAGAATAGAGGCAGTATTCGCCAGATTGTTCCTGTGAAAGAGAAAGAGCCTCCACAGAAACGAAAACACCCATCAAGGGCAGGGTCTCAGTGAAGTCCTTTCTCGAAGTCTTAGTCCATGTGGGCTGCTATAACAAAATGCCTCAGTCTGCATACAATAAACGGAGGCTGGACTGCCCAAGATAGAGGTGCTGACAGATTCAGAGGCTGGTGAGGACCCTCTTCCTGGTCAGTAATTAGCAAATTCCCACTGTGTCTGCACATGGTGGAGGGGATGAGGGTGCCTCTGGGGCTTCTTTTACACAGGCCCTCCTCCCATTCATGAGGCTCCACTCCTGAGCCTCGTCGCCTCCCAAGGGCACCGGTTCCTATGTCACCACGCTGTTGCTTCGGCTTCAGCATATGTGCTTGGAGGGGATGCAAACATTCAATCTCTAAAGCTGGGTGCATGCAGAGGGGACACTGGAACCCAGACCACCCCGCAGGTTGATGCCTCCCTGTGCCTCAGGTCAGGCTCTTCCACCCCATCCTGCAAACCGGCTTGGGCCGCTGGTTGTGGAATTAGCTTCCCAATTGAGGTGCCCTTAACAGCCAACCCTACGTCATTGGTGGTGGGGCCAGCCTGAGCCAGGGAGCCTGGGTCAGCCACCCCACTGTCTACTGCACCAAACGGCCTGGGCCCAGACTTCAACCCCACAGCCTGGGGACTGTGTGAATTAGGCAGATTGAATCATCTCTGTGTCTAATCTATAAAATGTGCTGTAATAAACTCCCAATTATGTGAGCTTTTATTATTATTATCTGGTTTTGTCGGCATTATTGATACTATTCATTTAATATTTTCAAAATACAGAGTGTAAACTAATCCTTTGAGATAAAAATATAAAATTTTGCTATGCACTGTTAACTGTTTAAATGTACAACTAATAGTGACAAGATCAGTTAACTCAAATGCCCATATCCATTCATTTTTATAAAGGGATACAATATTCATGCTCAATACTCACGCTGAGCAAAATGATTAATAGCCTGTCGATGGGAATTTCCCATTACTAAACGTAGGAAGTACTATGAGAGCCATCCAGGGTCTTGGTCTGGTCCCTGGACCCATTGCTGATGCACCATGGGGCTTGGGAAGACGACAGCCTCGGTTCCCTGTGCTTCTCCTATAAACAGCACCGGGAAGGAAACCGACATCTCTGAGTGTACTTTTCACCTGGGACTGGTTGACTGTCAGAAGCAGAAATCCATTTAAACTAACTCAAACGAAGGGTGATTATTTTCATTTTACTAAGTTCATCGAATCCAGAGGATAGCATTAAAATCATCCCATAGAAGTTGGGAATCAGTTATCTGCAGAATTTTGCCTTCAGGAATCTCTATTATGCTCCTTTGGAAATACAGGTCAAGTTCTGATTTTCATAATCTCTGGGTCTCCAAGTTCACAAGAGAACATGACTGACAGCTGAGCAGAACCCTGTTACCCCTCTGGGACATACACCCAGCCAGGGTTGATCAGCACGGCCCGCAGAGGCCAGGCGGTGGAGCAGGGCGTCCTGCTCAGAGCCGTGCTGGCAATGTGCAGAGAATGGATCTTAAACTAGAATGGAAGTGAGCACAGGAAGCAGCCCTGGCTCCCTGCTCTGCTTGGAGAATGTACCACACGCTCACCATTGTGATTTCTGCTTTCTTTCTGGGAACCTTGCTGAAGGAGAATGATGACCTCATCTTGTAGATAGGGAGGCTGAAAGAGATTAACTTGATTTCTTAGCACTGCAGCTGAGTGACTCTACCTTATTTCTTGCAGATTCTTTTGATGAGAGAGTCCTTGCCCAAAACAGCTCTTCTGAGATTTATCAGCACTGGTTTACCTTTGTAGATAAAAGTGATTTTTTTTATGCTGGGATTGTCGTGCCAGCTTGTGTGAGTAAGTGTTTCTTATTGTGCCTAGCGAGCTTGCCTTTGGGCTCTGAGGACTCCTTGTCCATCCTGAGGACCCCCTGAGATGGTCTCTGGGTCTCCCCTGAGCCCAAGTTCCATTCTTAAGTCTCCCAAGGCAGACCTCCCCTGTACCCATGGAATACATTGCTTTCTGTTTTATGCTGGGGCAAAGCAGAGACCATTAGTTCGATGAGCTTTAATTAATCACTCCATGGGCAGCTCCTTGGTCACAAATTTTTCTAACTGTGTTAGTTCATTTTCTGTTCCTATGACAAAATACCTGAAGCTGGATACTTATAAAGAAAAAAGGTTTATTTCATAGCCTCATGAGTTTGACCTCCTGCAAGGCTCCTCTTGACTGGGCCACAACGTGGCAGAAAAATGGCAAGAGAACTGGCCAAGTGGTAAAGGTGTAGCCTCCCTCTGCAACACACCACTCCGGTGAGACTGAAGCCCATGAGCAAGACCAGCATGAATCTCTGCCCGTTGTGAGGCCCCCAGGGATGACCACCTCTGTAGGCTCCACCTCCTGCAGGGTCTTATACCTTCTCAATCTGCCCCCCTGAGGACCGTGCTCCCAGCCTGTGATGCTTTGGGGGTAACAATCACATTGAAATCCTAATACCAACCCGTGATGCCTCAGATCGTGAGCTGATCCTGGAGAATGGTGGACACTCCAGTTGCTGAAAGGGTCCGACCTTGTGGGTAGGTTGTGCCGGGCTCTTAGGTCCTGTGGATTTTCTCGGCCAAACTCCTCACAGCTTCTAGAGGCTCCAGAGGCTCCAGAGGTTCCAGCGTCCCTGCTTCCCGGGCCATCGTTCTGTTCTCTATTACCGATGTGCATTTATTCTTGCTTTTGAAACTGCTTCTTTAATTGGTAGGATTCTGGTGGGGGCAGGCTGATGTGTGCTCTCAGCCATTCTGAAGACGGTGCCCGGGATCTCAGGGTGCATTATTGATGAATGTGAGAACAAAGCTCGCTCTCTGATCTGCACCACTCTGCTGGGGGGTTCTGCCCTGTAATGGTCATGGAGGGGTTTCAGTTTGTAGCTTCCGCCCTAGGTTTTTGCCTCTTTCCTGAGACATCTTTCCTACTGTGGGTCATCAGAGACAAGGCCTCTGGAAAAAATGAATTTTTGATGCTTGAGCTTTTCATCTTTTTTTAATCAATACATGCCTGATTAATAATGATTTCATGGAGAAAAGTAGATTCCATTGTAGACAAACCAGCAAGAAAACACAGCCTTTTTCCTTTTCAAGGGAGCTGCACATAACCAATGCCGTGCGCTTGGGTGGATTTATCCACGAGTGGAAAGCATCCCCTCTGCCTGTGAGAGTGGGGAGCTGCTTCCCCAGGCAGTGGAAGAGACAGAGCCTGAGTTGTCAGTCAACAGTGAGTTGTATCCTGAGCCAGCAGCCTGATTCTAGCCCCTGTGACCCAGGTTAGATCCTCATCTCCAGAACTGCAGTGACTTACACTGGGATGCTGTAGCCACAAGTCTGCAGCTGGAGGAGAAGATTCCACCCTCCCACGTGAGCCCGTGGTGCTGTGCTGGTCCGGGGGACCTGGCAGCCCTGCCTCCCTGTGTAGCTGGCAGTGCCGGTGGCAGGGTCTGCGTCCACTCATGCACGGAGGTGTGAAAAGCCAGCCCCTGATTTCTCTCACGTCTTGCTCACTTATTAGCTGAGCTATTCCATGAAGAAGTGGCCTGCATGGTGCCCCTCACTCAGGAAGGCAGGGGGCGTATGCAGCTTGCTCCTCTCTCCCTAGAACTACTGTTCTCAAGGGAATGATTTGTCCCAGCCTCTGAAAGTGACCCAGACATTTTCCAGACAGGATTTACGAAGGGTTCAGTCCCTTTCACACTTGACCTTGCTGAAACTCAGACTCTTCCAACTTTGGCCAGAAAAAAGTGGTCAAGTGGCTTCTGGGTCACTCTGACATGCCAGCAGCCTGGTTTCCGGAAGCCCTTGCTTCCCGCAGTGACAAGGTGTTCCCATTTCTTCTAGTCCATTATCTGCCAAGATCTGGAGTCTGGGATTTACCTGGGAGGTCTCGAAGTCTTATGTTGGAAACGAGAGTCCAGAGCCTCCGCTGGTGCTGCAGCTGATGACGAAGCTACTTTATCTAGGACTCTGCTGTGCTCTTATACGTGATTTATCTGACAGGACGTGAAAAATGACTTTTCAAACTCCGTTTCTTATAAAAGTGGTGATTAGCGATTCTTTTAATGGAAATAAAATGGAATCACAATTTTATTTTCCTAAAGAATAACATTGATCTGGGCTCAGTGGCTCATGCCTGTAATCCCAGGGGCTCAGGAGGCTGAGGCAGGAGAAGTACAAGTTCAAATCCAGCCTCACCATCTCAGTGAGGCCCTCCACAACTCTGAGAGAACCTGTCTCCAAATAAAATACAAAAATGGACTGGAAATGTGGCTCAGTGGTTAAGCGACTCTGGGTTCAATCCAGGTACCAAAAAAAAATAAATAAATAAATAAAAAGGAATAGCATTGAATCAATTTATACTTCAAGCTAAAAACATTTCTTCTTATTTTATATGATTATATGTTCTTATTTAATATTCACCACTGGGTCTAAGGCAGGGGAAGTCCCTCTGACCCTGTGCGGGCAGCCGTCTCTAGCTCATCTCTGACTTAGCGGTGGGCTCTGTCCACGGGGCATGCTGGCTCTTTAAGAGGGTTTCGCAGAGACACCTCTGCCCCCGGCCTCCAGCTCCCTGCTCCTCCTCCTGTTAACTCCTAACCCAGGGTCTGGCCTCCGCACAGCCTCCCTCTGCCCTGACTTGATTATTAAACGCTCACTCCCATCGTTATTTCTGAGACGCCTATCCAACCGTGCAGACTTTCCCTGTTGTCCTCTGACCTTGGTTTTGGTTTGACAGGTGGGGACTGAGAACCAGGGCATATTATCTGGGCAAACACTCAGCTCTAACCTGCATGAGGCTTGTTCTGGGGGCACATGAATGCTGCTGAAGGAAGGGCTGGTGTGAGGGTCAGGTGGTGAAGCAAAGGAGTGTCACCTGGGCATAGGTGCCGAGCACAGGCAGGCACGGGGCACTGGGAGGGAGCTGCCACATAGAAGAAATAGCAAATGCAAAGGGCCTGGGGCAGGATGGAGCTTGGAGTGTGGTGGCCTGGGAAGACCCGTGTATTTCACCATCCTGGTGGTTCTCAGCCACTTGGAATCTTCTCCAAATTTCCTTCATTAATGCACACCCCACCCTTTTCCCCAGGGAGTGCCTCGCTGTTATTTCATGAACAGATTTTGCTCCTGTTTGCTCCCTTTGCCCCTGAGGATGCAGCTGCGCTGTGACGTCACACTTGATTTTAACCCTGCTCTCTGCTGCAGTCTCTTGTTCCATGTTACTCTGTGATTTTCTTTGAGGGGAAGAGGGATTTGCATTTGCGGTGTGCCCACCATGGAGCTGGTAGCATGCCAAGTGCCCTCCAGCATTGTGAGCAGAGGGCAGCAGGTGGGGAAGACAAGAGGCACGTGAACACGCACACATGCACACTCACGCATGCACACACGTTTCCAGTTTCCCTGAGGGTGTTGGAGAGGCTACAGTGCAGAATAGAGAGTGACCTGGGGCAGCGGAGGTGACTGGCAGGGAGCCTTCAGGGAGGCCTGGGTGCCGGATGCGCCTTAGCTCACACCCTCTCATCTTGCTGCCCTTTACTTCCTTTGCAGCTCTGCCCATGGTGACAGTGTCTATCCTGGACTCATTTTATACAGGACTCACGCCCAGCTCTGACCAGTCCTGCTGGGCAGAATCAGTAATAGGCCAGGTGGAGGGATGTGGGACGGCCAAGGGTTGAGAGACACCAAGGGTTGGGACAGCCTTACTTACCTCCAGGGGCAGAACCTGCTCATCCTCCAGGTCCTTGCCTGGGAGCCACAGAGTCACAGGGTGGCAGCCTCGGGAGGACAGCTTTCAGCCCTGGAGGTGGCTTTTCCCACGGGATCATCTTGGAGCTTCTGTGCAGACCACCCTGGGCACCCACTGACCAGCAGCCTCATGTTTCCAGTGAAGCCAGAGCCCCGTCCTGCTCATCACCCCAAGGGGAGAACCTCATGCCCCCAGCCAAGGCGTCACATGCAGAGAGAAGGCTCCCTCAGATACAATCCGTTATTTCCAACTAACTGGGTTTTGTGATTCACTCCCTTGTAGATGAAAAAGATTAGGAGGCTGACCTGGATTCGAGGTTCTGGGGATAAAGGAGGTCTCCAGCTGGGTGTCCCGTGGCTGCTCGCCCACAGCCCCGTGGAGTGCGCACCGGGCCTCTGCTCCTCTGCAAACCACCTTCCCACCTGCTTCGCTCCCGGCTTCCTGGGTTGTGGTGTCGCTGTCTGAGGTCGCCTTGAGGCCTCACAGGAACCAGACCTTTAAATTGTGAGCAAGGCATCTAAAATGCACTTGCAGGCGTCTGGAGCATCCTAACTATTTATATAATTTACATCTTATTTCAGGAATGTAGTGGCCAATTAAGCTGTCTTCGGTATCAGATTCTTGTAGGGAAACATTAACAGTGACATTTTCACTTGTGTTCTACAAGTTGCTGTGAAAATAATTAGGGTCCTGAAGTGTTTGCTAATAACACGTTAGCTGGGGAGGCGACTCTGCTCTCCCAGCTTACAGATCAATTTTCCTCTCATCTCCCATCAACACCATGAAGAGCAGTCTAGATGGGACAGGGGGCTGGCAGCGTGAGCGTCCATCACAAGGGCTTGCCAGGCCACCGCTTGCACACCCATTACTGACCATGCCACCCACTCTGGTTCCTCTTCTGAGAAGACAGGTTCAGCCTTCCTCCTGGTTCCCCCAAGACCCCACCACTCCTCGCACCCTGGGCTAGTTCACCCAAAGCTGCTCTTCAAACCTGGCTGCAGGTGCAGCTCTTCCGGAAGTCTGGCTTAAGGGGGCCCTGGCCCCACCCACCTGCTGCTCCACTGGCTGCTTTGAACAGCGGTGTCTTCACTGTGTCCTGCTCTGGGCTGGGACTGTGCACTTCCTGGTCTGTCTCCACCTGGTCTGCAGGAGTCGTGGAAGCAGGCTCCGCTCTGTGAGATTCTGGCTGTGGCAGGCCACTGGAGGCTTGTTGAGTGAGTGGGCCAGGCAGTCCCTGTAACGCCCTGGGGACACAGGAGGTGATCCATGGAGGACACCTGCCATCTGAGCACGTCAGTCCCAACTCTCAGGCCTGCTGGAAAATGGCAATGCATTTGGGGATGTCTGCGTCTCGACCAAATCCAGCCTCACAACATCTGTCAAGAGGAGCTTCGCAAATGACACCAAGGTGGACACAGCTGCGAACCTTGGAAGACGGTGGCACCTGCGTTCCAGGGCTGCCCACCTGACCAACACCCCATGTGCCACCCCCTTGCTGTTTGAGACTCCGTGCTGAGTTGTGAAAGGTGACACTGGTTTTACCGACCCTGGAGTCCCACTGTGAAGCATGGGTTGATCCTCTGCCTCGGCCCACCGGCATCTCAGAACCCTCATTGTCCCAGTAATTTCTGTTTATTTAGTCTTCGACCTGTGGGACTTGTCTATGTTCAGCCTCTGCTCTGTGCAGTGCTGTTTGCCCCATGCCAGGCTTGGTGGGGCACAGAGGGGCCAAGTATGCAGGAGCCAAGGCTGGGTGGACCCCACACAGGCGTCTTCCAGAAGCTGACCACTCTCCAGCCCTGGATCTTGGAAGCCGTCTGGCTTGGTCTTCTGATGTGGTGGAGGTTTGTTCTCTTTTCTCCTGGGTAAATGCCTGGGAGTAGAATGATCAGGTTTCGTGGTAAGTGTATGTTTCATTTTTTAAAAAAATATCTGTGGACAGTGTCACAGTGGAATGTAAATGCCATCTCTTTCAAATTTACAATACTTACAATGTGCTCAGTGAACATTCTGAAGTATTAAAAATACAAAGAAAATACTAAGCAAGCATTTATAGCAATACTATGAAATCTCCAATAATTGCTTTGAACATTGCCTTTTCCTCTTTAGCACAACTTTTCTGCATTGTGATTATTGTATTGCTTTATATTTCGTGTTTTTTACACTCATGACTTCAGAGTTACACCAAGAGTTGCCGTCACTTTTCTCTTACAGTGACATTCAATGTACACCCCTTACTGGCTACGGCCGGGTGACCATGCCACCCACATGCTACAGTTTTGGTGCTTAACAATATTCCTTTTTTTCTTTAATAAAGAATATTTATTTGTATTAAAAAATATCAGTGGATATTCTTTCAAAGCGTTTGTAACATTTTCCACGAGTTCACTTTGGACTGGGTCCTTCCAACATTTCCAGCCACATCAAGTCCAGCCTTTCTCTGTGAGGTGGGATCACGCCATGACCTTCATTTGCATTTATATCACTGACAAGGGCTCAGACTGAGCATGTTCCCGTGGACCCATTAGTCATCTAAGCCTTTCCTTCTGTGAAGTGTTTGTTAAAATTCCGACTCTTTTTATTGGACTGCTAAGCATTGTTTACTTTAGTTCTAAGCATTCTTTATATATTGCATCCAATTACTTTATCAGCTGAAGATTTTGAGAATATATTCCCACTTTTATTTATGTGCTTGCTCACTTATTTTCTTAATGGTATCTTTTAATCAGGAGAACATTTTAATTTTGATGAAGCTATGGTTATCTTTTTCATGATCTACTTAAGAAATTTTGCCCAGCACAATGAACATATTCTCCTATATATTTCTCTACTGCTCTGTTACTTTACCTTTTAAACTTAGGTCTATTGTATATGATGTGAAGTAGGGAATTTTTTTAATCCAAATTTTTTAGTATCATTTACTGAAAATAATTTCTTATTGGATCATTCTGTTAGCATTTTCAAAAATCAGGTTATGATTCAGCGTGGGCCTGGGACTGGGCTCTTTGTTCCGTTGTCAGGTCTGCCTTGCTATTTCTTTAAAGTAAGTGGTAACTCTCGAATATGTTGCTGGGGTTTGAAAAAAAGTTAAATATGACAATATTAACTCAAATGTCAGTCATTCCTTTAAGTGTGAATGTGCCAATACTCTAATGAAGGCATTCCAGTTGTCAGACTAGAACAATTAGAATCCTGATGTTCTGTTTATAAACAAAGGAAGATTCTGTAAGAAACACAATGGTCAGAATTGAAGAAATGGCGCGAAGGACGTGCCAGGTCTGTGCACTGAAGGTCACAGTTGCACGTGGTGAAATGAAGTAAGAGCACGCGCCATGGTCATGGGCAGCGGACAGTGAAGGTGTGGGGTGTCCCAGGGCTTATCAGAGGGTTAAAGCAGGACTATCCCAGTTAGGTTATGTTTTAGAAGTAGCAGCTGATGGTTGAGAGGCTAGGCTGGAAGAGGATGAAGCCACCGAGCGCAGCACACAGTGCGGGAAGCTGGTCACTGCTCCGGGCAGGCGTGGGATCTGCGCACTTTGCGAAGCTGCGTGTCGGGATCCACTCTGACGGGCCCACGTGGCGCAGGTTCGTGTGTCGCTTGGCACCCTTCAGCTGGGCACAGCGCACCTGCAGTAGCTTGGGTGGCACCCCACACTGCTGCTGGGTGAGCTGACACCCTGCGTCTGGCCACAGGCACACGAGGCGCCAGAGGGGTGGCCGCTCAGAGAATCAGACTCAGTGCAGTTGGGAAACCCGAAGTATTCAAAGGGCCGTCAAAGAATTCATGGAACTGGATTCCTCATCAGCT
Organism: Glaucomys volans; assembly: GCA_020662805.1. Classification (NCBI taxonomy): domain Eukaryota; kingdom Metazoa; phylum Chordata; class Mammalia; order Rodentia; family Sciuridae; genus Glaucomys; species Glaucomys volans. The sequence goes on from JAJEJO010005560.1 coordinate 244,289, forward strand.
TCCTTGCTTCCTGAGGCTGGGATAATGGCTCATTGAGGAAGGATGGACCAGATCCGCAGCTTGGGCACAGGGGTCTTGTGTGTGCCCCCTGGCTGTGATTAGTGATTCTGCTCAGCCAGTGCTTGACACTTCCCATGCACGGGGGCAAACAGCCTTCCTAGTGAGGACTGTCCGCACCCTGGCAGAGTCAAGGCTTGGAAACACAGGGGGGGTCATGTGCCCATCACAGCAACGCAATAAGTACTCCTCAGGTCCCGCTGGCCAGGTGGGTGAGAGTCCAGCAGCCGAGCTGAGGCGAGCAGCATCTCCCACGTGTACGGTTGACTTGTGGTGCTCCTTCCTCCAGAGGCTGATTACCACTCAATTTTAGGTCTATTTCAAATAAATTTTAGTCGTATATCTTCAGTTAAGTAGGAATTTGTTTTAAAAGATCACAGAACAATATGAAAAGCATGTTTGCTTCATATGAAGTAATGAAGTTTACCAAATAGCAGATCAACTATGATTTAATGTATGCAGAAAATACAAGAAATGAATGGAACAAAGATTAAAAGGCAAGGATACTATAACAGTAGCTATCTGAGTTATATTCCTTTGCTTGTCTTCATTTCCTTCCTCTTTCTTGTCTTCTCATGCAAAAATGCATACAGTGCTCACATGCACTATATTGTAATAAGAACTAATGTACCAGTAATCTATATTTAAAGAAACTCAGTAAGTAATTATAAATTGCAGTGTCCAAAGAATCAGTTGCTTTCATAATTTAAACATAAAAAATTGTAGAAAACAAGCAAATGATGTTGTCTAACAAGGTAAAAATCCACAAACTATTTTCTTTTTGGAAATGGCCAATATGCTAAATTTATTTGATATTACTATTTTTTTTGTAAGGGATTTGGAAAATATTTTATTTAAAAAAATTTTTTTTCTGTCTCATTCTGTTATTATTCATCACCCACCCGACTCCACCCCTCCTTTCCCTCTATGCAATCTATCCTTCCTCCATTCTCGCCTCCCTTCCACCCCGCATTATGCATCATCATTCACTTATCAGAGAGATCATTCAGCCTTTGGAGTTTTGGGATTGACTAATCTCACTTAGCATGCCAATCTCCAACATCATCCATTTACCTGCAAATGCCATTATTTCATTCTTCTTTATGGCTGAGCAATATTCCATTGTGTATATATACCACAGTTTCTTTATCCATTCTTCTATTGAAGGGCATCTAGGTTGGTTCCACAGTCTAGCTATTGTAAATATTGAGCAAGTCATAGCATAGAACTGGTGCCACTAACTTCTTGCTTGTTGGTTGTTCCTAAGATAAGCTCAAATTTCACCATGTCTTGCACATGGTCCTTCTTGGGCTTAATAAAAATAAGCCTCTGAAAAAACTGAGAAAGAAACTTCATATTCATGAATCATTTGGAGAACAAAGTTTTTGATTATCTAATGTAAGAACATCTCAGAGCCAAGTGAGGGAGGCAGTGTCCAAATAAGGTTACTTTAGGGAAAAGTGACTTCACAGTGGTGGGCAATGTATCAGTATCCCTGAAAGAAAGTATCGAGTTCCTAAAAAAAAAAAAAAAAAAAAAAAAAACTAATGTAATTCTAAAAATCAGAAACAAAGGAAAAACATTCATGGTCAGTTCTATTTCTGAAAATTTTCCTTTCACTAGCAATGGGTGTGCTCTTTCATCTTTCAAGACTAAAATGGGACCCTTCACACTCATATACGCACAAACCCGTGACCACACTCATTAAAAGGCTGCTGTTTCACTTGTTTGTTTGTATGAGCCCACTATGAGGTAGCTATTTATGTGGGTGTGTCTCCGTGTCTTCTGTTCTGAACCATTGGTCTGCATGTCTGTTTTGGGGCGAATACCATGCTGCTTCTATCGCTATGGCTCTGTAGTGTAGTTAAGTTCTCATATTGTGATGCCTCCTGCTTCACTTTTCTCACTAAGGATGGCTTTGGCTATTCTGGGTCTCTTAATTTTCTAAATGAATTTAATGACTGATTTTTCTGTTTCTATGAAGAATGTCAATGGAATTTTAATAGAAATTGCATTAACTCTGCATAGCATTTTTGGTGTGGTATGACTATTTTGACAATGTTAATTCTGCCTATCCAAGAACATGGGAGATCTTTCCATCTTCTAAGGTCTTCTTCAATTTCTTTCTATAGTGTTCTATAGCTTTTATTGTAGAGGACTTTCACCTCTTTTGTTAGATTGATTCCCAAATGTTTTATTTTCTTCAGGGCTATTGTGAATGGGGTAGTTTTCCTAATTTCTCTTTCTGCTGATTCATCACTGATGTATAGGAATGCAATTGATTATGGATGCTAATTTTACATCCTGATACTTTGCTGAATTCATTTATTAATTCTAGAAGTTTTGGGGTCTTTAAAGTATAGAATCATATTGTTGGCAAATAGGGATAGTTTGAGTTCTTCTTTTCCTATTCGTATCTCTTTAATTTCTTTCTTCTGTCTAATTGGCCTGACTGGAGTTTCCAGGATTTAAAAAAAAAAAAAAACCCACTGTGAACTAAAGTTGGAGGTGTGGAGAGTGTTCTGGACAGGGCGGCAGCTGCAGGGCCAAGGAGAGGCCTCAGGATGCTCTGCCTCTGCTTCAGGAGCATCTGTCCTGGGGTCAGCCTGGGGCTGCAGGGTGTCCCTCCATGCCACACACGTCTTCCTTCTGCCGTGGAGATTTCCACCCACTGGCTCGCAGTGTTGGCAGATAGGTCCCTGGACATTTCAGCAGGTGCCTTACCACCACCTGAACCCTCCCCTCACGGCCCCTCCTCTGCGGTGGCTCTGACCCAGGGGAAGTTCTAGTCCCCTGCCACTCTGGGACTCGGAGCTCTGGGTGATGTCTGGGGTGGTCCGTGGCCCCCTGGATGTACTTCCCCCTGCGGTGGTGTTCCTTTTAGAAAGAGGTGCTGTTCCCACGTTTGAAACATTCTTGGCCGTCTAACAGAGTCTGCACCTCTGGCCGAGTCAGGAGCTTCAGCATGGAGGTTCTTTAATGGAAGAAGGCAAACGTTGACTTCTGAGACTGGAGAAGGAAGACAGGGCATCCCCTTGGGGCATCATTTGAAGTCCAGCCACCGTGGCTGAGCTTGGCTGCCACATTCCCCACTTGGACGGCAATGACTGGCTGGGCTCAGCAGCAGCAGCCGGTGTGGGACAGGCCTATTGTCACCCTCCACCTATTGTCGGGGATGACGGATTGCTTCAGAGAGCAGCCATCTGTGAGTGAAGAGGCCCTCTGACTCTCCGAACCTGCGGGATAGGTGTGGGCTCCTCAGGGCCTGGACGGCTGAGAGTCAACCCCTCTGTCCTCACATCCTGTGACTTCACTCAGGGCTCCCTCTTGGTGGCGCTGAATGAGTCAGTCTGTGTATAGGGGCCCATGTCCATTCTGTTAACACCAAAAGCTTTGATGTCTTTTCACGCTGTGGAAAAGCAACAGACTTTATCAGGGTGTCTGGGACTTAGATAATCACCACACACTCACACTCACACACACACACACACACACACATACACACACACAAACAAATTTGACGTATGTAGGGAGATCCATTATTGCATATTCCAAAGAGCATTCTGACTACCTAGATACCTTGGAGTTTCCTTGTATTGGGTATTATTTTAGGCCAGCTTTGTATCAGGGGGGCTGACTGATGAAGAAGTGGAGGGGCACTGTACTCTCCCTCGACTGAGAAGCCTGGCCCAGGAGGGGGACCCATGGAAGGTGAGTGTGGATGTGAGTGTGGATGCTGCTCGGGTGTCTGGAGAGTGTCTGGAGAGACAGGGAGCACACAGGGAGATGGGCACATTCACTGACGCAGGAGAAGGCGCTGCGGCAGAGGCGGCTGTGCAGCCAAGGAGGAGAAGGGACAGGCCCCGGGAGGTGCCCAGGGTTGCTCCCAACCAAGTGTCTGTCTGGGTCCCTTTAATCATCTGAATCCCTCAGGCCTCAGTGAAATCTGGAGACAGATGGGGAATTCTCACCTGCACTTCAAGACAGTCCACCCAGGTGTCCAGGGTCATGCCAGGAAGCCCTGAGGGGACCCCTCCATGCTGCCCATCTTGGAGGTGGCATCCCAGGTGTGGGGCCACCCCGGGCTCTCCTCGTGTGCACCTGGGGCTGGAGTGGCAGCAGGGGCCAGCTTTATTGTGGGCACTTGGCACCAGGGAACTCAGTGCTGACCGTCCAGTTCTCCAGGCTCAGCAGCCGCCTGGACTCCCCCTGCAGCCAGACGGGCCCTCACAGGGTTTCCCCACTCCTGCCGCAGGGTCCTGAGCAGCTCTCCTGCAGGGCTCCTTCAGTGGCACTTGACTGCACGCGGCTGAGCCTCTGCAGAGTGCTGCCCGCACCCCGTGCTGCACCACGCTGAGTTCTTCCCATCCTTAGACCCTCCGCAGCAGGCCGCGCTCCCACATCACCGTTACCCATTGTGACGCTAATGTCTGAGGTTGGCTGGTTTCACAGCTTGCCCAATGCTCCCCTGACTGCTCTCTTTGGTATGAACTCCTCCTTACACTCTGGTCCAGATACGCCTTCATGATGATTGGTAAATTTGCTCTAAAAAGCTAGACTGGGTTTTAGGGTTGGGAGCAGGATCTTCTGAAATCATGCAAGTTTTTGATCGCTTGTGATTGATGAATCGGATTTAGAGTGCTGAGCTTTGGGGAATGACATTTACTAAATTATCATCTTTGCCTTAGAAAACTGGGCTCTATTTTCCTCCCATCAAAACGTCCAGAAAGAGCAGAGCTTGGAAAGAGAATGAATCAGCAGATGAAGCACAGAAAGAGAGAAGCTTTTACAGCCAGGGCTATTTTGGGAATTTGGTTGTTTTCCTTTGTGAGGATAATTCATCATTTCTTTCTTCCATTATTTAATGTGCACAGAATTTTGTTAAAAGGCAATTTGGTAAATTGCTGGCTTGAAATATGATTAGAAAATGATTATTCTGAATCATAACCAGCCAGACACTTTTTCTTGTGCAAAAGCCAGACCCACGATGAAGGACCAGAAGTCCTGTTGACCAGAAACGCTAGCTGACATTAACTGGCCGTCCTGCCCTGGGCTACCCACGAGGAGGTGGCCTCGTGAGCATCTGCGCGGCCCACGCCTGCCACCTCCTGCCCAGAGCCGTGGGAGGCAGAGCTGAGACGCTGCAGGCTGGAGACGCTCCTGCCTCCTTGGTGCCGGCCTTGACTCTGCCTGGCATTCCTTTCAGCCACAGGAAGTCAGAACTCAGATAGAGTCTGGGCTCTGTTCGTCCCACGTAGGAGGTTCTGGTCTGCGTGTCCTCCCCAGACAAGTAGCTTGACCACAGAATCTGACATCCAAGCTAGTGGAGTTTTGGGAGTACAAGTAAAATATAATTGAATTTGAAGTTTTTGAAATATTTATTTTCTGAATGACAAATTGATTTCATTGTGTTGATAGATCTCTAAAATACTTGTATTTAAAATCTACCTAATATATGAAAATAGCATATGCTAAATCAACATTTAATTTTCATAATGTTCATTCAACTTTAAAATAAGCAGAATTTTGGGCATATATTTAAAAACTACCAGCTAGCTAGAATATTTTTTCTACTATTAAGTCACTGGTATTTTTCTGGAGAATGTATTTTTAATAAGGTGTTAATTTTTCAATTTTTTCAAAAAATTAGCTATAATATTTTACAAAGTTGAATTTTATGATGAATAAATTTGAAGTTACAGAGGTCATTAATTTAAGACCCAGCTATACAACCATGACATTTTAAGTTGAGAGAATATTCTTTCAACAGATGCTGATGCATGCTAAGAGCAAATTTCTGAGCAAAGTAAGGGCTTCTTTTTAATTTTTTTTTATTTTTTAATTTGTTCTAATTAGTTTTACATGACAGTAGAATGCATTTTGACACATTGTACACAAATGGAGCCCAACTTCTCATTTCTCTGGGTGAACATGGTGCAGAGTCACACTGGTAGTGTAATCATATGTGTATATAGGGTAATGTCTGTCTCATTCCACCGTCCTTCCCATTCTCACACCCACACCCCTCCCCTCACTCCCCTCTGCACAATCCAGAGTTCCATCATTCTTCCCTATCTTTGCCACTCCCACTATGGATCAGCATCAGCTTATCAGAGAAAACATTCAGCCTTTGGTTTTTTGGGATTGGCTTATTTCATTTAGCTTGATATTCTCCAGCTCCATCCACTTACCTGCAAATGCCACAATTTCATTCTTCTTTAAGGCTGAGTAATATTCCATCATGTATATATCCCACATTTTCTTTATCCATTCATCTGTTGACGGGCATCTAGATTGGTTCCATAGTTTAGCTACTGTGAATTGAGTTGCTATAAACATTGATGAAGGAGGGGCTTCTGTGTTTTCTTGGGGTGAGTACTGGGAATTGAACTCAGGGGCACTCAACCCACTGAGCCAAACCACCAGCCCTATTTTGTATTTTATTTAGAGACAGGGTCTCACTGAGTTGCTTAGCACCTCGCAGGTGCTGAGGCTGGCTTTGAACACACAATTATCTTATCTCAGCCTCCAGAGTTGCTGGGATTACAAGCAAGCGCCACCACACCCGGCAAGGAGGGGCTTCTTGATGCCAAGTTTTACATTGAAACACAGAAATGTTTCAGGCTGAATGTCTTCCCACCTTCTGACGTTTGCCTCAAGCATTATTGTTGCTTAAATACTTTGTAAGGTAAAACCTGTTACATAAGTTGCCTGTGTTTATGAAGTTTAAATGCTCCACTAAGTTTCGATGTTGAAAATCTCAGGTCTCCTCAATGTCACTTTGTCCTGCCAAACACACCTTGGTGTAGTTGGAAGTTCACATCCCTCCAAAAATGCTTCACGAAAGCTGGGACATGAGCTTCAGAATTACGTTTCACATTGTATACAAATTCTCGTCTTTTTAAGAAAAATTGTTGAGTTGTGTAATTGTTAAGACTAAATTTCTGTCATGTAATTAGTTATAATTAGTTATTAGAACAAATTAAAAAATTTTAAAAAGACTAACTCTCCCGCTGTTGCTGCCTCTTAGCATTGACACAGAAACTTGTGATTTGCTAGGAATCTTCAGGAGCTGATGTCTTCTTTCCCTGCATCGCTGATCTCCTAGGTTGGGAAATTCCCAGTTTTGTGCAAAGGAGTTCAAAACGTTCACTCTACTCAGGATGCGCTGAATGATTTACAAACATGGGGATTAAAAGCATAAATCTCTTCCAAAAATATTCTTACTGATACATGTTGTATGTCAGGTACATGAATTTTGAATGCACAGCTTGATCTTAATGATTTAAAAAATGAATACTCCAGGGCAGCCACAGCCTAGATAGAGACGGACTGTGTCCCCCCCCCCCCAGCCTCTGCCCCAGTGAGACTCCTGCATGTGTGGGTTATATATGGCCTCTTCACACAGGGACAGGGGCCCTGCGGATGTGCCGCCCTGACCCCTGCCCCTAGTACGTGCTGCGTTACAGGGTGGTCGGAATGAAGATCCACGTCCCCTGACCTTCAGGTGGTGGCCGTGCTGTTTCCTGGTACCTGGCTGAGCCACGGCTGAAGCAAAGGTCTTGACAGGAGACGGAGGAGGAGACTCAGAGGGAGCCACACGGCTACTGCCCCATCCGGCCTTGAAGATGGAGGGGCCAGGGACCAAAGAGCAGAGGACCCCAGTCCCCGAAGCTGGACACCAGGGGGTAAGTGTGCCCTCCCCTGGCTTCCAGCAAGGAGGGCCCCCTGACGGCCTTGGCTTTCAGCCAGGGAGAGCCTCTGTGGACCTCTGACTCCAGAGAACGGATGTCCACTGTTTTAAGCAACTAACTTGATAATTTGCTATAGCAACAGTGACAAGGGAAGACGCGCCATGCTTTAGATGGACCTGCTTTCGCTTCTGGGTTGAGGTTTCACTTAAAGGACATGCACAGCTGTGGGCTTGTATTTTGGCGAGTCTGGGAAAGGTGTGGCCCTGGTGACCAACTTCCCCTCAGACATGGAACAGTCCCCCTCTCAGAAAGAGCTGCCTTGCAGGCAGGGCCGCCCCTTCCCCAGAGATGGCCGCTGTTCTCGCCTCTGCCACTGTGAGGGGTCTGGCCTGCTTCTGAGTTCCCCTGAGGCGGAGCAGGCGGCTGGCTGGGGCAGCCCGCCTGTGGTGCCCGGCCTGCTGGTTTGGATCTGTCCCTTGGCGGGTCTCCCGCTTGGGGACATGGTGGGCAACGCCGTGAACCTTGCTCTGGAAGTCAGCTCTGGTCACTTCCACGGCTCAGACACAGCCCTCGCTGTGGAGCTCCGAGCTGCCAGGGGGTGGTGGGGGGACACGGGGTCTGACACTCCTCCTGGGAAACGGCCAGGGTCTCTCCACGCGGCCGGCTGCCCTGCACTCCCACCAGCCACGCGTGGAGCTCGGTGGTGCTGAGTTCTTGGTAACAGGGCACTGCCAGCCGTGCTCACCGTGGCCCTGTAGCGTGAAGTGGCATGTCACCGTCAGATTAGTGAGTCTCCACGGCGACTAGCCGCACGAGTGCGTCTCTGTGCATTCACTGGCCAGCACACACGCTTGTCTGCGAGCCCTCCCTCGGGCTCCTACCTGCTTTTCAGTGCCCGTCGGACGCTGTCCCTGGATCCTGAGCATTTTCCTGGCCGCGTCTCAATCGTGCTTCCTCCCTGCTCGATGTGCCTTCGGAAGAGCACGAGTTCATTACGGTCTTGCTGGCTCATTACAGGGTTTTCTCTTATTTTCTGGATGGTGCTTTCTGTTCTAAGAGTTGCAATGGAAAGAAAGCTCACGTCCAATTTCCCTTCAGGCTGACGCGCCATCTTGGATTAGCCATTTCGTCCGGCACAGCGCAGAGGTCAAGTCTTAGTTTCCTTTCCCTGGATGTCTTGATGTCCTGACATCACTGATTGCACCAAACACTGTTTAATCATCATCTGTAGCCTAAGGAATGTCATGTAGCCGTTCTGTGGCTGGGCACATGTGAACGTGTGTCACCCAGCAGTGAAGGTCTGACTTTGGCTCACGGGGTCTCTCAGCTGGTTTGAATGCACCAGTATCATAGTCTTATTCCAAGTGCAATTCTGGTTTACAGATTTTAAATTTGGTGAAAATATGTTTTGGAAAGACATTTTGGCTCACCAAAATTATCGTACATGTTATTACACAAAGTAAACAATTCTGTGTTCAACATTGTATCCTTAACTGAACACAGGAGAAAATTGGCAAGAATGTTTCACATCCATCAAAACAAAGCAAAACGAAACAACTTTCCCAAAGTTTCTCTTTGAATTATCAACACATTATATTCAGCTATCATAATTATTTAGTTTTCTATTTAAAATGTCTCCTGATGTTGATGTAAAACTGCATCATCTTTTACCAAGCTTTTCTCTCATGGAACCAATTTGTTAATAGCTATTTCTTCACTCTTTGTGCATGCACAAGAAGACTTGGAATTGAAAATGCACAACGCTCATTTAGAATACAGTCCTTTGATTTAAGGTCAAGCTGCTTGGAGCAAGTGATTCACCTCAGCTGCTGCGGGCACTGTATGATCACCTTCGGGCACCGTCTCATCAAGTTACTGATCCTTCCCCAGCAGGTCTGTGTCCTTAGATTTTTATGTGCTCTGTGATGTCACCATGCTGTGCTCCAGCTAGGAGGATGGTAAATACTGACAGATGTTTTGTACGTGTTACATATTTATCACCAACATTCTTGAGAGATACAAATAATTTTAATTAAGCATGCACTTTCACATTTTCGCTCATTACTGCTGAAGGTGTTTAATAAAAGCAATGTCAAATAAAATAAACAAACAATCATGTTTTTTACAGGATAATACATTAGCAAGCTGTGGTAGCAAGAGCCTGCAGACCTCCTGGTGATAATGATTCTGCCTCTCTTTCCTGCACCACGACCCAGGATTTCCCATATTTGCCACTAACCTTGCTGAAGGTGGCCTGTGGCACGGTGCATCTTGCAGGCTTCGGCAAGTGTCGTGACAAAATTGGCTAGTAAATCAATAGATGGCAGGGGCAGCCGGTTGTGAAACTTCTCATTATGGCGTGGGGGAGGGGACGCAGCCGCTCCAGCTGCTTGTGTCTGAGCATTTTTATTAGCAATCGCCTCCCGCGTGCTGCCCTTGGAAGGAAGGTCATGCAAATCTCATATCCCGCCTGTAGCTGGAACCATGAGAGAGAGCGCTACGCTACCTGGTTCACCTTATTTTTGTGCAAAAAGGCAAGGGTACCTGGTTCAATGTGGAAAAACCCAAGACAAATCTTAAGTCACACTGGAAGCCAGAGACAGTCACAGACCGGACTCTTGGGACAGTTGATGGCGCCCTACACAGCTCTGCGGATTCTTCCACTTCCGCCTGCAGCTCACAGAAGCACTGTCCTCCCCGGGGTGTGGCCTTCCTGTGGACATCTGGCTCGGGTTTTAGCCATTGCTGGACTCAGCGCTTCACAGGAACAGCCGTCACGATGGGTTTGATTGGCCACTGGGGACGTTCTCCAGGGAGGGTGCTCAGACACGTTTGCTGACGTTCAAGGGGTGCAGAAGGAGGAAAGTCAAAGAAGGACAATGCTCATAGCTAAGCTCCAGGGGAGAGCGTGGGGGACACGCTGTGGGGATGTGCGGAGGCCCCAGGGCAGGATGAGCTGCAGATACCTGGGATGGCCTGGGGACGCCTTTCCATTATGTCGTTTGCACTTTTTTTGTGACCATAGTACTTGAAAATATCAGTTCTCTCTTACAAGCAGGCGATGTGCTTCACGCTCCCAGCAGACGCCCGACACCTTGGAGGGCTTGTCCACTATGCCTTCACATACGCAGCTGTGGTCAAGTTTAGTTTATAAAACATGCACAGGAAGAGATGGGCAACAAAAACCAACAATGAGATAGAATAGCTGTACCAGGTGCCGTGGAAGCCGGCTCCAGGGCTGCTCCAAACCCACAGTGCTTTCCTCCTGCGTCCCAACACATGTGCACCTGTGCACACACATACTCGGGGCATTTGGTAGCATGATAACATGTAAAAAAAAAACCAATTATGGGGGCTGGAGTTGTGACTCAGTGGTAGAGCGCTTGCCTGGCATGTGTGAGGCCCTGGGTTCAATACTCAGCACCACATGTAAATAAATAAAGTAAAATAAAATTAAATAAAATAAAATTAAATTAAAAAGATCCATTGACAACTAAAAAAATTTTAAGAAAAATATAATTATGAGTATGAGTACCTTTATGATATCATAAACTTTTAAAACTACATATGTAAATAAAATATGAAGATACAAGCATGTATTTAAGTAAGGTATGACAGTAGCAAATTAACTCTGAAGTCCCAAAGACTTACTGTAGCCAAAGCTTTTGTCCCACCCCAGTTCCAGACGCAGGGCACAGTGCAGGTTCTCTTCCATGTAGTGCCTCAGGCAACAAGCTGGCCCAGGCTCCAGCCCCCTGTGTCTGCAACCTTCACATTTACTGCAGCTAAGGAGCATGCACCTGCTCTGGAGGGCATTGTCCATCCACATCACACCTTGCTCTGCTCCCAGGCCATTGTCCAAACGAGAACACGGAAGCACGGCACAGAGACTGCCTGTCTGTTGCTCTCTGCCGTTTGGCTTCCAGTGAGACCACCAGGAAGTGCCGGGAGGTCACAGAGCTGGACAGTGTCTCTCCCAGCATGTTCTCCTGCACGCCTTGTTTTGACCAGGTCTCACTGGTTTCTCTTCTGTAGATACAGTCCTCCCCTGAGATCCCTGCCAGCCTTAGGGAAGGCTATGGTTTCCTATTTTTGCTAAGAATTCTTGAACACCATCCCTGGTAGCTTTCTTTCTTTTTTCTTTTTCTTTTCTTTCTTCTTTTTGTGTGTGCGTTGGTTTCTTTAGACCTTCCCAGGACTTTTGTTCACTTCGACTGACCCTTTTCATCGTGTGTCCATCTGTGTCCTGCTGTGGGCCTTCACTGATGTGGTTTCATGGTTACTACATGACAACACTTGCCTGCCCGGGAGAGGCGTCCTCAAGTCCTGTCCAGGAGCTGAACTGAGCTGGCAAGTCCAGGCTCCGTAGAGTGCACAGTGGCCTTGACTCAGGGGAAGACGTGGGACTCCGAAGGGGGTTGTCCACACCAAAGGCACAGTGAAGGGGCACCAGGAGCCATTTGCAGCAGGAGCCGTTCAGGAAGTTGCTGAGAGATGCTGGGCTCTGGGGGCCCAGGAAGTTGAGGTTCATGTGGATTCTGAAACTGTGTTTGGTAGTCACATCGCGAAGACCCCATCTGAAGGAGGGACTGTTGCTCTTACTCCATTAGCTCTGGCCTCTGGTCTCCTGGAGAACTTCCCTGTTCCGGTTCCCACATCCACCTTCTGGGAAGGCCTTCTCCACTGACTCTGATCCATTTGCCTAAGTCAGATGCAGGCTTCAGGGAATGTACCCACATTGAGGGGAGCGTGGCTTTGTCAGCCCACTCTGTCTCCAAAACGTTAGGGCCTCAAGCTTTAAACCTTTCTATGCTTGTTTAGGCCAAGCTCACAGGGCACATGGCAAGGTCATTCTGCAAAAGTTCAGCAGGTTTCTGGCCTGTTTTCTGTAAACACGATTGACTCACATCCATGCTCAGCTGTCACAGAAGAATCACATCAGGAAGAGATAACAGGCTGTGGACACCCTAGTCGCAGCAATTGCACCAGGGTCCAGACTGCTGCAACAAGGGAGAGAGACTGAAGTCACCCTGGAACCCGGCAAGGACAGCTGGGACTGTCCTCTTGATAGTGTGAGCGGTGCCAGGCATGGAAAATTCCTAAGAAGACTGATGAGGTAGCCAGGGGGGAAGAGGAGGTTGATCAGACATGAAGAGGAGGTGATTGTCGCCAGCTTGGCTTAGCAGGATTCTTGCTGAAACTGGAGTCAGTGGAGGTCTTGGCTGAAACTAGGCTCTGGGGGCCCAGGAGGAGGCCTTGCTGAGAGGAGCCACAGGCAGCCTGGTCAAGGCCTGATCCTCGTTGCCGTCTGCTTCTTGACTGTATGTCTCCAGAGTCTGCCCTTTCTTGATGGAGGCTACTTGGAGGTGTGCTTGCATGTTCATTGCTCAACGTCTTTCAAAGCCCGTGTGTTACTCTTTGAACTCTAGACATAATGGGATGGCCCAATGTTGCAGAAGCCCTGGATTCTGAGCTCTCTGCTCTCGTTCATCTGCATCTGCAGACCAAACCTCCAGCTCGCTGTCTTTCCCACAGCACCTTTCTGACACCAACTAGTGACCAGCACTCTCTACTGCTCTGCCATGCACCATTGGCGTCCGGAGCCGGTCCTCTTGCCCTGTGCTGCTCTACTGCTGACTGCATCAGTGCCAATGGTTTGTACTTGAGCAGCACTTCACCTTGCACAGCATTGATATCGTTATGATAACCTGATGCTCTGCTGCAATTACAGACGACTGCTCAAGCTGCACAGGTTGAACACCCGCTCACATGGCGAGGGGTGAGGTGGGAGGGGCCGCGTGCTGAGCTGCAGCCCACTGACGGGCAGCTGGAAGCGTGGAGCGGGGCGCCCCCAGGAACTGCAGCAGCAGAAGAGAGGACTGAGGGCTTGCTCGGCTGCTCTCGAGTGCACCGACCTGCGTTCACAGTCACTTTGCTCATGGCCTGATGACAGACATGTTGATGTGGCCCAGAGTGATTGGCAGGGAGCAGGGAATGTGGCAGCACAAACTGGCATTTGGTACCTCGTGGAGCATCGGTCACCACAGGCTTTAAAGACAGTAAAAATAAATAATTATATGTAAGCACACACACTCGCACACACACTCGCACACACACGTGCTGTTTGGAAATAGCCACTGTGGGAAACTGCAATTTTAATAATGTTATGCTATGCATCCTTTCATATTTAGAACGTCTTGGAGGGCTGAACTTTCCAGGAATGGCCACGCAGTTATCTCCTGTTCCATGTGTACCTCCTCAGGGACCAGTCCCTTCAAAGGCTGGGTCTGCCTACCTTGCCCGGGCCATGGAGCCAGGCTGGCCTCAGGGGCTCACTTGTAACCAACAGAGGTAGCAGAAGTGATGGTGTAGAAGTGGCCAGCAGCTTCTGTCTGCTCTGACTGAATGTCCTGTTCCCAGAATTCATATGAGAAGCCTGAAGACCCGATGCAAATGGAGGAGAGGGCGGGCCCTGCCGGGGGCCAGGTCACAACAGTGGAGACTTGTGATGCCCTTGGTGTGCTCTAAGTGATGGCCAGAGAGTTCTGGCCTCTGTCTGTCCCTCCCATCTTCACCGTGTGAGGATACAACCAGAAGGCATCGTGTCAAAACAGGAAGCGGGCTCCAAGACACCTTCTGGCTCCTTGACCTTCAACTTCAGCCTTCGGAACCATGGAAAATAAACTTCTGTTGCTTAAGCCCTGAGGCTGTGGTGGGCTTGTCATTTTGTGGGTTTGGACAAATGTGCAATGAGTCACATGCATCATGGCAATATCACCCAGAACCGAGCCACGGCCACCAGGTCCTCTGGGGGCCACCGTCATCCCTGCCTCCCCAAACCCCTGACACTGTGACTGGCTGACACTTTCTTTTGTAATGATCCCTCTCGTGACCCACCTGCCATGTTGGAGAAGCCCAAGCCGCATGCAGAGGCCACACGCAGGTGGTCAGTCAACGGATCTAGCTTCAGTGTCCCCAGCCTGGCTGTCGGAGGGGCCTGCAGAATCTTAAGTCTGCCTGGCCGAGGCCCCTGGCGTTGTGGAGCAGACACGAGCCTTCCTGCGTCCTGTGCAGACTTCCAACACCTGTGACCAAGGGGTAGATGAACTGTGGTTACTTAATACCACTGGGTGTCAGGGGCTTGTCTTACAATAGATGTGCTGTACCTCAGATCTGGAGTGTCCCCAAGCCCCATGAGTTACAGCCTTGGTCCTCACCTGGTGCTATTGAAAGTGGTGGAACCTTTAACGGGTTAGGAAGTCGTGTCACCGGGGTGTGACCTTGGAGGGGATGCTGGTTTTACTCCCTGCTTCCTGGCTGTCACGGGGAGGGCAGGTCTCCTGTGCCAGGCACCCCCACCATGATGAACTGTGCCACTGCGTGGTGAAAACAGCAGGCCAGCTGATCAAGGACTGACACCTTTGAGACTGTAAGGCAAAATAACCTTTTCTCTTCTTAAGTTGACTTATCTGGGACATTTGTCACAGCAGTAGAAAGCTAACACAGATGGTGTCTTATGGGTGTATTATTTTAACATTTTAACACCTTGGAAGTTAGAATACATTTTATATATGACAAAATATGGTAACGAATGAATATGAGTATAGTTTACATGAAAATAGAATGCAGGGAGCTCCCTCATATTTATTTTATACAAGAAATACATTATGTAAATGTACAAATACACATACATGCTCTGGAGTAGATTTTACCCATATTATATGGCATGAAATAACGCTATGGATCACACTGAATGGGTCTGACCTTCGGTCAGCGAGCTGCGTTGGAGGTCTCCTGGCTGCTGCTGTCTTCCGTCGTCTGTGGCTGTTTAAGTGCTCACTCCACCTTCCACAGTAGGTGTCAATGACTGTGCTGAGTGTCAGGAATTAGCACGGCACGTGGGATGTGTGAGACAGACCAGCCCTGTCCACGCGGGGCCAAGGCTCACTGGGGACACACATGAAGCCCCGTGTTCGTAAGCTTCTGCAAGTTGTCCTGAGGGAGAACACAAGGGTCCCCTGAGGACCTGAGATGGGACCTGGTGCTCAGAGAGGGAGGACATCCACCCAGCTCAGGCTGGAGGGCTTTGCCACATGCCAGGTCATCTCTGGGCTGGAGGCCAGAATGGCTGGGGCCAGGGAGCAGGGGCAGGGGTGAGTGTGGGAAGCACGGGGAATCATGGGCTCCTGAGGTCTGGGGAGGCGTTGCCAGCCCCTGTTGGTAGAAGTCGGTGGCCCTCAGTAGGTGAGCAGGCCATCAGGGAGTGGAACATGAGTGCTGAGAGAGTGAGTTACGGAGTCACGGGAAGACAGGGAGAACTTCCCAGGTGTGTCACTGAGCGAGTGAGGACAGCCTGGAAAGGCCACATACCACTCCATTCCAACCACAGGACGTGCTGGACAAAGCAAAGCCGTGGACACAGTGCAAGAACCAGACACCATGGAGGGCTGGAGGGGAGTGGGGACCAGTGGGGCCCGGGGGCCTGGGGCCGTGGGGCTGTTCTGGGCGACACTGCCCTCGTGGGCCAGGGCACCATGCATTTGTCCAAACCCACAGGGTGTCCGCCGCCCAGAGTGAGCCCTAGTGGGGCTGTGGACGCGTCGGGGTCAGAGTCTGTCCTCGTGGTTCAGCTGTTGTGACCAACGTGTCACTCAGGTGGGGGACGTTGACAGTGTGAGGGAGGTGGGCTTGTGTGGGGAGGGGAGTGTGGGAGATCTCTGCCTTCCTCTCACGTTTGCTTTGAACCTAAAACTGCTGTGAAAAGTTGAACTCTCCGTACAATAAAATGCAGAAGCACTGGGCCATTTGATGTGCATTTTCAGAAGTGAACGTCAGGGTCACGGTTGCCGCAGCCCCTGCCAATGGCTCTCAGCCGTTTGCTGCCATATCCTAGTGGCCCTAAAACCGAGCACCTGGGCAGGAGGGGGAGTGGCAGGGAGTCCAGTCCCGTGGTGATTGTGCAGGAGAGAGGGAGTGTGTGACCCAAGGTGTAGGCCGCTCTGGTGGCTTGCGAGCGATGGGAGGGGCTTTCCTGTGGGGAGCGCCCTGTGCCTCTGTGCCCCAGAACAATCCCTCCTCCATCGCCCCGTGGGGTTATGCTCCGTCAGACACACCCTGAGCCCACCTGAGTCCCCTGGGTCCGGCCATGGCCAAGGAAGTGGTCCTGGGAGGAGAGGTGGTCATGGGAGTCGCTGCAGCACCCGACCCACACGCTCTCTTCCTCCCTTGCTGGTCCCTTTTCCTTCCTGCCTGCCCCTTCCGTCCTCTTCCTTCCTCCTTCCCAAATCCCTTCCAGATGGCTCTATGCACGGTGAATGGGGCAGCCCCACGGTGGGGAATGGGAAGGTGCTCCTGCCCTTGCCTCCCGGTCTCTTGCTGGACGCTGCCGGGTGGTTGGCAAGTGTACGGGGGCAGTGCCAGGCTGGGCAGAGGCACATGGGTGGCCGAGCTAGTCCTGCACCTCTCTGTGGTGGCCAGGATGGTGGAGCTGGACTCCTGCGGTACCGCCCAAGGGTGCTGGGTCCTCCCCGGCCTTCTGAGGCCTCTGGGACACACTCAGTGAGGATGGTCCTAAGGCGTCAATTTGCAGGCCTGTCCCTTTGCCCACAGATGTCATTTCTGTGACTTCATCCCTTCATCTACCTGTTTCTTCACGGCCTTCAGATCTGTGATTTCAGAGAGGGAAGACTGCAGAGACCCAAGGCCTTTAGGGGCCCACAGGGCACTGAGCTCTGGACCCAGGGCCATTTTCTCCCAGTGTGGCCAGACTGGATCACCCTTTGGTAAAGCACATTGCCTCATCCTGTGCACTTGAGATCCGTCTGGGGGCCCTGGTCTCCCGCATCTTTCTTGTCTGATATGCTCTGCTGGTGAGGAAATTCAACCTGGGTCTTGTGGACATTAGTCTTTGTGATGACCATGAAAATGGATTATTTCAGTGTTATTATTGCAAAGAAGGCTTCAGCTCTGCTGGCCCTGGGGACGGTGCTGTGGTAAGGCCTCTCCCTGCTCCTGTTGCCCTCGCCTAACCAGCCACGGGAGACCCCAGAGGTAGGCGAGGCTGCCCAGGAGGTGGGCAAATGTCTTCTGTGCTGGAAACGCACCGGGTTGGGTCACACGCCCCAGCCTGCGCCTCTGATTGGCTGTTTGGCATGCCAGGTTGTTGCAGTGCCACCCAGGGCCACAGGAATTGTCACCAAGCATATTCATTAACATGATTGAGGTCTTCACCAGAACCCTTCCCGAGGCCCCAGAAACACCCAGAAAATGCCAACATTCTGGAGAAGGAGCGGGCAAGGGTGAAGCCCTGCAGCATCCTCGGCTGACCTCAGCTCTAGGTGCGGCTGGAAGTGCGGCTTGGATTTGCTTTGTCTGGGGACAGGATGATGTATTTCATTATTGTTGTGACTCCGAGATCCCATCAAGCATCTGGCATCCTCAGCGTCCAAGGAGACCGGACAGGCTGAATAAACCTGGCGGTGAGCAGCCAGAGGCCCAGCACAGGGCCATCTGCAGAGGCATGGAGCGCTCCGGAGCTGGCCCAGGACCAAGAGCAGCGTGCACCCTGCAGGGCCAGTGAGGCTTGGAGGCCGGAGCCGAGGAGCTTCTCCCCTGCCTCAGCGGGAAGTGAAAATGAGGCACCTGGACCTGGGGAGGGTCAGTCCTGGGTCGCTGAAAGTAACACCACAGCCTCCTCTCTCACATGGTTTGTGAGCAGACGCTGGACACAAACCGTGTTGCTGCCTGAGCTCTGAGAACGTGGGACTTTAAGACTCAATCTGCTTTATCCAGAGCAGCCTGAGCCCCGGGCAGCCCCAGCCTCCCTCGTCCTGTGTGGAAGCAGCTGTCCAGTTAGCGCTTTACCACGCTTCGTTGAGAAGAAGGCACACAGAGACTGCGGGGTCCACCTGAGGGAGGCACAGACCAGCTCCACGAGAGCGGGGCTGGCCGGCCCGCACGGGTGGAGCGCGAAAGCAGGCCCACCCCGGGGCACAGGTCAGCCAGGAGACAAGCGGGCAAAGGCACAGAAGCAAGCGGTGCAGACGGGCCGGGACCAGGCAGGAGGCGTGGGTAGAGCAGCTCAGCTCAGAGGAGCAGACCGGAAGTGCCCGAGGTCAGTGTGGTGTCACTTAAGCCAACTGGCCTCAGAAGTAATTGTGTGTGGGTGCACAAGTGTGAAAAGTGAAGGGTGGAATATGCTAGTGTGTGTCTGGGCGTACATGTGTGTGCACGCCGTGTGTGCACATGTGCCTGTGTGCTACGTGTGGCGTGAGGATGTGTGGGGGGTGGACACTGATTTCCTCGACCTTGGCCTGACTCTAGAGCTGCTCTGACGTGACTCCGGCACAGCCGCTGCATCTTTAAGGTCCTCCCCCAGCAGGAGCCAACACTGGGTCTGAGCTGCTCTGGTGGCATGTGGTGCCTCGATGGCACCTTCAAAAGTAGGACATCGCTTAGTTGAGGACCCAAGGTCACTCACCTGGCAGGGCTCGGTGCCACATCCCCTCTGCCTCTCTGAGCCCGCCAGTGACCAGCACAGCGCAGACTGGCTCAACAGCCGGGCCTCGGGGTCCAGGAAGCTCCTGCCTGGCTCCCCAGTCTGCAGCACAGGCTTGACACCATGAGGCAGCCGCAGGGCCACCTGGGAGGGACCCGCCTGCCCCACAGACTGTGTGGCAATGTCTGCAGGGGGAGGTCCTGTGCAATCTCCCAGATGAGGACTTGGTGGCACTGCTGATCTGGCTGGAGTCTGCGGTGCTCACCCGGGGTCACTGCGCTTCCCCACCAACGGCTTCCCTTCCAAAATGGTTCTGGGACTCTCCAAGAGGTCAGGGAAGGGAGGCAGCCCCCGGGGCCGGAGCCAGCAGCCGACGATCCTCCCCATGAGCTCCCCACCGGCCCAGTGCTGGGGTAATGGGGTCTCCCCCTCACAGCACCCTCTGCAGCAGCGTGGCCCGGGACTGCCTCTCCCTCTCTCAGCAGCGCCCCTCCGTGCTGTGTTGGGATGGCTGGCTGTGCCGTCCAGGTTGAAGGTCACCTCTGGTCATTGCCCCCAAATGCCATCAGGATGTCCAGACTCTGCCGTGTGTAAAGCACCTCTGAGAGTCTAGCTAAGACAGGAAGCGTGGCACCGGCTCCTCCGCCCACGGGGATGTGCCGTCTGTCATTGTCATTTTTACCTGTGAAATTCCACCTGGCATGGTTTTCTGGACCTTGAGGATTATCTCCTCTCTTTTGGGGACCACGGGGCCCAAGGATTCTTGATCTCTCCCCCTCTCCACCCTCCACTTCAGCCCATGTCCACACACAGGTGCCCGTCTGCTTCCAGAGACGCTGCTCCTCCCTCGGTGCTCAGTCACAGCCATCTTGTCATCTGACTCCATTTGGCCCCCAGCCTCTGCCTTGCTGCAGAGAAGGAGGACTGGGCCAGATCCCTGGAGTGGCCTCCTCAGGCCTCTTATGACAGAATGTTAGGGGACAGTTGTTGGAGACTAGAGAGGAAGGAGTTCCAGTGACCACGGGCACAGCAAGTGCCAGCACTGGACGATTCAGAGTCCCTCGGAGGAAGGTCTCACCGAGTGAGAGAAGGGCAGCTGTGACACTCCTGGCCCAGGAGGGGGTGAGGGGACGTGGGACTTTAACAACGACCGCCTCCAATGCTCCTGCGGTGCTCTGCTTGCATTCCTTCCCCCAAACCCAGTTTCACAGCAGGAAGGCATGTCAATGGGCTTGAGCCAAGGGCGTCACCATGTCACCACACCCATCAACCCAGAGGCTGCCCGTCGGAGGGCAGGGGGCTGAAGGAGACCCCGCTGCCGCTGCTTGGGAGCCCAGCTTATGCCTGCCAGGGAGGCCGCTGTGTGGGCCGACTCAGCCTCACCAGGACACCTGGCGTGGGGATGAGGAGTGGCAAAAGGTCCCTTGGAAGACACTCTCACACTTTGCTTCTATCCCTGTGTCGCTACCTCTGCTGGTGGACCACCGGAGGACGACTGTTGGTTGAACCGGGAGCTGAGACTGTCTCTGGCATTCGGGCTCCTCAGACCCTGAGCTCCAGGGTCACCCACTGGCTGGCGTGGTCACTTTGGTAATCAGGAGACCTGCATTGCTGCCCATGGTGGAGACAGGGAGGCTGACATCTGTGACCGAGGGGTTCTCTCATCGCCTTGTGATACTCCCATCTCTGAAAGTTAACCGACAGCTGGCAGAGAGTACAGGCCACCGAGTTCTCAGACCTCAGGAATAAGAAGTCGGTCACCCAACCAGCTCAGACCAGTGCCCGAAAGTCAAGGCTGGGGACTGGTATACCTGGCGTGGTACTGAGGGATGTGCTCGCCAGCCAAGACTGCTCTCCTGGCCGCTTCCTCCCCGCTCTCCCGTCTGCACCTTGGCGAGCTGCTCTCCCTTCTCTCCTTCTCGAATTCCTCTCTGAACCACTGTGGGTGCTCAGCCTCAGGACTGTGTCTCTGGGTGAGAGGATCTCAGGGGGGCTGGCCAGAATTTGGGGAGCGACTCCTCCTTCAGAGATGATTGCGTAACTGCCAGCCAGATGAGGCAGTGTGCTTTTGGACCTTTATTTCTCCCCCTTTGGGGACAGAGGGTCTTCATTCATGCAAAGGGATCTGTATTTCATGAGGTGAAGTCATGCAGGTGTTAGTATCGAGTGTCCAAATGCACAGGTGTGTAAATTCACAGGTGTGTGGAAGGGTTTGGCCCGAGGCCAAGCAGGAGCCAGGGTGGACAGAGAGGAGCTATTTCCTCAGGTCTGGGCTCCGCAAACATGTGTCCCTTGCAGATGCTCCCATAAGGCTCTGCCCAAAGGACAGCAGGGCGCCTGGGGGACTGGAGCAGGACAGGACTTGTTCCTTCTCTTGTCAGGCTTGTGGTCAGCACCACCTCTCCAGTGGCCCACACTCTGGCATGCAGCTGATCCCAGCTCCAGTTTCCCCATAATCCGAGCCCCATGGGGTCCTTCCCAGATTCTGCAGCACCAGGATCTGGGGGGCCTTGGAGAGCAGCCAGGTCACGGCCCTGCAGGACCTCTGCCCCAAGCCTTTATGTCCCAAGTCCAACCTTTAAAAGTAAGAACAGAAGTGGGACTACCTAGGGGATTTGTCTGATGGAGGGTTTTCAGTCAGTGATATGACTTCAAACAAAACTCAAGAACTATGGCAAAGAAAAGAGAAACCTTTTGATTGAAATGATGTGGAGATTGACCATATTCACAAATGGATGAAGCCAACTCCAGAGAAAGAAAGGAGATGGAAAACACTGAAAATGGAGAGGGTCCTTGGCAGGATGAAGTTCTAGAAGGATGGACTCAACCTGGAAGAGGGGGAACTGTTCTCTCTGGGATGAAGAGAAAGGAAAGGGAGAAGAGAGAGTGAGAATGAGAATACGTCTCCACAGGAGGAGAAGCAGGGCCTGGGGGGCAGCAAGTTCCCCCGCCTGAGCAAGCCCGAGGGTCACTTCCGGGCCTCCTGCTCCCCCGCCAAGTTCAGGGCACCTTGATTCCCCAGTTACCGGGAGCACTTGCATTTAATGATGCTTGGGGCCCTCGGGCCTCATTTCCTCTGAAGAAAATCCACAGCCAAAGGTACTTCAGGGATGTGTGCACGACTGCGTCTCTGCTCCTAAATTAATCCCAGCTGCATTTCCAACTCGCATGACAGTTGCATCACTCCTGATTTTTGACTCCCTTCCTGTTTCTCTCTTGCCCTCCTCTGCCCTCCTGGCTTTTGTGGCCCTAGTCAGCAAGGCCTCAATTGTGGGAAGAGGTTCTGTGTCACCAGAGAATGGCTCAGAAGACAGAGGAGGAGATCACTCACATTTCCCCTTTGAGGCCTGCATTTGGGGTTCTCTTGATGTCTCTGGTGACACTTGTCAGTTTCTCAGGGAGTTCATCCTGGACTTGAACTTTCCCTTCTCTTGACTTCCTAGTTCAGGTTCATGTCTAAACACAAGGAATTTTTTTTTCCCTCTTGATCAGAAGTGTAAAAGTTGGACCAAGACATCCAGAGAATCCGCCTGGCGGGCGGTTCCCGGGAAACAGCTCCTGCCATGGAGTTTGCTGGGGATTAGAGGCTCCCATCTTCCCTGGGCCTCGCTTAGGGCAGCAGAAGGGTTCTGGGAGTGGCCCTCTGGTGTGGGGCTTGTCACCAACCTCTTCCTGGCCCCAGGTCAGCATTGCTGGAGGGTCTGCATTTGCCTGGAGGTCCTGGAAATGCCCCACGGCTGCCACTCACGCTGGTTCTTGGTTCCTCTTTCTTGGCCGTGTGTTTGGTGCACTATCTCTCCTGGCTGTTCTTTGATCTTCAGTCATCTTGCTCAGAGATCCACGTGGACAGGCAAGGAATAGGGTCTATGTGTCACAACAGAGCATCCGTGTGTGTGTGTGTGTGTGTGTGTGTGTGTGTGTGTCTGGGGAGGGGAAGAACACCCGAGACACACCTCCAAGGCCACCCAATGGAGAGGTGGACACCCCTCCCTGCACCGCTGGCATTGGAGGAAATAAGCACAGTGTGGTCACCCGGCCCCGTGGTCACCCGTGCCAGTGTCCTCTGGGATCCCACACGGCTCCATCCTGTTCTCTGCCCGGGTGCAGGAGCAGTCCACGCCAAGGCTGCGTGTCCCCAGATGCATGGCTTGCTCGTGGTGGCTGCTGCTCGCCATAGGAAAAGCTAGCGAAGTAGGTCTTATTATTAGCTTTTAGCTGTTGGAAAATAAATAGATTGGGAAGCAGCACGGTCACACACTAAGTGTGAAGGAAAGCCCCTCGTCCTTCTGCAGATCCTCCCATTGACCCTGGGTCCTGACTCCAAAGGACGACTTGGTGGGGGGTGGGGCTCCCTTTGTCACTGCAGAGTCCTGTGTGGGGCTCAGGCCAGCCACAGGCTCCCAGAGACACCTGCAGAAGAGCTGTGAGGTATGCCACATGTTGCTGTTCAGTGAATATTTCAAAATCCCTCAGGGCTGCATAGATTAGGGAGGAAAGGCAGGGCCCGGCTCAATCTCCCTCTTCAGGGACAATGAGGGGCAGAAGCACAGGGAGGACCCAGAGGCTGACGTGGAAACCGGGATCCAGGAAGGCTCTCACTGTGGGCTTTGAAGCTGGGGTTCCTGGAGGCCCAAGTTCCCCCTAGACCACCAATGACCACATTGCAGGGCTGGGAGCAGCAGAGGGGCTGAATGTCATGGTGCCAGGGAGAGGCATGGGTCAGAGAACGATCCCGAGTCCTGGCTCTGACTGCTGTGCCGTCCTGGGCAAGTCACTCCCCTGCTGGGCCTCAGCTTCTCTCCTGCCATTGGGGGATGACAACATGAATGGCAGAGCCCTGGTGGCAAGTGACCCCACAGCCAACAGGTGTGATGCTGGCCCCCGAGTCACAGTGCTGGACTCCCTGTGAAGGCGACACTGAATCCACCTGATTCTAAAGTTCTCTTCCACACGCTGCCTTTCCAGCTTTATTTTTGAGAACAGAGAAGAGGAAACTGGTGAGCAGGCAGGTCCTGAACTGGTCCAGCAGTGACGGAGAGGATGAGTCCATGGTCAGACCCTCTGCCACTGGCTGGGAACGTGGGACACAGAGCTGAGCTTCTCACCAGCCACCACCCAAGAGCAGAATGAGAGCCTAGGTCTACGTGATCTCTTCCCGTGGAAACTGACTCAGAGCAGGGCTCTGACTGAATTGGGTCCCACAAGCCAGGGGCACGGAGCAATGTCTGAAGGGGGCCACTGGCATTCAATGGCTAGAGACCAGAAGTGCTGGACAACACCCACAGAGTGCAGGCAGCCTCCACGAGTGGGAACTGTCCAGTCCCCAATGCTGATACTACTGAGGTTGACTAGATGACATAAACAGGGTGTGTGTGTGTGTGTGTGTGTGTGTGTGTGTGTGTCTCCAGCTTCACATCACCACAATGAAGTGCCAGAAGCAAGTGACTTATACATATAAAAGGCTCATTTGGCTCAGAGCCTGGGCTGTTCAAAGTCATGGCACCCGCTCAGTTCAGTTACGGTGACAGTGGCTGCTGGTGGCACATGGTGGGAGAGTATAACACATGCAGGGTCAGCACTGTCATCTGAGCCTGGGGCCAAAGCAAGGAGAGGGTGGACAGGGCCCACAACCCCCTGCAGGGCTTTCCCAGTGATCTGAGGACCTCCCATAAGTCCTGCCTCCCAAAGGTCCCTCTCACCTCCCAACACAGACACCCTGGGGACGGAGACTTTAATATGTGGGTTTTGGGGACACTCTTACTACACCCCAACCACAGCTCTGTGCCACAGGACACTGACCCAGGAAGAGGTGGCCTTAGAAGTGAAGGGACTCCTTCTCCAACTATGAAAACAATTAAGAGGATGAAACTTCTGTCTCCCTTGAAAGAAGCATCTTTTATTACACTTTTCAGTGAAGAGCCTACGGAATCTGGTCAAGCTTATAAGACGTTAAAATTCCCACCAAATGCATCACCCACTTCAAAGATTATATCCTGCTCTTTAAAAAAATTTCATATTTAGATTCAAATGTCTTTCAATTTAACCTACCTGTTCAATTTCAGATTCATCTTCCCACCTAACTTATAATTATTGAAAAGAATCACAATTCAGGAACACGGGATGTGAACTGTTCTCTCTCCCCCTCCCTCTCCTCCTGGTCTTATGTCATTGTGTAACTAGATTTGGTAATAATTAAGCATTACCAGATGGTGGGGTGGGTATCTACTAACAATTACCCACAGACGCCACACAAACTCCATCTGGCCAAGAGAAGCCGAATCTAGCTGTTCTGGAGGAACACCCCGTACACTAGGGTCGCAGAGAAGCACCCTCTCCTTGGGAGTGCTCAGAGTTAGCAGATCTGATCTCCCTCCCCTCTTCTGCCATATTGGTGTGTGCCATACTTGGTCCACAGTGGTCCCTTGAGAAGGACAACCAGCAGTGCCCCGATCCACAGGCAGTTGTCCAGCGTGACTGCAGGTTTTGGCTCCTGCAGGACAGCAGCCTGAGCATGCCCAGTGCTCCCTGTCCCTGCTTCACCCCGAATCGCACACCAACCACGCACCCACTCCTCAGCATACTTCAGTCCTGCCACACTCCAAGGAATAGAAAATGGGTTCTGAGAAGACCCCAGGAGAAAGGTACCATGAAGGTGGTGCTGATTTGTGCTGGGGCTAGATTCGGGTCCCCTGCAAGGTGTACTGGATGGAATTGGGTGGTGAGCCCTTCCCAATATCCACCTTAACCTCAGACTAACCGCTGGGTCGCGTGCTCTCGCCGAGCTCTGGAGATAGAGACCCCCACCTGCCTTTCTAGACCTCTCTGGATTCATTCAGAGTCTATGAGCACCTACCCCATGCCAGGCTCCCTTCTGGTCTTTTCTGTCCCATCTCTGTCACTTCTTAGCACATGGCCTTGCCTAATTCACTCTTCCTCTCCCTGCTCCCGTTAGACCATCTAGGAGGACAAAGGTGACGTGGGGGGTAGCTTCTCGCTTAGCCGTCTGCCCCGCTGGCTGCGCACCTGTGTCTCCTGGAAGCAGCAGCCACTCAGGGCGGCCACACGCTCCTCTGGGGATCTGTGGAGATGCATCTTGGCAGATGCGAGCTCGCTTCTGTTCCAGGTTGTTTCCGCTGACATTGACCTCGCGGCGAGTTCAGCGCTCAGTGCCTCCCTGCGCACACGCCTGGTGGGCCGACCGCTGCTGTGTTCTTACATAATCACGCTGGATTTGATCCAGAGCCTTTGGCGTTCTAAAAATAGTCTCTGCCATTGATTTATTTTTATACTCCTAACACGGCTGCCAAGTCTTCGCGTGGAGTGGAGCATGAGTCGGAGCGGACACGCGGGTTGGTGTTAATCCCGGCACTCGGAACCGTGAGGAAAAGCTGCAGCTGAAATGACTGGCTAATCACGTGCAAATAGTGCCTGCCCTCGGCTCTTCATAGCTGGCGGGGACCGAGGGGCCAGGGGACAGTGGGGTGTTCAGAGCTGCTCTGCCCCATGGAGCCAGGACACAAATAGCTCCATCCACAGACGGAGGGAGGAGGCCTGAAAGTGCAGCTCCCCAGGGCCACGCTTCTCGACCTGCCTGGGACTCGGCACCCTCATCTGGTTTTGAGGATCATAGAGAATACAGCCCTCCAGCACCACTGGCATGCCTCGTGGACTTATCTAAAGCATTGGGGAGATTTGACTGTGGACGATGAACTCTCCTCTTCCCTCCACTATCATCAGCCTATAACAAAAGAAGTGGTGTAATTAAAGTAAGTTAGATTTCCCCCGTGCTCCAGCTTCTCCCTTAGAGAATGACTCTTTCATAAACAAAGAATGAGTCAAATTCTGGAAAAGAGTAATGGCTTCTTGGCAGGGATTCAGGAGAGACTAAGGTTGACATTGTAGTTTAATCGAAGCTGATTTGATACAAAATAACCCAGGAAACCTGGGAAACTTCAGCTCTAAAGTGAGAACATCCCCATAATCAAAGAGATATATAAAATCAATGTTTTTGTAAAATGAATGAGCAGAAGCTTGATCTTCTTCAGATGATTTAAGCATGATTCCTTTCCTCTTTTCAGAAGGTCCTGGTCCATTTGGCAAGCACGCTTCCTACCAAACACTGACAGAAGAGGTTTGAGAGTGCTGCTGGTGAAGACAGCCCATGTCCTGTTTTTCTTCCTCTCAGATGGCAGAGATTTAAATGTGGTGATCCTGTAGGACAGAGGCAATCGTGCCCTCAGGGAGGGGCACTTGGTACCACATGCGCTTTTGAAAGTTTTAAAATCTCCTTTCCATTGATCAGTTATTTTCATTAGAAGTTTTCCTAATGAAAAGAAAACCAAACTTACAAAGTCGGCATAAAGATATACATCACAATCTCGTTCACCAAACTCAAAATTAAATAAAATTTCTTGCTCAGAAATATTGGATGAAAAGCTATGGGATATATATAACAGGAGATGCTGCACCAATATTACAAATAAGGACATCTCTATTTCTGATATATAAATATTTTGCTGTATAAAAATGGATAAAAGGTCAGCATTCAAACAGGATCATGGTAATGATCCTGTCATAGGCGTGAGTGCGTGTGTGTGCACGTGTGTGCACGTTGCTGTGGGGGGGTAGCACGTGGTTATGCCCATGCATAGGAGTTCAGATGTGTGTCTCAGTGTGTGCGTGTGAGTGTACATGTGTGAGGCTGCATGTGAGTGTATGCGTGTGTGATGTGTGTATGTTTACGGATGTGAATGTACCTCTGTCCAGCTGTGTGTTTTCTTTTCTTCCTGTTTTGTTCCTGTTTTTCAAAATGTTTCTACAAAGAGCATCCGACCCCTTTTAGCTAAGCAGAGATGACCCTGAATTTCTCATGGAGAGAGAAAACACAGCTAACAAGCACAGCATGCCCGGCACTCCTGAGGAGATGGAGCCTGGGAATTCAGTGGAAATTCAATCTCGAGAGGAATGCACAGTCTTGAGGCCTAATTTTAAGAATAAGAGGCCAATCCCAGAGTCAGAAAGGGAAAGTGTGAAAATCAAGTCGGAAAACTCGAACAGAGAACAAACGTGCACAAGGAAGGAAGGAAGTGCTCTTGCTGCCCTCCTGGGAGCCGGGACCTCCTCCGAGTGCCACTCCCCATCAGCCTGCAGGCCATCTGGAAGTGATGCCTGGTTTCTGGAGTCACACAGATCTGATGCACAATCCAGTCACAAGAGTGGTGCGTCCTGGGCATGTGTCCTACCACCTGGGTCTCCATGACATGTGCGGGGATGGTGTGAACTGAGCACTGGGCATGGCCCTGGACCTGGAGAAAGGCCTCAGTAGTTGGACAGTCGTTAGATGCTGTCGTTAGACAGCAAGAGATGGGTGAGAGAGCAGCTGCAGCTGGCTTAGGGGCCCAGAGCTCTGTGTGGCCTGTCGGCAAGGCCTCCTGTTGGGCATGATGATTCTGCGGGGTCAGGCCCTGTTCTCCATGGGAAGCTGTGTGGTGTTTGTGCCGCCCTCCCAGGTTCAGGTTCTCCTTCCTGCACAGGGGACACTGAGAGCAGAAGACAGAATTTAAATGGCATGTGATGCCGTTGGACGTGTGCCTCCCAGTGTGCAGAGCCGTTCCGGGGCCCTTTCCTTCCGGACTGGAGAGCCTTTCTGGAAATTCCATTAGACGTTCCTTTCTCCCTTATTCCCAAACATCTAGATGGCCCAGTACCTCAGCTTTACCTGGTGGTGGCCACAGATTTCCATGCCACAGAGGCCTGTCCTGGTGGAGCAGAAGGGCCAGGGACCCTGGAGTCGTGAGTGCGTTCACTGCACACCCCAGATTCCCTGCTCGCCGTGATCGCCTGTGAGCACGAGCTGATGTAGGCAGCACCTCGGGTGTTTCCTCAAGCTGCTGACCTGGTGCTGGTGCACTACGTGAGGCCAAGCATGCCCCGGGTGCGGGGGAGAGCCAGGTCAGCATTTGCCAGCACACGCCCCGTGGAAGGCCCCTGGGTCCATCTTGGGCTGCCCTGTCCAAGTTAAAACAAGACAAAACAAAACAGCAGTCTTTTCCAAATGGCATCTCATGAAAATGGACGCAGACGACTCAGCTGTCCTCTGGGTCCAAGGGACCAGCACGATGGGTCAGCGGTGAGGGCTGTCACTGTCAGGCAGAGCGCATGGGGCCCATGAATACTGGCAGCAGTGTTTGGTCCTTCTGTTTTAAGCAGCCTTGTCCTGAGTCATGGAGGGAGCTGCTGTGACATGAGCACTGTCTTCAGACTCGCCCCGCCCACGAGGCGCGGGCTGCGTCCCCCCCCACGAGGCGCGGGCTGTGCTGCACATACTGTCATGGTTCTCCAGCTGGAGACACGAGGCAGTTGCTAGGCATCTTCACATCCCAAGATCCTGGCGATCTTTGGAGTTCAGCTGGGGACAGCATGTGGGGACACCGTCCCATTTGCCATGGCATGTGAGCTGCCTTCCAGTGCTGCCACCTGACCTTGTGGACCACGGGTGGAAAGTGTTTGTGTCCAGTCCCAATCTTCCCTTTTTATATCAGGTGCAAAGGGAGATCAGCTCTCTGCTGGCCCAGACCACATTATCAGCCACACAGGATAATTTTTGAGACACCTGAGGGTATTTGAGGGAGAGCAA
The DNA here is from genome assembly GCA_020662805.1 of Glaucomys volans. Lineage (NCBI taxonomy): Eukaryota > Metazoa > Chordata > Mammalia > Rodentia > Sciuridae > Glaucomys > Glaucomys volans. The sequence continues at coordinate 274,173 of JAJEJO010005560.1, forward strand.
GAGGGACCCGTGACTCGTCAGCAACTAGCCACTGAGTCCAACACTGGGAAGGACGGCCGCCTGCCTTGCAGAGCTGTCCCGGTCCTCTCCCTGCCTGGTGATGCCAGCATGCCTTTCCTTTCTCCTGGGGGCGCTGTCCTTACTGGGCATCTGCTGGGGAGATTTCCTCCCCTGTCAGTTTACCTTGGGGAGCAATAAACAGAGTGAGATCATGTGAATGTCTTTATTGGATGACAAAACCCTTTGAAGAGCCAGGAACTCAGTACCTAATGAATTCCTGGAAGAATGAGAATAACATTTCCTATGTGCTCTTCATGTTATGATTTATTTCTCCTGTTTTGTAAATAGATTATAGCAGATTATGATTAATTTACTCTAAAAGCATTCCCAGCAAAAAGGAGAGCAAGGTACAGGGATGATGAGGTTTTGAGGAGACAGTCAAGTTCTTACTCAGAGGCTGCTCATCCCTGGAGGTTCTTCAGTTCAAGACCCAGCAGGGATTCAAGCGAATGTGAAACAGGACACACACAAACCCCTGGCTGAGAGCTTCCCCAGGTCGGCGGGGAATGGGGCCAAAGAAGTGAGAACAGTTTCTGTCCCGATCAGAGATGAGGGAGGAGGGCCGTGCGCTGCAGCGGGTGGGACCACGCAGGCAGGCGTAGCCCTCAGCGCGGCCTCTGTCCTGCCCAGGAGACCGCAGTAGTTAGTCCTCAGTCTAGGTGTGACCTCCCTGAGGGACAAGGCAGATGGGCCCCTGTGCCGAGCACTGAGACAAGTGATTGGGAGAGGGACAGAAGGAAGGAACGAGGGTGCCCCCCACATGGGTGCCAGAGATATCACACTAACTAAGGGTGTGGGGAGGGGCCAGCTTGGCCAGCAGGGAGCAGAGGCCTTTCCCAGTCCTGCTAATGGTGCCACAAACCATGTGTGGTCTAGGGGCAAGAGGAGGGCCAAGGACACCCCTGGGTGTGGGACACCTTGGGACCTGGGTTCTGACCCCAATCAGGTCGAGTGCAGGGTGGGGCCGACAGTGGCATGGGGAGATTTCAAATGCTCTTTGTGTTGAGAAGTCCTTGTGCTCAGGACGGATGGTCAATTCTGAAATTCTTGTACATGGAAGGGTCAGGGTGCAGTCGCTCTGCAGTAGGGGACTCCTTGGTAAGCTGCAGACCAGGGGTGACTCAGGGGAATGTGAACACTGGCCCTGGCTGCAGACCTGCAGGTGTGGTCGCCGAGGCGGACACTGTTCTCTAAGGAGACTTCAATGGCCCCACTGCACAGTCCAGCTGGTTGGGTGTTTCCTGTGGAATGTGTAGGTTTGTCCTGAGTTACTAGGGATCCGCTCTCCACTGTCAAGGTTTAGATGTGAGGTGCCCCCCAAAAGCTCACAAGTGAGACTCTATTACTCAGGGTTCTCTAGAGGAACAGAATCAACAGGAAGTTTGATTATAAAAAGGGGATTTGTTAGATTGGCTTTACACGACCAGAAGCTGGATAGTCCTCAGTGGCGTCTGCAGCTGGAGAGCTGGAGGGACCAGCAGCTGCCCAGTCCAAGAGGTGGAAGCCCCAGGAAAGAAGGATCAACAGTGCTACCCTAGTCGGAGACCAAGGCGTCTGGAAACTCCCTGGAGAATCACTGGCAGAGTCCACTTTGGAAGAGTGAAAAAGTGAGTCCAATATCCTCAGACTATAGAAGCAATGATCAAGAACCCGTTCAAGAAGAGCCGAGCTTACATCTGCATCTGCTTCCCTGTCCTTCCAGCTTTTATTCCATCCAAATCACCACCCTATTGGGTGGTGCTGCCCACCGTAGGGAGGGGCTCCACCTCAGTTCCTATCCCACATGTCAATCATTCCTAGACACACCCTCATGGACACACCCAGAGGCCTCTTAATCATCGGCATCTCTCAATCCAATCAAGCTGACAATTCAATTTAACCCTTACAGAGACCATGCAAGAAAGTTAAGAGGGGAAATGATTGGGATGTGAGAGCTTTAACGGAATCAGTGCGTTAATCTCCCTATAGAGATTAACCAGGTGGTAAGCGTAGGCAGGTGGGGGTTGGCCGGAGGAGGTGGGTCACTGGGGTTGTGCCTTGGTGTATGTATGTTGTCCCTCTGCCGTGCCCTTCTGACATGATGTCCTGCCTCTTGCTGGCCCACAGCTCAGCCACCTACGGACTGAGGCCTCTGTAACCTTGAGCCCCCAGGTAGACTTTCCTCCTCTGAACTTGTTCTTATCAGGTCTTTCAGTCATAGCGGTGCAACAACTAAGATGTCATCTTCTACCTGACTTCAACTGCGGAGGGGTTTATCCAGTGCCCGGGGAAGTTAGTTTGCCACATGGACCCTGACAGCCCAGGTGCAGGATGATGGACTGTGTGTGTTAATAGAATGAGCTGTCTGTCCACCATCAAAGGAAGTTCCTGGGGTCCTGCAGGTGGGAATTACGTAGCTGGTGAGCTAGGACTTCCTGAGCTGAAGTCACCTTTATCTCCACACTCACCGGCTCCTCCTCCTGAGTGCCCACCACGATGAACCGCCACGCTGTCCACTTAGCTGCTGGAACCTGTGTCCAGAGCACCAGAGCCCCCTCCTCCCTGCCTTCACCTCAGCATCCCAGGAGAAGTTACAGAGACAGGGCTGCTAGGGCGACTGTGAGGAACTGGCCGCTGGACTGTGGAGGCGGCCAGGCCAGGGCGGAGTGGAGGTCTTAGTCTGAGTCCAGAGGCTGTTAGAAGAATTCTCTCCTACAGGGGTGGGATCGTGGAGGGTCGGCCTTTGCCCTGTTCAGGCCTCACCCGCTGGATAGTGGACACCCTGTTCGGGAGGTCATGTGCTTTCCCCCACGGATTGGAACGCTGACCATCTAAATCACCCCAAATACCGCTTGGCCAAATATCTGGACAGCTGTGGCCCACCAAGTTGTCACACAAAGACAACCGTCACGTGGCCCTTCCTGTGTGTCTCCAGTCCCCCACGCCCACCCTCCACGGGGTCCAGGCTGAGTCGGCCTCCCTGCTGCTGCAGGAGCCTCTTCGCTCACCCCAGCAATGGCGACCCGAGGTCCTGAGGTTACCACGCCGCCTGGCATCCGGCATCTGCGCTGGGGCTGCCTGGGCAGTGCACATCCCCCGACTCACCTGCACATTCCAGAAAGACCAGGTCTCCCACCTGGGTGACTCTGACCTCCTCCTCTGCATCCTCAGATTCCCCCGTCCACGACTTTGAGCGGAGCCTCACTCAGCACGTCCCTCTTTTTCTCCCCTGGCCAATTCCTCGGCGCCCTCCAGGACTGAGTGGAGAATGCTGCTGTTCTGAGGAGATTTCCCGGACTCATGGTGGCTGCAGGTGCCCTGTCATGTGCTCTGCAGCCTCCTGGAGGCGTCTCCATGCATCAGCCTCCACACTGCTGGAGGCAGGAGTCTATGGACCTTAGGACTCTGCCGTGGCCCTGGGCAGGCACAACACGCTGCACATGAACTTAAAGGTTAGCCAGAGAGCTGGCACCGCAGGAGATGTGCAGCGCATTCAAGCAGGACCTGTGGGCGCAAGACCCAGGGCTGCCACGAACTCATAGGGGAACTTGTTCAGACACCATGGGGTCCTGACCCTCGGCTTCTCCTTCTGCCCAGGGAAACGAAGCAGCCTCCCTAAAGATCTTTATGTGTGGATGGAAAGACTTAGTTGGTGCAAAGACTCTATCTAATGCTTTGCAATGAACACATTTCTGCCCTCCTGCAAGGAACAGCTGGTGTGGTCAACAGCATGGATTCCAGAGTTGTCCTGGCTTGGCCACTACTGCAGTGTGACCTCTGTAAGGTGACTTAACTTCTCTGTGCTTCAGGCTCCACAGCTGTGAACCAGTTGAAGGTGCTCTGATAATAACGCTGACTTCTCACGCCCCTGAGAACTTGCAGCCGTGTGTGGAAGCATCCAGAGCATTGCCCAGCACAGAGGAGGCACATGGTGACACTGGCCATTACTGCTTTGGTTAGTGCCGCTCAGACACCTGGTAAGAAGTCCCGCTTGATGGATCCTGCACCAGGTTGCCCAGCCACCTGACCATGGTCAGTTCCACCTGGTGCTTGCTGCTCTGTAACCTGCCGTGCTGATGCTCCAGTCTGGGTCATAGGCTTGTGGGACCTGAGGCCCTTTCCCTCCCCTGCCCTGTGGCTGAGATGGTTTTGAGGGAAAATATGCCAACAGCTTCTCTCCAGGGCTCTTCCAGGGCTCCAAGGTGTGAGTAGCCACTGCTCGACGACCAGGGCTCTGACCTGTGGGGCCCCCGTAGGCAGGAGGAGCCGATGGATGCTGAGCAATGGCACAGATGCTGGGCAGCACTGGCAGGAGGACCGACAGGCCAGAGGTGCCAGGGAGCTTGCTCTGGCTGACGGAGCTTCAGGCTTTCCTGTTACTCCATGACTCATAACCCTGGGTACAAAAGGCCCCCAAGGTCCTCCTGACCTTCTCTAGGCAGGGCCACGACAGCGTCATGGACCTCATTACTGCTTCCTTCTGGTGTCTCATTATGGCAACTGCCATACGTCCTGTTGATAGGACTTCTGGGAGTAGAACCCGCGGGTCCGCCTTCCTCAGTCCTCTCGTGGAGTCCTCCTGCCAGCACCGTCTGGTTTGCGACCGCACCTCCCTGACCTTGCCGCTCCCTGAGTTCTCCTGACTCGGCAGCTCACTCCCGGCTCTGCCTTCGTGGCTTCTGCTCACTGACCTTCATGTCAGCTCCTCTTCCTCCCTGGACTCCCACAGGTCAGTGCTTCCCGCCTCACAGGACGTCAAGCATATTCCAATTAAAACGGAAAGCCGTGGCGGAGGCCCAGAGAGCGTCAGAAGGAGCCAGAAAGATTCAGCAACCTGAAGTTCAGGGAGGAGTGTTCTGTACCTTATTGGCATCAACATCCTGCAGTGGAAAGAGAATACGTTACAGCCAGAGGTCCCAGGAGTGGGATTCCAGCTTCCCCGTCGCTACTCAGATGCATGACTTTGGGCAAGTCTCGGGAGTCCTCCTGGGCTCCGTCTCCTCCTGTGTGAATGGGAATGATAAAGCTCGCACACGATGTGGCCTGAGGGTGCACCTGGTGCTTGTGGAGCCCTGGGTCCGTGCTCACCCAACATGGGTGGCGCCCCCTACTGCCACGCACCAGTCACTCCCCCGAGTCTGGCCAGAGCTGCTAAAGGTTACCTCACTGGGGGTAGAGGAATGGAGTTTTCTTCTGGTGGGATGATGAACGTGGAGAAACAGAATCCATCGACTCTGGCTCCCTTGCCTGTCCCGGGGCGGTTCACACGATGGCTGCCGGCCAGGGAAAGGCTTTGGAGCAGCCAGAGGAGAGCAGCCTCACACTTTCCTCCCGCAGGCTGTGCACTGGCAGCTGCACCTCCCTCTCATCGCCAGGTGTTTATTTACACACTGCACATTGCTTACACATCAAGGACTGAATGCCTCTTTGGAACAGCACAGAGCATTAACTCAAGACTCTTTCGATTTTAGTGTTAAGAGCCTCCCGTGAAGAAATAATCAAGTTTTGCTGCAAAGTTCCGTGGGCAATCCTTATGGGCTCCATTTATGTAACAGGGTAGCTGCGAGTCTTACAAAGTAACATTTTGTAGCATATAAATTACTCCTCAGTTTGGTAGAAACTTAGAAATTGACACACTGCTTTTAAAGTAGAGTGTCACACCTAGTAAACTCTAGTGCCAAACAGCTGATTATTTTAAAAAGTTGCTCGTTTTTGCATCCAGTAACTCGTTTTGTGTGCTGCATGCTTAGCATGTGGACAGATCTGCTCTGTGCTAATCCGAAGACTTCAAAGCAAGTAAGGAATGGGTGCTGCCCTCAAGGGTCTCAATGTCTGGGGCAGGATGACACAAACAGACCCAGGCACATTCTCCTGGCACAGCAGAGTGTGTGCGGCTTGTGGAGTCCCAGAGGAGGAAGTGCTTCAGGAGTGCTCTCCATGGTGGTCACTGCGACAGCTGAGGACAGGAGAATCAGACTCACTGAGGAGACAATTGTACAGGATGAACGTTATTTCCTTGAAATTACGTTTGCATATACACGGGATGTGAATGCTGTGGTTGGACGTGGCCGGTCCCCTCTGAAACTCTCAAGTGTGATCTTCACTGTGGTGGTGAAGGCGGGCCTCTGGGGTGATTAGGTCATGGGAGGGACCCACGTCTTCCCACAGAAGTGGGTTGATTCAGGCAGTCGAGGGTCAGTTATGGTGAGAGGGGGGCCCCCTTCCTCTTGCCCTCCCATCTTTCTGCCCTGAGTTGCAGCAGCCCAAGGTCCTCAAGGATGTCAGCAGCCTGACATGACCTCCCAGCCTCTAGGTCCACCAGCAAAAATAAACCTTTCTCCTTTATAAATCACTCGATCTAAGATATTTTGTTATGTGATGCAGTTTGGATCTGGAATGTTCCCCAAAGGCCCACGTGCTAAAGCATTGGGGCTACTGGGAGGTGGTAGAAACTCTAAGGGGCAGGGCCTCGTGGGTCAGCAACGGGTCCCTCGTGGGACCCGGCCCCTCCCTCTTCCTTCCTCCTTTGCATGTTGGCCTTGACTTAAGTGGGTTTTGCTTCCCCACCCACTAGGGGCCCAAAAGCAGCAGGGCCAGCTGAACTCCCAGGCTGTGAGGCCAGAATGCAGTCTTTGTCTTTATAAGCAGAATATCTCAGGCATTTGTGATAGTGACAGAAACTAGACTGAGAAAAGGCAAAACAGAGAAGCGGCTGTTACTGAGCAAATACTGGGACGCGTGGAGGCAGCACTGGCACTGGGCACCGGGAGAGGCAGGGGTGGTTTGAAAAGCCAGTGTCCTGTGAAAGGAGCATTGAGGTGAGTCTGGTGAGGGGTCAGAAGAGAGGACAGGCAAGGTCTGGAACTTCTCCGAGATCACCTACGTGGTTGTGACCTGGCGTGGACCGAAACGCAGAGAGCAGAGGTCATCCTGAGGAGCTTTTGGACAGAAATGAGGATAGCTCTGGGGAGCTGAGTAAGGGACATCCTATGGCACAGCGGCAAAGAAACCGGCTGTGTTCTGTCCAATCCTGGGACTTCAGGGAAGGGGGCCTTGGGAGCAATGGAGTCTGACAGAGGAAGTGTCTACACAGCAAAGCACTCAGGCTGCAGCCTGGCTGGTGTGGCTGCCTGATGTACAATGAGACAGCACAGAGGACTCGAAGGCAGATTTATAATCTGAAGGGAAACCGAGAGGAAAGATCTGGTGCATTTGCTCATGCCTAAGTGTTTGTAAGAAAAGGTGAGAATGTATGTGCGTGTTCTCCCACATGCAAACAGGGCTCTCCACAGTGGGATCCTACGTAGTTGGTGCAACCTTGCACTTAAGCACAGCCCGTGGGTCTCTGCATATTCGGACACACACTCACCCTCTATTCTGTCTGTTTTCCCAAGAGATTGCTACAGCATAAGATTGAGAGGCTGGGTGCATTGAGGGGTGTGCCTTTTAAAGGTGGAAATTGTGTAACCTGAAATCAGCCACTGTGAGGCAGACACATGGCAGAATGTGGTACATTCACGCACGATGCTGGGCAACCATACCTCCACCTAGCTCTAGAAGCCCCTCCCAGGGAAAGAACCTCCACCTACTTAACTGCTGTCCTGCTCTTGCCTTCCCCCAGCCCCCACCACAGCAGTCTGTCCATGTCACGGTGGACTCACCTGTGCTGGGTGTTTCCTATGGGTGGAATCGTACTGTATGTGAATTCTGCGTCCAGCCTCTTTCGCTGGGTTGTGCTCCTGGTGGTGCTCCCTGCAGCACGGATCAGCACTCAGTTCTCTGCATGGCTGAGCGTCATCCTGTGCATCTGCTTCCTGGAGGCGCCGTGACACAGCACCACGACCCAATTCAACAGCAGAACCTGTTGTCTTGTGGTTCTGGAGAACAGAAGTCTAATAGCAGCATGCTGCTGGGTGGCTTCCTTCTGCATTCCGCTTTCCAGACCCTCTGCCTGGAACGTCTCTGCCATTGCCTGGTTCTGAGCATACCCACCATGTTCGCACGGCATTCTCCCTATATGTGTCTGCCTCTCAACTCCCCTTGCTAATAAGGACAGAGTCATATAGGATAAGAAACCCACTCTCCTCCAGTGTGACTTCATCTTAACTAATTCCATAGGCCACAACTTGATTTCTAAGAAAGGTCATATTCTATGACATTAGATGTCACAGGACTTCAGCATGTGCATTTTGGAGGGACACAGCTCAACCTGTGATTATGGATACATCACTTTTGATTATTTACTCATAAGGTGTGCACATCTGAGTTGTTTCCACCCCTTGGTTATTGAGAGTAGTGTTGCTGTGAACTCCCGTGTGCATGTATTTGAACATCTTTTTAAAATTCTTCAGGGGTATGTATCTAGGGGCAATTGCTGGAGCACTGGTGAACACTTTGTCCACCCGAGGAACTGAGAAGCCATTCTCTGCAGTGCTGTTCCTCTTCCCTCTCCCGCCAGCAGTGTGTCAGGGTTCCCGTGTCCCTGCCCCTTGTGCCTTATGCAGTTGTCCTGCTTCACTCCAGTCCTTCTGGGGAGTGCAAAGTGACATCTCATTGTGCTTTTGATGCTATCATGCTTTGTGACCTCCAGGTCACTGGTGAGCATTCGTGTGCTTCCAGATTTTTGCGTTTGGCAGGTTAGTGCACTGAAACTTTGTACATGTGTATTTGGGTGAGATCCTAGGTTTAAAGGGCTGGAGGAAGTGTGTTTGTGTTTTCAAATTGGGTAAATATCTCCAAGTTGACCTGAAGTATTTTAGCAATTTATATATCATAAGGATATTTGAAATCCCATTCTTAGCCTTCTGAGAGTCTGAGCTATTGATTACGTAAGCCCTTGCCAACACCAGCATAACATTTATGAATCCCCACTTTCCTTCCTACTTTCTTCACCTCTCTGCAAATACGGCACGATCCAGGCAAAGGCAGCCAGACGTTCATCACCACATGCTCAAAGGTTTCCTAGGGTCAAAGTGAGAATTTAATGAGTATGTTACCCAAAATATTCATTTTGTGTTAGAAATACCTTTTCCAATTTGATTTTTTTCTGATCATCAGTTTTACTAAGCATCTTTTGGGGGTTCATCTCCCTATTGACTGTTCATGCTCATATTTTCTTCTGGATTGTTCTGTTTTCTTTCCACAGACTTAGCTGAACTCCTTATATGTTGAAGATATTAACCCCTCTTTTTTTTCCCACTGAGATGGACATTATTTTTTCTGGTTATTTTTAATCATGTCGCGCTCCTTCTAGTCCTGGCGTTGGCACCACTGGGTCCACAGTCTAGAAGGCACAGATGGAAGGCTTCCTATTTTACCCAAAGAACTACAGCCCATTTATTTTATTTTAATGATTTGTCCCTGGCTTGGCCATCAGGACCCTCTTCAGGTTGGGTCCTTTGGACATTTTCATCCCTAGGGGAAACCAGTAGCTCAGCAGTGGAGACCTCGAGGTTGAAATGCCCGGGAAGCATTGTCTACGAGACAGACAAATAGGTTTGTCTGTGTCTGAGAGCCTTCTTCGCTGGAAACCCCCATCTCAATGCCCGGGACCACGCGGGCCTAGGCCGGCCTGCAGGTTGCTGAATGAACAAGCATGTGAATGATGTGCTGAGCCCCTGCTGGACGGGGCTTTCTCCTTTCTCCATCCACTCGCCCTTCAGAGAGCCCCCAGATCCCCAAGCCTTCCAGACCCTCCCTCAGGGCCCCCACTGCTTCCTTAAAGTATCTTTGATGTGACATTGTGTAGGCAACTCAGCATCTATCTATTCCTCCCATGAAGCACTATGAGCATGATCCCAGCAGCCACGTCATGTTCACGTCTGCATCACAGAACACACGGTGGTACCCGTTCACGTCTGCGTCACAGAACACACGGCCGTAGGTGGCCTTTCCACCTCCAGAATTGTTCGTTTCAATTAGAAGCCTCAAGAGTCAAGAAGAGACATAATGAAAAAGCCCATGTGGTCTTGCTCTGATTTTGGATTCTGGTGACCTCTAAGACCATGGCCAGTTGACCGGCCGAGCTGGGTTTCTGGTGGTACTGGTGCAGATGAGGCTGGGGGGACTTGGGGCAAGGATCTTTCTGTCTGACTCTGCAACCCACAGTTGTCACTCTGAGAACCCCCTGGTGTCTGCCGCTTGATTCTTTTCCTCTGCTGCAGCCCAGACCAATGTGCCTTGTCACACTCTGTGGAGGGCACAGCCACTGGTGCCACACAAACATCTGATCACATTACTGGGCAAACCTTGGAACTAGAAAGGCTGGTGTTGAGATTCCTTTTTAGTAAATAAAAGAACGAAAGAGAAACCCAGACCTGGAGAGAGTCGTGCTCTGCTGTAACTCATCTTGTGCTCCTTTCCAATTCCAGATCATTGGCGATGTGGGGAACTCGCCTCAGTGCCTCCCTCTGGGCCTCGAAGTCAGAGGCTGAGGAGGTGTGCTCTGCTCTCCCCTGGGGCCCCAGCCCTGCACCACCATTTGCATGCGCCGCTGCTCCTGTGCCTTGTCCTGCCTGACACCAAGCAGCATCCCTCCATCCGCCAGCCCAAGGGCAGCTCCGCATGAAGACCCACTCTCCCCTGTGCTCCTGGACACTGCCAGTGGCTAGTGAGGAACCTGAAAGGACTCCTCCCACTCCCTCAGAACGCAGCCTGCAGCTTTGACCCAGAAGCTTCCAGAACATCAGGGAGGTGCCAGGGGAGCGTGGCCAGCAGAAAAAGGCCCAGCCTCGAGGTGAGTCTGCCAATCAAGCAAAGCCTGAGGGCACAGGAGCCTTTGTCTTGGCGCTGCCTGCCAGAGACCCCGGAAACCCCTTAGAGCTCCAGGGACCAGTGCTGCTGGGAAAGTGGCCTCTTCCCAGTCCAGGGGCAAGTCTGGCTCATCATTCCCTGAACATTCTGAGGGTTGTTTCCTTTCTACTTCACTGTGGAATTGGTCACCACTGGTCAAACCAGCAGGGTGTCAATTTGCTGAGCTCTCATGTCCTGACATTCTTGGCAAAGAAACAAAGCCCACCGAAGGTAATTTGGTCTTCTGACATTGCAGTTTTACCTTCCTGTTCTTGTAGTGGCTCCCTTGGCTTTAAAACTATATCTGTCTAGCAATAAAGAGTTGCGTATTTGCAGCTTGGTTGTCATCTTAACCAGTGAGCCACACATTGGGAGTTCTGGTGACATCCCACGGGTGTGCTTCAGTGGGGCGATTCTGCTGGTCCAGAGCAGCAGGGAGCCTCCTTTGAGCGGTGCTCGGAGGTGTGAAGGTTCTCCTAAGTCCATGGAGAGAGCATCCAGCTGAGGGCCTTTAACTCCATAGGGACCCTCTCTCGTGGGCTGTGAGGCAGAGGAAGCCTCGTAGCCACCTGTGATTTCATTTATTCCACCTACTGGCAGGAGCTGAGGCCACGTGGGCAGAGGCAGGCCAGGCTGGCATGTGAACAGGCTGGGACATGAGAATATACTCAGGGCAGTGGGGGCATAGGCGGCCAGGAAAGGGGTGCAGGTGGTGGGAATGCAGGTGAAGGGGAAGGGGGGGTGCAGGTGAAGGGGGTACAGGTGGCGGGGATGCAGGTGATGGGGCGGATGCAGGGGTGCAGGGCTTCACGGGCCAGTCTGGGAACAGTCTTGGTTCAGCATCCCCATATACAGCCCCCGAGGCCCAGCGACAGAATCCATGAGATGAACTGTCTGTTTACACTAGGCTTTGCTTTTATTAAAATTATAATCTTTTAAATCAATAACAAACACAGAAGGAGTTTTGGCAATCCTGACTTCAGCTCCCACAGCATTATTTATGCTTCAGATCAAATAGAACCTTAAAAGTGTCGTCACAGAGGTGAGCAGCTAGGTGTGCTCCTGTGAGGAATGGGACGGTCGGCCCAGTTTGTTAAGAAAATCACTCCGGTTTTGCTCTTTAATTTGCAAATGTTGAGACAGCATTTATAGATTTTCTAATCACCACTCCACTTCAATTCCTGTGATGAGTGCCGTGTAGACACATGGATCACTGTTTTTATACACTGCTGGATTTGGTTTGCTAATATTTTATCTGGAGGGTCCCGAGTCATTGTTCAGCAGTGAATTTCCCTGAGCTTTTTACATGTTCGCTTTTTCCCATGAACTATTCCTGTTTCGTTTGTGTCAAGGTGTCCTGGTCTTGTAGAAATATCGGGGGTGTTTTGTCTTTCTGTCCCTGGGAGAATTTGTACAGTGTTAAAAGTTGGGGAGAACTGTCCTGAGAAAACACATAATTAGCCTTGTAATCTTCTATAGGAAGATTTTTAACTGATGCCTCAGATTTTTTTTTTTTTTTTTTTTGGCCAATTTTACTGTTATTTAGAGCTTTCTCTTGGTTCAGTTTTGCTAGATTGCATTTTTCTTGAATTCCTCTAACTGGACTCACCCTGCACTTTAATGTGTTTCGTTTGGTCATGCCCACTTTCATTCCCCACATTGCCGATTCTTGCTCTTTCTTATTTTCTAGATTGGTTTTACTAGATGTTCATCTAATTTATGAACCTTTCAAAGGAGCACCTTTCACAGGAACAATGAAGACTCTGCCTTATTGAATATTTATTTAATTGATTTCTGCCTCCCACCTTATTTTCTCCTTACATTTGTTTCATTGGCCTCTATTCAGTGATGCGGTTTCCAACTTTTTAAATTGGATGCTTCCCTCATCAACATTCAGGATTCCTTCTTTTCATTCGAAAGGTGTGAGGTTAAAATATTTTCTGAAGTGTTACTTTATTTGCATCTTACAAGTTTTAATGAAGTATTTTGATTATCGTTTGTTGCTAAATACCTCCGGATTTCCACTTTAATTTCTTCTTCGACTGAGGAGTAATTTAAAAGTGGATCTTTGGATTTCCAAGGACGTTGAGGACTTTCGCTTTCCATTCCCTGGCTGACCTCTGATATCACTGGTAGCTCAGGTGACGGGGTCTATGACTAGGAGTCCCTGGGACTGTGGATGCTGACCTTAGTGCTCCATGCTGGTCAGTGTCCGTCACTGTGGACCATCCCTGAGGTCACCCACTTGGAGGAGGAAAGACTCCCCGGGCTCACAGCTTCAAAGGTTTCTGTCCCAGGATTCTCGCCCCCTTGCTTGGGGCTGAGGTGCACAGTGTGGGTGGCAGGGGGCGGCAGAGGAGGCCTGTGCACCTCAGGGCCCCTGGGAAGCAAAGAGAGAGAAGAGGCTGGGTCCCAACGTCCCCCAGGGCAGGCGCCCAGCAGCCTCGCTTCCTCCCGCTAATCCCAGCCCAGGTCCCACCACCTCCCCACAGCACCATGGGCTGGGGCCAGGCCTTTGCATCGGAGCCCTTGGGGTCATTTCACATCCCAACTGTAGCGCACCACGGGGCTGAATTTTGCAAATGTCAAATGTGTTTGAAATCAATGTGATTTCTGTATTTGTTGGGTACAAAATTCTATATGTCTATTAAAACATGATGGATGGGCTGGGGTTGTGGCTCAGTGGTAGAGCATTTGCCTAGCATGTGTGAGGCCCTGGGTTCGATTCTCAGCACCATATATACAAAATAAAGGGCCATCAACAACTAAAAAATATTAAATAAAATATTATTTAAAAAAATGATTGGTATTGTTCAAATCCTGAATATCTTCAGTAATTGTTCTGTTTGACTTACACCATGATGGTAGATAATTCATTTTCTCACTGCACATTTATCAATTTTTAATTTAAACATTTAGAAACAGTTTCAAGACTTCAAAGAGTTTTAATTAAAATCTTCACATTCTTCTGTGGAATTGACTATAAAAACACTTCATAGTGGTTTTCTCTGTGCCTAAAACGCTTTTTACCTTTAATCTTATTTAAACTTATGTTAATTGAGTGAGTTCAGCTTTCATTGGATCAGCATTTGCATACAAATACCGTTTCTGTCCTTTCACTTTTGTGGTTTTGGTGTGTAAAGTTCTTATACAACAGATATGTGGATTTAAATGCTACACCCTGGTCGTATTCAATTTTCATTTTTTTAGTTTAGTCTGTTCATTTTTGCTCTATTTAATTTTTTTATTTGTTTCTCTTCTGCCTTGAAATTGAAAATAATTTTTGAAAGGAGCCTTACATTTTGATTTTGTACTGCGTCCTACGTTTTGATTTTATGGTTCTGAGCTGCCACGGAGCTATGACTGGGGTCTGGCCTGGAAGGTTCTGAAGTGTCCTGTAGTGGGAAATGAGGGTCAGGGTACCGAGATCTGGAAACACTTCATTAGTGGCCCCAGCCTACAGGGGTAATTCCCAAAATCTGAGCCCCGAGTGCAGTAGGGCTTTTACATTTGTACATAAGCAAGTTTGGGGTGCATCAGGGCAAGGGAGTTGGTGAGTGCTATTGGAGGGTGCCTTCTGCATTCCTTATGAGGGTTCAAGCTTGTCAGCAACCTGGCGACTCAGCTCATACAGCTTAGGGGCTTTCCCTGCACTAAGCCTGCAGGGAAATGGTTCTGTCCCCATTGCCTTGTGTCCTGCTTCTGCTACCATGGTTACAGGGACCTGTCAGCCCCTGCAAGCCTCCGTGGTGAGATGTCACAGCTGAGCTGCTGTGTGCCGGCCTGCAAAGCCACAGCCTGTCAGCTCTCACGCTGCTGAAGTCCCCGTTCTGTTCTACCATGGTCCCTGCAGGTGGGAGCAGCGGCAATGCAGAGATTCTCCCTGGCCCTGGGTGGCGGATGCAGGTCAGCTCCCTAGGTACTGGGCATCTGAACCTTCCAGATACTTTTTGTCCTACAGATGATCTGTTTCTCTTCCTGTGCTTGAGCTCTTTAAGAGCTGAATTTATTGAGCATTTACTAAGGGATGTCCATTATGTAACGTTCTAGGCAGTTAATCCCACAGTAGCCCCACATGCACCCTCCTTCTCACCCCCAATTTAAAGGCAAAGAAGTGGAAGCTCAGAAGTTACATAACTTGTAGAAATTCAGCACTCTGAAGGGCAGGGCCCAGGTCCAATTCCAGGTAGGTTCCTCCACTTATGAAACCACCCTGTTGGCTCTTGGGTTCCCCTCACTCCCTAATGAGAAGATTCAGGTTACTGGCTCTACCCCAGCTTCCTTACTTCCCACTGGACATACTTACAGTTCAATCCTAATACATTTTATTCTGATCCACAAATTCTAGCTCATGTCAAAGGAGCTGCTGCTGTGGGAGATGTTGGCTTATTCCAAGAGCATTCCTGATATCATTGTATGATTGGAAGCCTTCCTGAATTCTCATCTGTACACCTTGATATCCCTCATTGTGGCCAATTAAAACACTGGGACTCCACTAAGTCCCTTGAAATCCCAGCAGGGAATGTTACACTCCTCCACTCTCCCTCATCTCATTCTACCCTCTGACTAAGCCTGGAATTAGCCCAGCTTCCTCAGGACACCTGCATGCCCTTGCATCCACGCAGGACCACCACTCCAGGGAGACTGATGAATGGTGCACACACACACTCATGAGCATGGGGGGTGCACACACATGCACACACACACATACACACACACACACACACACACACACACACAGAATGCACTCCATGGTTCCCTCCACCACTGTTCAGAACTCCTTCCTCACTGATCCCCAGCAGGAATTCCCAATGGCCTGTCCCTTAGGTGGCCTTGTGCTTCAGCACCCATCCAGGGCTCTCCTGCACACACCCCTACTCCCACGTGGCCCCAGCAGACCCTGCGGCTGGGTCACTTCTGACAACTTTCTGTGCTGGTAACTAGATTCTGAGAGGTAAACGCCAGGGGCAGAAGCTGTTTCAGGGTTTTGGAGTCACTATGGAAACAGGTATATACCGGTGAGTAAACGCTCATGCCGGCGAGTCTCAGCAACTCAGAACCTCCAACGGGAGTATCTCAACAAGGCTGGTGCTGCCTCCGCAGTAAAGAGGGGTGGGATCTACATAGGCACGAACTGGGAGGGCACCCCTGGCCCTGCGTTCAAGGCGTGGACTCACTGTTGTGATCTGTTGTATTATACCTGCCTTATATAAGCTAATAGGCCCTCACTGGGCACGTCATAAATCAGGGTTCTCACCTCATGCGCTAAACCCCTAGTCCAAGTTTCCCTCCATGGGTTTTTGGGTGATGGTACTGCAGCCTCCTTCTTTGTCTTGATAAGTACTTGTCAGAGTCTTTGTAGTGGGGCTTTGATGGAACGTGCAATACCCTCCCATTGCACCAAGCAATGTGGTGTTGGCAAGTTCTTGCACTTCTCCTTTAAACAGAATTCACCTGGTGATGTATTCACATCTGGGATTTTATCAATTATTCATTTCCCTCTTTCTCTTTTGTTACCTCCGAATTTCTGAATCCTTCCTCCTGTTATATGGGAAGTGCTAAATTCCTACCTGTGAGAGAGCCTGCTGATACCTCCTGAAGATCTGCCCAGCCCAGGACTGGTCAGCTAACGGGTGAACTCCCGGGTCATGTCACTTTTAGTCTCCTTTCCTCATTTGCACCTTTTAAGTGTTTTAATGGCTGCCGGCACCCCACTGATATCCTGCTTCAAAAGTGAGACTGAATTCACAGCAGCATTTGCTGAAGGAGAGCATTGGATCTCTCCGTGAATATGCTGTGTCTTAAACACTGGGATTGCAGACACCTGGAACAGTGTTATTTTTCAGTGCAGTGGAGGCTCAGCTGGCTCACTTGCAAATCCCAGGAATCTGGTTTCTCTTTTTGCAGCTTCTAACAAAATTTTATTTTCCATCCATCTTGGGACTCCAGTTTTTTAAATCTAAGGACACTGACTCATATTGACAACAACACAAAGGAGTCAGGAGACAGGGGATCCAGGAGGTGTGGACTCTGTCTTGGCTTTGCTACAGCCTCGTTCCTTGCTCTTGGCCCTGCTGAGCATCACACCCACCAATGTGAAGCCTGACCACCCCCTTGTCCATGATTCCCTGTGGGTTCCAGCTGGGGGCTTCTGACCCAGAGAGTGGAGCAGCTGGCAGTGACGGTGACACCACCTGTTACCTTGATGAGTCCTGCTTCCTCAGGTGTTGGAGTGTAACGCCAGAGAAGCACACCGAGGGAAGTGCACAGTAAGAAAGTAGGATGCTTTATTAAAGAAAAGTTAAACCAGACTTCTCCCCGGTGGAAGAAAGGGACCCAAAGGCAGAATCCATGATGAGCAAATCTTGTCGTTATAGGTTTTTTCCTCCTGTTCCTCCCCCTTATCCCTTCCCTTCCTGCCTATGTGACTAGGCCCAGTTTTGCAGGTGAGATGCAAGAACTGAGAAGTGGATGGGTGGGGGAGGGCCAAAGTGATCCGGGCAGGTAAGGGCCCAGGGGCACTAATTAGCAACTCTGCCTGCAGTCCTTGACAAGCGCAGGTAGATTTGGTAATCTATGGGCTCCAGAGGTCCTTGACATTTCATTCTCCCAGGGGCAGTCTCCAGCTTCCAGATGCAGATGGCTTTCATGGCCTCCCATGACCTGACCTGATTCCCTATGTCTCCACTAACTGCCTGTCCTCAGTTCTGCCTTCACGGGCATTTGTGAAACATGTTTGGATGTGCAGAGGAATTATAAGCCATGTAAATAAAGCAAAATTCCACCCAGTGTGGTGGCTCACACCTGTGATCCTAGTGTCTCAAGAGACTGAGGCAGGAGGATCACAAGTTCAAAGCCTACCTCAGCAACTTAGTAAGGCCTTAAGCAACTTGGTGAGACTGTCTAAAATAAAGAATAAAAAGGGGCTAGGGATGTTGTCAGTGGTTAAGTAAGTGCCCCCTGGATTAAAACTCTGGTACCAAAATCATTATCATCCACATCATCATCATCATCATCAAAATCATCATCATCATCATTGTAAGACAAATGTGGCTCAGTTCAGGTCCCAAGGAGCTCAGACCATTGAATCCAGAGAAAGCACTTTGGGGTGCCCGGTCTGAGTCACAGCCCCAATGAATGCATCCAGCAAACCACACCGGACACAGGAGCTCACACAAGAGATTTTATTAGGTGAATGACCAAAGTGTCTGCTCTCAGGGCTGGGAGAGAGAGAGAGAGAATGTCGGGGGAGCTTCTCTTAAGTAGTGGAATTTCGTGGGCTAGGGATCAGGCCAATGGCTGCCAAGAATGTTTGCAGGCTAAAAGGCTGATGAGCAGACCAATGGCTGGCTAGGATGTTCACAGGGTGACGATCTGAGTTGTAAGATGAGAGTGGGGAGGAATACTGGTGGCAGCTGATGCCAACATTCCTCCCTTTTTGCTTTTATAGATACAGGGGTTGGGACGATGGTCTCTCTTCTGTAGCTTTTTCCTGCTGGTTAGGAGTGAAGTGTCTCATTCCTATTAAAAAAAAAAGGGGGGGGGATTAAGGAGGGCTTTAGGTGGGAGCAGAGTTTTTGGAGTCGGAGGTGTCAATAGTGAATTGCAGGTCTCGGCTCTGGGTGTCAGGGGCTGGTAGTCTGGAAGGAGAAGCAGTTGATTTACCGATTGGTCGCTGAACTTGTGTGTGTCTGGCAGCTCTGGAAATCGTGTATCTGATCTTGTAGGAACTTCTGTGGGCAACTCAGCAGGCATGGTCCTGTTTAGGAAGATGTGTAGACCTTAAAATGACCAAAAATTTCTGACTCTGGCAGTGTCTCTTGATGTTATTAGGCACTCCTGCCTAAGAATCCCTTTTGTAGCCTCCAGTCTTACTTATTCTTGGGGCTAACACAAGTGTAGGTCTTACGTTCCAATAAAGGAACTATTGTCTTTCTTTTAAACCCAGTTATGGTTGTATTTGGTTATAACTGCTTTTGCTATGTGTTCAAGCTGGTCAAATTGACCTTGTTCCTATCTGCTGTTAAAAGTTAGCTGAGTTTCCACAGGGGTCACTCTTGGGGAACTTGAGAGCAGCCATCTGCTAGGTAGGGTCTCCTTGATGAGGTGGCTTCCCTTGGAAGCATCAGGGATCTCTACCTTTTCCAATGACCCTCCTCTGTAGCAGGTGCACTGATTGGCTTTCATCCTCTAGTGGTCTTATTAATCTCCCTGATCGGGAGGTCGTGTGGCCCAGAGTTGCAAAGCTCCTTAGAGAAGTTCTCTTGTTCCCTGGGCTCAGGCTGACTCTGACGGCAAGAGCCAAATACTGGTTTTCTTGGTCCTTTTGTGTTAATCTTGATCTTAAACTTGATCTTTGACATCCAACAAGCCAGTCTCACCAGTCTTAAAGTGAGATTCCTGGACTTTAACTTCAGTGTCTATGACTTTACAGTTATTTACCCCTTTTATTTAATTGGGCTCTATATTATCTGTCCTATAGGTGATGGTGGATTGTCTCAAATTAATTTAGGTTGTCTGTTTTTGAAGTAGTATTTCTGCAAAAAGTAACAAAGTAGCATTTCTGTTACTTCTGCAGCAGTTACGGAGTTTACAAGGAAAACACGACATGGAATCAACAACGGTGAAGCATTTGGTTTGCGTAACAGCTATCCTGAATTTTGGATGAGATCTGTATATCCCCTATTTGAGATCACAATAGCTTTACAGCAAACTATCCAATCTTTTGAATATAACCTTAAAAGAACTGAAGTCTGGCTTATTTTGGAGCCATTCTAACATGCAGCCGGGTGGGAGGCAGAGCCTTATCTCAGGTAAGGGGGGATCTTCACAAATCTTAGGTAAAGTGTCCTATTCTGAAGTTGACCTTCGCCTTCTCTTTAAACATGATTTTACAAAGTTTACCTGTGATGTTTTTGTGAGTCTCTGTGAACGGTCAGCACAATATGGCATCACATATAAAACATAAATCAAGGAAAGCCTGAGAGAGTTTTAACCTTTCTTCTGTGTGATGAGGTGGCAGGAAGCTTCCACGCTTCACAGTATCAGCCTTAAGCAAATCAGGCTCTCACTAACTTTTAGAAATACTTTTACATTTAATGTTTTTAATTTTAGTGTAAAAAGTAACAAATTTTATACATGCCCTATTGATAAGAGGGTCTATTAGAGAACATTAAATGATATAAATATGCCCCCAATAAAATTTACTATTCTTTTAAGATTAAAACTACCATTACAGACAAGTTTAGTTTGGAGAGTAGCAGCTTGATAAGTTTTCTGCTCTAAAGACTTGTGTACCTGGAAGGTAGGAACACATTTAATATACGAAGAAGAGTAATAGCACAATTATCTTGATCTTAACCAAATTTAGCTTTTAAAGAAAAATTAGGCTCTGTAACGTAGTACGATCTCTAACAGCTGTTGTTTGATCATAATTGTGTAAAACCCCAATTTTTAAGACTACTTGTTCTAAAGAATAAAACTTAACAGGCACAATGTTAAGAGTAAATTAGGGTTTTTAAAGAAATCCTTGTCATTTTAACATACAGATTAAACTCTGGTTTATATTAGCACATTAATATTTGACCTTAAGGAGAAACCTTAAATAGCTTTTAATTGATCATCTCACACACATATAACCAACCTAGCCACACACAAACTTGCTGAAATCTGCCCTTTTCTGACACATAGACTTTCTTAACACTTACTTAGACCCTCATATATCACACAAGCACATTTTTACCCAGAAACACCTCCTTCTACTAAATATATTTCCATGTCTAGAACCTTTTATTTTCTCTTTCCTATCTGCTGACACATTTTTGTTTACATTCTGAAATAACTCTTATGAAATTTTTGAATTTAGATAAATTACTCCATTTTAATAAGGTGAAATATGTTATTTACAGTACTCTGATTGAAACACAGCTGAAATTCTTGGATCCCTCTGTATGTGGAATTGCACCTGTTAGGACCCAATTTTTAGAAACCTTGCTTTTAGAAACCTTGATGACACAAAGAAATTTTAAATCCTTTTTTTCTTTTCTTTTTTTAATTTATTATTATTATTAT
>JAJEJO010005560.1:295173-318878 GCA_020662805.1 Glaucomys volans
ATTATTATTATTATTATTATTATTATTTTAGTTCATTGTACACAAATGGAGTAAAACTATCATTTTCTGGTTGTACACAAACCCTTTTTATTTACCAATCTATGAAAACACTAAATATGTTACCCCATGGAATTTAAGGAGTTAAGAGTACTAGATGTTATTTAACAGTTAACATTTTAACTTTGTAAATTAATCAGATGTCTCTAACAAACACATTTGAGTAATCCTATGTATATCAAATCTAATTTACTTATTTTACCGTAAAAAACAAAGTATCAGATAAGTGTATTGAACAATATCTGCCATTTCTTTCCTGTTGAAGAAAAGTCCTAGAAACAATTGATATTAGACATTTTATGGACATCAGCATTTTATTAATTTGACGATCTCAGAACTTGTGAGGTAAGTAATTTTAAAGACATTTTATGTTCATTTGTTTACCAAATTTAAATTGAACCTTTTTAAATCATGTAAATTAAAGGTATTTGAATCCATTTTTTAAATTTTAATTTCTTGAGTGTATTATTATTTATGTCAATTTTGATATCATGTACATGATTTTTGGACACACAATAGACAGACAACACGATATACACACAACACAATAGAAAAGGCCTTGTAGCTTCTTGTAGGTGAATCTCCATTGCAATGTAACAGATGTTCAAAAATAACTCTAGAGTTGAATAAAAATAGAACTGATCAAAAACCATTAACCTAGGTATGTAAGATCAAAATTGTGAGCTTGAAAAATATAGCATTTAAGAAAAGCAAGAGTTCTAGAAGAAAAAAAAGAAAATGGCCATTAATTATTTTAGTAAAATAGCATGCACGAGAAAGAGAAAGGCAGAGAGAGAGAGAGAGAGAGAAAGAAAGAGATAGAGGGAAAGAGAGAGAGAGAAAGCCTTAAAACCATTTTTCTGCATTGCAGCCCAGGAGAAGTTTAAAATGGACACTTATTTTCTTCAGTCTAAGGTTGGTCCCTTGCTGAGCCTGCTGACTTACATTCCAGTGTGGGCTTCAGCAAGGCTAGGGAGGGGAAATTACCTAGGGTTTTTTAAGCCCTTTTTCCCCTGGTCAGGTCAGGTTTGGATGCAGAAAATTATGAAACATTATCTCCCACTACTTTTGAGGAATGGGGCTGCTGTATCATACTCCTTACTGAGACATGCCACTGGCTATTGGGCTGGGTAGGGTTACTCCCTGCACACCCGCCACCTCCTGTATGGGGGCTTGAACATGTGCACAGGACCACATGGTGAGGGAGCAGAAGCAGAATCAATGGGGTAAAGGAGATGGAGGAGCAGGGACCAGAGGGCTCTCTGCTGCAGGGGACTGGTATGGGGTGGTTTGTTCAGGAAGAGCAAAGATCAGGTTTAGTGCACAAGAAAGAGGAAGCTTGAAGATAAGGAATCCCTTTCCATCTGCCGGCTCACTCACGGAAGTTGTATGCCATTAAATGGCCATTTTTGGATTGATTATCTAAAGGACACTGTGACCAATTATCATTACATAATGAATAAGTTTGGGGGTCAGGTGAAGGGGTTTAAGATTGTAGACACCCCAGGGGTGAATCTGTTGGAATGGAGGACCCAGATCCCATGGTAGGGACTGATACAGCCAAATCAGTGTCCAAGATGTCCTGAGGTCACAGACTAGTTGGCTGGAGACCAGAGGGCAGCACAGTGATGGGGGTCATCACCTGACCATGTGTGTGCTGGGCAAAAGCCGAGAGGGTTGAGGACCTGATGTCAGGATTTTCGAGAAAGACAGCGAAGAGGAGCTCCAACCATGAGGGAGAATCTCTACCATGAAGATCGGGGAACCACCTGTCAGATAAGGCCAACTAAGGGGCCAGCTGGAACTGTAAAAGTTGTGGCTGGGGAACCCCCACTCTTCAGTCATCTCGAGGGTGAGGATGATCAGCGGTCACGTCTCAGGTCAGGAGAGGAGTGTGTAAGTGGACTCAGGGAAAACTCACCAATCTGAAGCTGGTGGTGTGTGTGCAACAACCAAGTGTCTGTGCAAATGGAAGAGGAGACCAGTTTCTGGGGGGTCTGGGGCATCAGATGGGGTTCCACTAGCCTAAGGGTGGTAGGATAGCCCATCCAAGTCGAAGCACCAATGCTCAAGGAAAATGCGGCTCAGTTTGGGTCCCAAGGGGCTCAGACCCTTGAATCCAGGGGAGCAAGCACTCCGGGGTGCCCAGTCTGAGTCACAGCCCCAGTGATTGCACCCAGAAAACCACTCTAGACACGGGAGCAGAGATTTTATTAGGCGGACAATCAGAGTGTCCACTCTCAGGGCTGAAAGAAAGAGAGAGAATGTCGGGGGAGCTTCTCTTAAGTAGTGGAATTTTGTGGGCTAGAGATCAGGCCAGTGGCTGCTGAGAATGTTCGCAGGCTGACAGACTGACAGGTTGGCGAGTGGACCGATGGCTGGCTAGGATGTTCACAGGCTGACAATCTGGGTTGTGAGATGGGAGGGGGTGGAATACTGGCAGCAGCAAAATGACAGATCTGATGCCAATCATCATCATCATCATCATCATCATCATCATCAAGCCAGGTTCCTGCTCCTTACCATCTGCCCTTTATGATCTATCCACTGTCCCATCCGGCCCTCAGCTGGGGAGGGGCTTGCATATTGCATATCTGTTTGTAATTCTCTCTCACAGGGAGAACTTCATTGTTTTTTTTTTTTTTTTTAAGGATCACAGATCAATGAAATCTTTGCGAACTTGTCTGCAGTCAGTGCTCAGGCCAGGGAGAGGCTCAGAAGGATTCCCAGGTGCTGGTTGCCCTGGTCTCTCCCCTCCTGGAGCTCCAGGATGTCCTGCGTGCTGCAGAGCCGCCCTGTCCTGTGCTCTCCTTTCCAGTGTGGAAGTGAAGGGCGGGCGGTCCCTCTGGTTTTCATTTGCAGCCTGCACAGGCCTCAGAGGTGGCTGCGCCTCTGCTCTCACCCGTAATTGATCCCTCTGCACATCCCGGAGCTTTGAGGGGGACACACTTTCTCTTTGCTCTTCCTTGTGGGCAGCAGAAGCCCGACCTGAGGGCTGCAGGGATAGCCTGGGAGTCCCTGAATGTGATGGTGCATTTTAAAATTTAACTACCAAGCCCCCGGCCCAGGCAGTGATCTCCCTCTCTGCCTGGTGCCATTGCAAAGCCCGCTGCAGATGCTGGCCTCATGCGGAGGGGGCCAAGGTCAGTGGGCCTTGCCCTGCACTGATTAGGCTCACAGGCCCCTGAGCTCCTCAGGCTCTTTCTCCTGGAGCACAGTATTGAGAACAGGTTTTTGATTCAATTACTGTGATGGACAGGTATCCAGAGCCCAGACTTCAATTGAACAAAGTGTTTGTAAGGACAGGACAAAGTTCATCTCCAAGGAAGGAGGCTCACACGTGGACTGAGATACGTTCATTCTTTCATTTTTGCTATTTTATCTAACAAACGCCCAACACTCCTCCTGGGGTCCTTGCTGGAGCTGGTGAGGTTCCGGTTCTGAGGAGCCCTGGCGCTGGGCTGCCACTCTTCCAGGAAGGGGCATGGGGGACACACACACCAGGCCGTCAGAGGGGGCTCTGTGGAGGTCAGGTGTCCATCGGCGTTGAAGAATGACTGGCGTTTTACTCAGCTTTTCTCCTGCTGTGACTAAAAGACCAGACAAGAACAATTTTAGAAGAGGAAAAGTTTATCTGGGGGCTCACAGTTTCAGAAGTTTCCATCCATAGACAGTAGGCTCCTTTCCTCGGGGCTCCAGGTGAGGCAGAACAGCATGGCGGATAGGTGTGGTGGACTGAGGCAGCTCACATGGTGATCAGGAAGCAGAGAGGGACTCCACTCTCCAGATACAAAATATATACCCCAAAGGCTCGCCCCAATGACCCGTCTTCTCCAGCCACACCAACCACCTGTGGCTGCAGTCAAGGGAACAGGCCAGAAGGAGGTCCCAGTGCCAGCTCCTGCCCAGAGAGCTGGGTGGGGCCAGGTTTGTGTGCCCAGCACCAAGTCTTCCTGGCAATGGACCCCGGAGTGAGGCACACCCACCCCAATGAGGGACCTCTGCTCATTGATTTAGGGTCTGGGGGAGCTTCCTCTGCACATTTTGCTTCAAGAGAAGATGGAGGAGGGCCTTGCTGTGCCAACTGCGGTCAGCCACACCCCACGAGGAAGGGCAAGGAGTGGGCAGTAGGGAGGGGAGTTCAGAGCCTCGTGCAAACTGGAGCAGAGAAGCCAGGTAGTGAGCTGATGCTGATGCATCACCGCTGCTGCAGTCTAGCCTGTAAAGCCTGTCTGGGCAGGGACAGGAGGGAGCAGAGGTACTTTGGAAAGGACACACATCACTTGTTCAGCTGGCCACCACTGGACAAAATTCCATGAGGGCTGTAGGCCCTGCTGGCGAAGCACCTGAGGGACGGAGGAGCTGTCTGTCAGCCTGCCACTCACCAGTGAACCGTCCTACGAGCAGTCCTGAGCTCTTGCGGGCTTTCCCCAGCACGCCAGATGCCCCCATGCTGTGTCCAGGCACTTTGGTCTGTCTGCAACCTGTCCCACTGTTCTGGCACAGCCGGGTTGTGGACAACACCATTATAGATGGAAGTCAAGGTCAGGGATCTGTTTAAAGGTTGCTGTAGGAATGAAATGTCCTGTAATAGGTTCTGACCTAAGTCCAGAACCAGGTCGTCAGGATAGGAAGGGAAAGTTAGTGGTGGGATTAGCAGCCAGAGCCAGAAACCCACCCCCAGGAGGGAGGAGGCAGCAGAGTGGTGGATGTCAGAACACCCACTGGGGAGAAGAGACCCCAGACACAGGAGGGCAGGAATGGGACTCGGTGTTCTCCAGGTCAGGGGAGCAGCCCTGGGGGAGGCTCTGTCTCGGAGGGGTGGCTGCTCCTGGTTGGGGTGTGGATTGATCAGGAGCTCAAGCCCAAAGGTGGGAAGAGGACCCTGGAGGGGAGGGCAGCCAGGCAGGGTGGGAGAGAGCTGCAAGGGAGGAGAGGGAGGCCGGTGGGGAAGCAGGAGACAAGCCTGCACCTAGGCGGGTCTTCCTGCAGGTGGCGCAGCTGCTGGTGGCTGACTCTGGGCTCCCGAGTCATCTCTGACTTAAGAGACCCGTCCAAGGACACTGGCACCCGCAGTCAGCTCTGTCTGTGCTTCGCTGCCCAGAGGAGAGGAGAGGATGGAGTGCTTTCTGGTCAGTGGCCAGAGGACCCTTGGCTGACTGTTTTATTCTGGGGTGCTTCCCTTAATCTGGTACTTGAAGCTGCATAGTCTGGCTGCTGTCCCCAAGGCTGTACTTCCACAGCTCTCCATGTGCTAAGGGTCAATCCTGTTGTCCAGGTATGATCTTTTCCAGGCTCCCATTGACTGACAAGCCTGGCAGGGCGGGAAGAGGCCCAGGACAGCAGGGAGGGCCAGGCCTGGATGCTGCCCTGCGGTGACAGCAGAGGAGCCAAAGTCAGACTCTGCAGAAGTGATGAGGAGGTGTGTTGCTGTCCCAGAGGTCCAGTCAACATGTAGGGCTGGACTGAAGAACGGGAGTCAGGAGGGGCTGCCAGGACATGGCATCTGCTGGGGGAGAGGGACAGGTGAGGAAAGAGCACTCAGGGGACTCAGTGTCACTTCTGGAGTAAGTTTCAGTAGCAGACAATCCAGTTCAAGCCTGCAGGGCCCAAGCTGATACGGAGGCTCTTATCACTGCTTTGCCTGCGTCCAGGCGTCCAGGCCTCGCTCTGGAAGCAGAGGGAGGAGCGCTGAGCCTGCAGCTGGGCCCAGCTGTGAGGAGCTGGGCAGGGACCCTGGGGCTGACTGTGAGGACTTCTCGGGAAGATAGCAATGGTAGCCCGGAGTGGGCACACTGTGACCAGAGCCAGCTGGGTCGAGCGTGGGCGCGGGGCACCAACTCTGCCCGGGTGCTCCTGCTCTGCCCAGATGCCCTAGCTGCGTCTGTCCGTGTAACCAACAGGGTTTCTAGGAAGCCGAGGGCAGCCGAGCGTGTGCACCAGACAGCGGCCGGCCTACTGGACTCCATCTAAACGTGCCTACACCTCTTGTGACATTGCATAAATAAGGGGGTGGCCAGCTTCCTGCCTTTAAGTTTCCTGATGCCTCCTTTTCTCTTGTCTTCTCAGACATGAGGTCTTTCTCCATGGCTGTCGTTGGGTTTGCAACAAGTCATCTGCGGCTGTGATTGCAGAGTTCACACCGTGGGAAGAATCTGAGGAACTGTAAGGAATTTCTGTGCTGCTTTTCAAATACAAATTTAGAAAACCCTGATTCAGGGCTCTTACCATTGCATAAGTATCCAGTCCAATTCACCTTCAGTAGAGGATTCAGATAAAGTGGCTAAATGAGCTCCACCAGAGCAGAATGATCCAAAAGGAAAATAGAATAAACACGTGCGCGCGCACACACACACACACACACACACACACAGCTCTTCCTGAGCACTCAACATAAAGGCTAACATGTAGCTTGAAGGCGAGGGCACAATGGACTGTTTCTTCTGCCTAACTGCTCGCAGCACCCATGTCGCATCCACGTGGGGCTGCAGAGAATGGAAACCACACATGCGCATCTCTGCAAGCTCGGGTGAGACGGTTATTCCAGAGGAGGAAGCCTGCATCTGCCAGAGCCCAACATCTGCATCTGGAGACTGCACAGCCTGAGTCCAGCCAGGAGAAAATGCGGAAACCCCTGTCTTCCTCCATCAGCTGCATGCGACAAGTGGGGACGCCTCGACGGCTGGTGTCTGCAGAGAACCCGCAATGCCCACTGCCTTGCAGCTTATGTGTTGACCTTGGGCGGACACCCTGTGCTGAAGGCCGGGGTACATGTCTGGAGCCACCGCAGGTCCCCACCCTGAGACCCCGAATCTGCCTTCAACCTTGCTTCCTGCTCCCGGGAGGCAGAAGCAGAGTGAGCTTCTCAGGTCGCCCTGGGGTTAGGCGGGACAGCTGCTTGCTTTCTCTGCAGAAAGGCCCTCCCGAGCCTTCCCTTCCTTGGTGCTTCCTGCCATGACTCAGCTGCAGACATCAGGTGCAAATTGGCTTGAGAAGCGTGGACACCGTGGTCATTTCCTATCATGCATGATGAGATGCGCCGGCCCCTGCTCAGGTCCAGCCGCGCTCATGCACACTGCACCAACGCTGTTGGCAGCCCAGGTCTGGCAAATGTGTCCCAGGAGGAAAGGGAGGGTCCGCAGGGGAGGCTCGCAGATTGTGGGGTCGGGGAGGTATGTGCTGGGGCAGGACAGGCAGTGTGAGGAGAAGGCCAGACACTGAGGGCCCAGACTGAAGGCTCTTCTGGAGCACAACCCAGCTGGCTCCAGCCGCCCTCCCGAGGCTCTGCCCAGGCGCTCAGAACCTTCTAGACCTTGAGCAAAGGTAACAGGTGGAGCAGTGCCTCAGGCTCCCCTCCTGTCCTGCTGCACCCCTCCCTCCCTCTGGCTTTCGGCTGGTCCAACAGAAACCCCACATTACACCCCAAGGCATGTGTTCATGAGCCGAGGGCCTGGCTGCCTCTCCCTCCTCCCTGGGCAGCGGCTCTGCTCAGTCTCTGGAGTTTCCAATCAGACAAGGTCAGGTCTAAGGGGTCAAGTTCAGAAGAAATAGCCTGAGTCCCTGAGCCCCTCAGTCTGGGCCCTGGCAGTGACCACTCTCCTGCTCGCTCCCTGCTGCTCTGTGCACCCCAGAGGCCCTGCTCACTTCCCCTGCTCAGAAGGAAATAGCAGAGGACTAAGGGAAGTGGAAGGACCGTCCTCGTCCCCCTGTCTGTGTCCTTGGGTCAACAGACTCCTTGAACAAAGGGAGTGAGAAGTGGGCCTTTGGGTGCTTTTCAGGCTTAAAGAGACCCAGGGGCTGGGGATGTGGCTCAGTGATAGGTTGCGTGCCTGGCATGCTCAGGCCTGGGTTCTGCCCCAGCACCATGGGAGAGAGAAAGTCAAAGGGAGGGAGAGGGGCAGGGAGAGGGAGGGAGGGGGGGAGGGAGAGGAAGAGGGATAGAGAGGGAGGGAGAGGGGAGGGAGAGGGAGGAGGAGAGGGAGGGAAGGAGAGGGGAGGGAGAGGGAGGAGGAGAGGGAGGGAGGGAGAGGGAGAGAGGGAGGGAGAGAAGGGAGGATGAGGGAGAGGAGGAGAGAGAGAAGTAGAGGGAGGGAGGGTGGGGATGGGGGAAGCAGAGGGAGAGGAAGAGAGGGAGGGAGGGAGAGGAGGGAGGAAGAGGGAAAGGAGAGGCATAGAGAGGGAGAGGGAGGGGGAGGGAGGGAGGGAGAGAAGAGGGGAGGGAGAGGGAGCCAGAGCGGAGGAGGGAGGGGAAGTGGCAAGAGCAACTAGGCATGGAGTTATTTCTTGGGGTTTGGGCCTACAGTAAGCAGCTCCTAAAAATAGCCCATTACGTCAATGGTCAATTACCAGCTTCGTTTTCATTAAATAATAAAATAGTTGAACTTAAGTGACTTTTACTTTTTAAAATATAAATTTCTGGGACCTGGGGTTGTGACTCAGTGATAGAGCACTTGCCTAGCATGGCTGAGGCCCTGGGTTCAATCCTCAGCACCACATAAAAAAATAAAATATAAATAAAATAAAGGTTAAATTCACTTTTCAAAAAAATAAAATAAAATAAATTTCTGTGTTTTTCCTGTGTGTGTGTGTGTGTGTGTGTGTGTGTGTGTGCGTGTGGGTGTGTGTTGATGAATATATATATAAATGATGGACATACACTGACATTTAATGTGGAAAGTCCAATTTTGTTCAAATAACCCCTGAAATTTGGCAACGTGGACTTTAAAAATGTATACATGTTTTGACCAAGAAATCACTCCCTTTTAAAGTGTAAAATGTTTTAAAGAAACTAGAAAGTAATTAAATGTATCCTAAGTTGGTGCACACAAGTATTTATTTTAGTATGTTTTTAAAAAGGGAAATTAAAACAATGTATAGATATAATACAGTGCTGGTTAAAACAAACAGTGGCTCATCATGTACTCATTAAAAACCACTTGCAGGAGAAGACTCAACAGCAAGGGGATGTTTAGCACAGTTAAAAGTGTATGTTACATAATTCTAAGTGCCTTATAATCTGGACGTTGCAAGAAAAATATATATACAATATAAAAGGGAGAGATTGTATATACAAATTTTAAGAAGGGATTATTTTGAAATGGTTTAATCTTCATTTTCACTTTTCTTTCTTGCACTTTCTTAATTATTCCCAATTCTGTAATATGTATGCATTAAGTTTGATCAGCAAAGAATAATAGCTATCATGCAAAAAGTAATCATCTTTTGTGTAGGGTTTCCTGATGTTTGCTGGTGTCAGAGAGCATCATGGACATTGATTATGCTGTGTACATGGAAAGGCTGCAATTGTGTTATGCTCTGATATGTGTGTACCCAATAAAACCGTCCTGGCCCTCATGACAGCAGACTGAGGGCCGTGTGTGTGTGTGTGTGTGTGTGTGTGTGTGTGTGTTGCACAGGGCACCTATCCTCCAGCAGCTCTCTCTCCAGCCTCCCTGATCTGCCCACCACTCAAACTAACCCACCAAGCTCTGCTTTTTGTCACTCTGCCATTGTAGCTTAGCTTACATTTTCTGCAATTTACATAAATGAAATCCTATGGTCTATGCTTTTCCGCTGCCTGTTTTCTCTCATACACAATGATCACTTCAGAATCCGAGTCCTGGCAGGACAGCAGGTCATCGCTTTTCTTCTCCAGCAGTCTTTCATGCTATGGATGGGACAGTTTGCTTCTGCATTCCCAGTTGATGAGCATTCTCCAATTTTTTCATTACAACTAAAGGTAGTATCAATAATAGTGCATGTCTGTCTGAGCTTCCACTCCTGGGTAATCATCTAGGAGTGAGATGAATGGATCATATGGACCTTGTATTATTCTCTTAAGAAATGTCCATATTTTTCCCAGTGGCTCATGCCATTTTATTTCCCTAAGCCAGCAAATGAGAGTCCTAGGTGTTTCCTCCTCCTCAGCACCTGGCATGGCCACTCTTGTTAATTGTTAACCATTGTAATGTAAAGTGACGGTGTCTTCTCTTTATGATTTTAATTTACATTTTCCTAATGACTAAATGACATTGAATATTTGCCCTACATACATCTTTTTTAGAGGAGTGCCTATTAAATATCGTAAGAAAGAAATATTTCTCAATTCATTCTGAGGCCACAACTACTCTGATACCAAAACAATTTACAAGAAAAGAAAAACTACATGAGCATAGATTCAAACATTCTAAACCAGATTTTAACCTGTGTCTTTAAATCATGTGAAAAGAATAACACATCATGACCAAGTAGGGTTCATTCAAGAAATCCAAGGTTTGCATAAAGCAAAGGTGTTAACCAAGGAGATGCTGCATGATGACCTCAAGAGACACAGAAAAGTCATTTGGCAAAATCCAACATTCTTTCCTGATTTTTAAAAAATCTTATGCAAATTATGGATAGAGACGAGTGCCATCTAGTCTCTTAGCTAGATGACAAAATGCATCTAGCTAAGAGAAACTACAAGCCAGGCATGGTGGTGCACATCTGTAATCCTAGCGGCTTGGGAGGCTGAGACAGGAGGATCGTGAGTTCAAAGCCAGCCTCAGCAAAAGCGAAGTGCTAAGCAACTCAGTGAGACCCTGTCTCTGAATAAAATACAAAATAGGACTGGGAATATGGGCTCAGTGGTCAAGTGCCCTAGAGTTCAATCCCTGGTACCAGAAAGAAAAAAAGAAAGAAAGAAAAAAAAAGAAAAACTGCATATAACATCCTGCTTAGTGAGTAAAGACTACAGCTGCTCTTCTGCCTCTTCAACATTGTGCTCAAGATCCTAAACAGTGCAATAAGGAAAGAAAAAGAAATAAAATTCATTGTGATTGAAAGGGAAGAAGCAATACTATCTTTATTCACAAGCACTATGTCTGTGTGGAAGATCTAGTGGAATATACCAGAAAAGTTCTAGAACTAACAATTGAGTGTAACAAGACTTCATAACAGAGAAACAGCACGCAAAAAATCCATATACTAGCAATGAACAGTTGGATTTAAAAATTTTAAATCCCACTATGTACAACAATGTCAAAAATACAAAAGAGACTAAATCTTATAAAAGTATAAAATGCCTGTAAAATGAAATTGACAAAAAGTTTAAGAGATCTAAATAAATTATATGCAGACCATATTCTTAGAAATTGTTCAGAAATTATTACTAAATTATTTCTCCCCAAATTTTTCTACAGAGCCAAATTAATTCCAATAAAAATCTAAATATCTTTTCAGTTTGTAGAAATAGATGAATTCTAAATTTTATACAGAATTTCTAAAGATCCAGAGTTACATATGCAACCTTTTAGAATGAAACTGGAGAAGCAAAACCAGCTTCTTCCAGAACACACTACCAAGCCAGGGCAATCAGGACAGTGGGATTTGGAGTGAAGATGGACTCACAGGTCAGGGGAACAGAATGAGGTCCAGTTATAGACCCACACCTGCATGGATTGATGAATTTCCACCAAAGTGCAAGGGGATACCATTGAGAAAATATTGCCTTAGTGTTTGGCAATGACCAATTGTGAAAACGAAAAACAATCGTTCCATATCTTGAATCCATATTAAAATACAAACACAATCCAGCCAACCCAAGGACCTCGATGAGCCGAGCTGTCCTCCCTGACCTCCATGTCCTTACCCTCCCTGGTCTCCACCCGAGGTAGAGGACAACCGTTAGCAATACTCCCTCTGGTGTTTCTTGCTGTGACCATCACCACCATTACTCAGAGGGTCAATGAGGGGATGCAGAAAAGACAAACAGACACACACAGAGAAAACGCTGGGGCCAGGGGTGGTCAAGCCCTGGTGAGGCTTGCCTGACCCCAGAGCTAGCTCAGCAAGTTTATTATGTAGGTCTGGTCATCAGAAGGTCATTTCTGAGAAAGTCTTAGCAAAGCAGGCAGTGTGAAGGGTGCGGCGAAGCTCGTGAGAAACTGAGGTCATCTTGTCATGCCAAGAATTCTCTACCCCCGTAGCTGGCATCTGAATCTGAGGTTGTGAGAGTTAGAGCCCACCTTTGCACACAGCTGCCTACCTATGGCTGGCGTTACCATAGCAACTGGGGCATCTTGACCTGCACTTTTGTGTAGGAAGCTCCCAGCCCAAAGGCAGCCATGAGGAAATCAGAGACAGGTTCACACCACTGCTCCCCAGAGTCTCTGAAGTGTGAAACCTGAAGCAGCAAGCTTTCAGGAAAGAACATTTGTCATCACGGACTAGGCAAAGTTGCGCGATGGAACCTTTAGAAGCAAGATCTCACAAGACAAATCAACAGTCTGGACTTCATGAAGTCAGATGCTGATGCGTTCTGAAGAGTTTTTAGAAGAGAGAGAAAAGACGAGTCTCAGAATAGGAAGAAATACAAATATCTGACAAATGCTCATTCCCAGCATATAGAAAAACTCTCAAAACTCAATGTAATAAGAAACAAATGATCCGAGGAGGAATGGCAGTATGTACATTTATTAAATTGCAGTTGGCCACTCCGTATGTGCAGTGTGTGTGTGTGTGTGTGTGTGTGTGTGTTATATGTGGCTCTTTCCTTATTTGTCATAGTTTCAGATGTTGTCATTTTAAACATCAACTGCTTGGTCAGAAATGGGAAGCTTCCTACATTTTTTTCATACTTTGAGTAAAGGGCGTAGGACATTCACTGAGATTCTCTTCTCCCGTGGAGTGCTCGGGAACACAGCAGCAGTCAGACGTCGCCATCTCCATTGGTGACTCACTCACCCTTTTCCTTAGTTTAAGGGTAAAAGACATCAACCTAACAAAACACAATTTAACACTCATGGGCAATTTTGGTGCAGCTGATATTTTTTCTAGGTCACAGGGCTCCGTGGGGCCTTGGGGTGGAAGGCGGCTGAGCCTGCAGCCAGCCAGCCCAGCCCTGCTTCCCACAGACCACAGACGTGGTAAGTGTGGACGCCCACGTCTCGTGGCGGCTTCCGCAGGCCATCTGTGGTGGAATGGTTTCAGCCGCTCTGGTAAATAAAATGGGTGTAAATCTGAGGGGATACTGTTCCGAATTTCTGTGCTGATGATCTGTAAGTAAATATTTTGACCCAAACTGCTGCATATGCCCCGGTGTGGGCTTCCTTTGAAGTGAGTTCACCCAATCCAGCATGCTACAGTTAATCCCCCAAGAGGATGGAAATGGGTCCCTTTTCCTAGTGTCCAGCGGGCCCTTAGCCACGGGAGTATTTCTTCAGATGATTTGCCCAGCTAGTGCCTAAGATAAATGGGATCAGTAAGTAGCTCATTGCCAGGAAGCATTGCATGTGGAGGCTACTGCGTGATAGGAGGGGGCACTGGAATCCTAGGACATGCACTATCCATGTTAGAACGCTCCCTGTCGTCCACGGTGGATGAGAGTGGGTAGGGGGCGGCACAAGGCAAGAACCAAGGCAAGAACCCACAGGGCTCCAGGTCAGGGGGCATGGGGAAGAAGGAAGGCTGCTGGTCCTTCTGCCTGAACTGGAGCGTCTTCCTCATGAGCAAGGGGACACCATCTCTTACTGATCCATGGTGCCCCTGAGAGAACTGTAGAGGCAGAAGGGACTGCGTGGATCCGGTGGCAGACGGCACCAGATCTGCCGAGAAGCTCCCGGGTCCCTTCCGATGCTGGTCTTTATCCACTTGGGTGTGTTTGCACACATGCACACACACAGATAGATGTAATGACACCTACGTATAGTAAAATCTTTATATCATGAAATGTCTGCGTAACCACATCGCTGCACACTGAGTCTCTACATTCCGAAACCTCACAACAGACGCACAGGCTCACACTCAGCCACAGCGAGCCGTCTCTGCCCGCGCTTCGCTAGGTGGGCTGACACGTGGGAGGCCCCATTCCCGAGAGGCCTCCGTCCCTGGGACCATCCTGGCCATGTTGCTGCGCTGCTTAACCACTTGGGATCTCACATTCTGGGGTCCCTCGTGGGGGGTCCCTTGTTCAGCACAGTCATTTCTGGACCTCTATCAGCAGGTGTGGAGTTTTCCTGGAGGCAGACACTCGGGGAAAGCGGAAAGGAGCTGCGTCACGGCAGGCCTGTGGCCCGGGCCCGGCACAGGTCATGACACCTTCCCGTCCCCAGCCTGGAGATTCGGGTTGTGATGGTGGATCTGGTTGTCAATTTGGCTGAACGAGGGCCTGCTAGGAGGCACTTGGCTGGGTGTGTCTGTGAGGTTTCCAGAGAATATTGGCGTGTGTCAGCAAGTGTGGGGAAGACCCACCTGACCGTGGGCAGCGCCGTCCAGTCGTGCAGGCCTGGAGGGATGATGGCGGGCTGGGGAGGCTCAGCAGCTCACGGTCTCTCTGGAGAGGCTGCTGCTGCTGCCTGGAGCTGTCCCCCTCTGGTCTTCAGTCTCCACACCATCTTGCACCCGCGCCTCTCCAGGGGCTTCCCGCCTGCCTGGGCTGCTCCATCAGTCCCTTTGGTCCTCAGAGCCCCAGCTTCCCTGGCTCTGCAGCCTGCAGGTGCCATCATGGACCCACCTGGCCTCTGACCATGTGCGCCCACTTCTACACCTGTGTACAGTGGGCAGACGCGCGTGCACGCACACACTCACGTGCACGCACACACTCACGTGCACACACACACAGGCCACAGGCGTCAGTTCTCTGCAGAACCCTGATGTCATTCGTCCCATTGCCACCTGAGCATGCGGAGACTCCGGAACCTGTGAAGGGCTGCTTCTGAGTCCACAGAGGTGAGTCAGGAGGGGCAGCAGCCAGGCCTGTCCTAGCTGAGGCTCTTCCTGGACTCTTCGGGGGAGGATTTGCTCAATTCTCGGCACTGTTCATGGTGCTGAAAACCTAACAGAACAAAATGGACCAGATTCTGTTCACATGGAGCCTGCGCTGCCGTAGGAGAGGCGCTGAAGAGGACGGAGCCAGAGATGGTGCAGGGGAGGAAGGGCAGGGACAGGGTGAAGGCATTTGATTCCGAATGGTAGCCCGTGATAGCCTCCTGAGGAGTGAGCAAGGAGCCGTGTGAGAGAAGAGCCTTCCAGGCAGAGCACACAGCTGTGCAAAGGGCCTGAGGCCAGGGCCTGGGGGACCGTGTCTGAAGTCTAACACAGCTCTCAGCATTTTAGCCAGAAACCCCTCATGCTCTGAGGGGCACCAAGGACTTCCTGTGAGGCATGACAGTGAAACAATATGTAAAAACTACATTAAGATGTGTATTTTATGCTGGGGTATGCTTTCTAAAGCAATTTTTATCTTGTTTTCGTTAGTTACACATAACGCTAGGGTGTTCTTTGATACCTCACATATAATGGAGCATAATTTCTCATTGTTCTGGTTGTACATGATGCAGAATCCCACCTGTCATGTAGTCATATGTGGACACATGGTAGCAATGTCTGCTTCACTCTACTGTCCTTCCTGCCCCCATCCCCCTCCCCTCCCGTCACTCCATTCTACCCAATCTAAAGTAACTCTAGCCTTCCCTAGCCAACCCCCCACCCCGGCCCCTTCCCATTGTGAATTAGCTCCACATATCAGAGAAAACATCCAGCTTTGGTTTTGGGGGATTGGTTGATTTTGCTTAGCAAATTAGTACAACCATTATGGAAAGCAGTTTGAAGATTCCCCAAAACACTTGGAATGGGACCACCACTTGACCCAGCTATCCCACTCCTTGGTTTATACCCACAGGACTTAAAATCCACATACTACAGTGACACAGCCACATCAGTGTTTGTAGCAGCTCAATTCACAATAGCTAAACTATGGAACTAAACTAGGGGCCCTTCAACAGATGAATGGATAAAGAAAATGGAATATTTCTACTCAGGTATACTTTTAAAGCTGCAAATTTTCAGAATTTTCAGAACTTTTCTTCTGCCTAAAGCAAGTCTTCCATGTCCATTCCGTGTTCGGCAGGGTGACATTTAGCTCTGGGGAAGCATTTGCATGAGATTTTGCACTTGTGGCTTTCTCTAAACTCTGACTTGAAACAATGGAGCAGGAGACAGACCTGGCCCTGGTCTGACTCCTCCTTTCTTGTGGTGAGATGCTGGGTCAGCAGACCTCTCTGCACCAGCCCTCGTCATCTGTAATAGGGATGGTGTCCTTTGTCCCTGTTACGGGGCGCAACTTAATAACAGACTGTTCACCACTGAGAAGTCCAAATTTGAGAGTCTTTATTAAGCTGGCCGGCTGACTGTCTCACACAACACCCCAAAATGGCTATTGGGAGAGCAGCCCTTGACCATAGGGTTTCAGGGGTTCTTATACTAAAAATCACATCAATCATAATTGTCTGTTGCTATGATTCGAAATTCCAAACTTACATCATGAAATCATCAGCAGAGGGGGAAGTGGGTCAAAATGACCCTTACCTAGGTACAAACAGAAGAATTGTTGCTAATGGTTACTAACATAGGAATCAAAAGTGAACAATTTTTCATCACATAAGAATCACCATTTTGCATTGTTCAACATGTCATGCTAAGTGACCGAGGTGGGGCGTTCCCATGGGAGAAGCTAAGCAACTGTTGATGGGTACAGAGGTGGGTGTTCCCATGGGAGAGGCTCATTTCCTACATACCATGGAGTCTCAGAGCAAAATGGAGTCTGTTTAGTCGTTGCCCACATAGCCTGGCCTGGAACATCTCCATGGGGCCAAATCTGTCAGCCCATCAGATTCCCCACTGGTTTTATGTACATAATCAAATCAATGATTATAGGTGATTGTAGTGGGTGTGTAACACCATTAGCTTAACAGATTGGATTTTATTTTTAATATATTTAAACAGCTTATCACTCATGGCCTGATTAAAAACCCCAACATAATTAGAATGAGAGGTCCCGCCATTGTGGGTTATTAAAGTAATTAACCAGGGGGACCAAGACAACAGATTTTGGTATCAATTTGCCTCAGGTTTTCAGTTTTTTTCTCCCTTTTTTGAGTCTTTTTTAATCAAAGATAAATTATCACGAATGACACCTGAGTGGTCAGTATAGAAACAACAGGTCTCCTCTACGGCCATATGTGATTCTCCTTGTTTCAAAAACAGCAAATTTAACCTTCTTTTGTTTTGTAAAAGTACCACAGCAAGTGAATCAAGGGAATATTTTAAGTGACTTACAGAGTTTTTTTAATTTACTTAAGTCCAGATCTGTTTGTCTAGGTAAAGTTTTGAAATTTTGGTTTCCTGTAATGAGGGCAGTGGTCCCTACAGCTGTGGACCCAGTTAAGCTTATTTCCACTAGGAGGGGAGTTGAGACAGGGGCCGCTTGTTTAGACATTAGCCCCTCCTCCCCTCCCCATCATAACAGTACACCCGGGGAAGGACGTGAGCAGCGACACAGACTTCACCCCATTAGTAATCTCAAAAAGCTAAAGGGCCAGGCATGGAGTTACTCCTGATGTAGTCCAAGCAAGAGAAAAAGACATGATTAACAGTTTTCAGTCTTATCTTTAGAGGGTGGTGGGGGTCTCTGAGGGCTGCCTATGTTTCTGTTGTCTTGACTCAGACGCCATGAGTCTAGGTTGTGAGTGATTCCCCTCCATTTCAGCCGGGTGTTAGTCTTTCTTTCTGGAACAATTCAACATAGACACAGTCTCCTGGCTGGAATAGGTGCTGGAAATCAGTGGTCTCTTGGAGCTGGTTCTCTTGCAAGTTGAACCTGCTGGAGAGACTTAACAACAGGTTGGAACAGGAGTAGGTTATCTTGGTAAGGGTGGAGGAAGGGCTCTGGAAGCATCAACTTTTTAATTTCTCAGAGATTGCCTCCAACTTTCTGGACCCAAACTGGCCTTTATTTCTGTGATTCAACCCAATTACCTATCTGTATTGACTGTCTTTTAAATTTTTTATTACCCTTTTAATTTTAGGGACTTCTTACTGCTGTAGGGAAAAAGGGGTGATGACCACTCTTGCTGCTTCAAGCTGAGAGGGGGTGACATGGGGTGGGGCAAGCAGGTTGAAGTACCTGTTTAGAATCTGGGTCTGTCTAGGGGTAAAAGTCTGGTTCTATGAAGGACACAAAAACATAAGTACAAAATAAATAGCATCTGGAACGTGTCAATGAAATCATGAAGGTGATGGAAATTAATAATCTCTTACCAGGAGGTGGAAGAGCTGAGATGATGTCGCATAAAAAGGCCTAACAAAGCCTAGCAAGGCTGGAGAGGATGAGGCCTTTGTTTGTAAATCTTTAACACTGTCAGAGTTCTCAGGAATGTAAACACAACATTTAGCTAAGTCACCTAATGTCATCTGATTTTTGTAAAGCATCTTTTTATTGGCATGACCTCTGTGTTTAGGAGAAATCCTTTATTTTTGTTACCTAGAGAATCATACTAGCTAGAGAATCATAGTAGCAAGCATTGATTAGCCTACCTTCT
The DNA here is from genome assembly GCA_020662805.1 of Glaucomys volans. NCBI lineage: Eukaryota > Metazoa > Chordata > Mammalia > Rodentia > Sciuridae > Glaucomys > Glaucomys volans. The sequence goes on from JAJEJO010005560.1 coordinate 313,587, forward strand.
TTGGAGGTTAGGAAGATCTGTAGGCCTTAAACTGACTAAAAACTTATAACTCTGGCAGTTTCTTTTGATAGTTATCAGGCATTTTTGTCTAAGAATCTTTTTTGTCACCTCCAGTTTTACTTATTTTAGGGGAACTAACACAAGCGTACATCTGAAGTTACATTAAAATAGCTATTGTTTTGTTTTTAAAATGTCCAGGAGTGACTGTATTTTGTTTTAACTATTTTTGCTAGTTGTTTAAGATAAAGTTGGTCAAATAGACCTTGTTCCTGTCTGTTTTTAAGAGTCAGCTGAGTTCCCATAGGGGTCACTGATGGGGAACTTGAGAGCAGCTTCTTAGCTCCTTTAGTGCCATTTGCCAGGTAGGGTCTCCTTGATGAGGTGGCTTCCTTTGGAAGCGTCAGGGACGTCTCCCTTTTCCAAGGACCCTCTCCTGCAGCAGGTGCACTGATTGGCTTTTTATCCTCTAGTGGTCTCATCAATCTCCCTGATCGGGAGGTCGTGTGGCCCAGAGTTGCAAAGCTCCTCAGAGAAGTTCTCTTGTTCCCTGGGTTCAGGCTGACTCTGAGGGCAAGAGCCAAATATTGGTTTTCTTGGCCCCTTTATTTTAATCTTAACCTTTAAGTCTTGATCTTAAACATCCAGCAAGCCAGCCTCACCAGTCGTACAGTAAGAGTCCTGGGCTTTAACTTTACTGTCTATGACTTCACAGTTATTTACTTACCCACTTTATTTAATTGGGGCCTATTATCTATCCTATAGGTGATGGCTTATTATCTCAGATTGATTGGTTTGTTCTTGAAGCAGTCCCTCTGCAGGACATCGATCAGTCGACAGCTGCAGAGTTTACAAGGAAAATACAAAATGGAATTGCAACAGTAAAATCGTATTTAGTTGTGTAATAGCTATCTTAAATTTTGGCTGAGCTGTATATTATATCTCCTGTTTGAAATAAGTAATTTTACAGCAAAAAAACAACCTTTTGAATATAATTTAAACGAGCTGAAGTCTGGCTTATCTCGGAGCCATTGTAACATGTAGTAAGGTGGGAGGCAGAGCCCTAACTCAGGTAAGGCGGGCTCTTCATAAATCCTAGGTAAAGTCGTCTAATTCTGAAGCTGAGCTTTGCCTCTTTTTTAATTGTCATTTTACAAAGTTCACATATACTGTTTCCTAGGTCCATATGAATGTGAGCACAATATGATATTATATCTAAAACATGAATCAAAGAAAACTTTTAACTTTCCTTTTGTGTAGTAAAGTGGCAAAGTGTTTTCCTGTTTCATAATATTAACCTTTAAATAGATCAGGCTCTTATTATCTTTTAGAAATTTATTTACATTTTTATCCTAGTGTAGAAGGTAACTTAAGGTTCAGATCCAGTTACAGAACATTAAATGATATAAATAAATCTGCAATAAAATTTACAATTTTTATAAGTTTAAAATTACCGTTATCAACAAGTTTAGTTTAGAGAACAGCAGCTTGATAGATTTTTGACTTTAAAAACTTGTATACCTGGAGGATATGAACACATTAGTATGCCAGACTGACATCTATATTAATCAAATTTAGCTTTAAAGGACACTTAGACTTTGCAATATACTGCAATACTCTAAAATTACAGTTGTTGCTTAACCAGAGTTGTTCAAACCCCCAATTTTAAGACTAGTTGTTCTAGAGAATAAAGCTTAACAGACAGAAGGTTAAGAGAAAATTAATGTTTTAAGAATTATTGGGTATTTTAGTATATAGACTGAACTTTGGTTTATATCAGTACATTAATATTTGATCTTAAGGGAAAAAACCTTGAATAGTTTCAAATGTTGTGTTACATATATATACATACATATATATACGTAACATATATATGTAACATGTAACATATACATGTTACATATATACACATATATACACATATTTATAAACATATATACATATATATGTAACACGTATATGTTACATAGGTTACATGTATATATATATGTATGTGGGGACAGGTGGGGAGGGCTGCAGCAAGGGTCACCATATATATATATACCTTTTAAAATTTACCCTTAATTTACATTTTTAATCTCGTAATTAGACCCTCTTGTTGGGGGGGTCCTGAATGCAGGTCTGGTTTTCATCAGGGAGGTGCGGGTGCCAGAGAGCCAGGCAGACAGAGTGAGCATAGGCAAGAGGACCACCTGGGACGTGGCTGCTGCTGCGTTGGTTTGCAGGAGACTGTGGGTGTGCATGCATGTGTTCGTGTGCATGCATGCATGTGTGTGCATGTGTGTACATGCGTGTACATGTGTGTGTGTGTGTGTGTGTGTGTGTGAAGAGCAGAGAGGAGCTGGGATGAGACCACAGAGCCCTGAGTGTGCACGGATCTTTCCCAGTTACCCTCCCTGCACCAGGATCCCTGCCTCTGGCCAGATGGCGGTGATCTCCACCGGAAGGCTCCTCCAGTGAGGACCTCAGTGCCCTGCGGGATGTGGTCTCTGGTGAGTGGGGCTCGGCACCCCGCCCCTTGGTATTGGTTGGCACAGTCGTCCACACCAGAATGGAAACTTGTGGACGGGAGCAGCGTGACTCAGGAGAGAAGGAAACCAGCAGGGGCTGGGAACAGTGGGGACAGCAATGTCCTTCAGAAAACAGGCAGCCAGGAGCAGGGCCATGACGGGGCAGGGGATGTGGAGGGCAGCCAGGAGCAGGGCTGTGATGGGGGCAGAGGACAGGCAGCCAGGTCAGGGCTGTGATGGGGCAGGGAACAGGCAGCCAGGTCAGGGCTGTGATGGGGCAGGGGACGTGGATTTGCTATTGTCACTACTTTGTGAATTCTTGAGTTCCCAGTGGAAGCACTGCCCAGGGTGGGTCACCGTGAGGCCGGGTGGGAGGTGGCAAGAGGAAGCCCAGGCTGAGGACGGCCTCAGAGCAGCAGGACAGGAAGTGGCCTGGAGACAGTCAGCGCTCTGGGCTGTGGGGAGGGCTGCAGCAAGGGTCACCAGGCTGGCTCCCCCTGGGGCATGGGTGGCGTCACCCCACAGCCACTGGAGTGTTCGTGGGACACTTCCGGGAGACATCAGCCGAGGGGTTGGAGGAGGTTCTGAATCCAGGGAGGAGGAGGGCTCTGGCTTCTTAGAGCGAGGCAAGGTCTCTGGTGGCCAGGAGGACCTCCCAGGAGGGACAGTGGCCCTGCAGTGTGTGCCCACGCCACCTGCCGACTCCTCCTAAGGGTCCCCAGGCCATGTGTCCTGCCCTCCTCTGAGGGCGTGAGGGGGAGCAGGAGGTCATCTGTCTTCTGTTCCTGCTGCTCTGGGAACCTGCCGTCTGCTCCCATGGGCGGCATCACAAGGACAGTGGGGACTCGCAATGCAGAGGGAAGGGCAGCCCCCTGCTCCCTCTCGGTGGGCTTCTCTCGCACTGATGTGAGGGGCTGGGGCCTGGAGAAGGTCCCCTGGACCTGCCTGAATCTGGGGCCCCAGTAAGTGCTGTGCGTCTTCTGATTCCGATGCTGCGATGCCAGGCTGCGCTCTCAGGCCGTTGGGGACAGGAGGACGGGCCGAGTCCTTGCAGGCAGGAACGAAGGACAGTTTCCAGAGCCCGCCTTTCCTGACTTCCACTCACCAGAGGCCATACTTGCTTCCGCTTCAACATAAGGGACCTGGCGGACCCAGTGGGTGTCTGCCATTGAGCAGGATCCTTGCCTCCCTGGAAGGGGCTGGGTGGCCGTGGCGTGGGCAGAGTGGAGGGAGCCGGGATGGTGGGAGAAGAGGGCACAGAGCAGAACCTCTGTCCCTGGCAGGGTCAGACGGGGCGGCCAACCCTCAGGTGATTTGGTCAATTGGTGAGGATTTAAAAGGCAGTGAACACGGTGCCCATGTGTCAAGGGAGCGTTTGCTTCTGGGGTTCAATGCGGTTCCTCCTGGTGCAGAGTGGTTGCTGGGCTCCGTCTCTTGACCATATGATGAAGCCGCGGTAGTTGCTGCTGCGCTGCAGATGGGAACGTGTGTGTGTGTGTGTGTGTGTCGGGAGATTCTGGATGGAGAAAGCCAGCAGACTCAGGTTGGGTCTACCGTACTGCTGCATCTGAACCCGTCGCCTCCTTCAGATCCAGGACGGGAGGACTGTGAATCAGATGACAGCCATTGGCTCCAGCAGTTTCCACGGGTTCTTTTTAAGCAATTTTTTTTTTTATTTTTTGGTACTGGGGATTGAACCCAGGGGAACTCCACCACTGAGCCACACCCCCAGCCCTATTTTGTGTTTTATTTAGAGACAGGGTCTCACTGAGTTGCTTAGGGCCTCACTAAGTGCTGAGGCTGGCTTTGAACTCGCCATCCTCCTGCCTCAGCCTCCCAAGTGCTGGGATTACAGTCATGTGCCACCACGCCCGGCTCTTTTTAAGCAATTTTATGTGCAGCTCCAGGCTGACTGTACAGAATTAAATCCTCTGTCATACTTCTATTTTTTTTGTTTCTAGCTTAAGTATCATAAGACATAAAGAAAAGTGTGATAAGGAGGACAGAGTCTATGTTCCCTGAGATCCAAGCTTCACTGGTGGGACTGTTGGTGTTATTTGCCTAGAAAAAGCCATCACTTTAAAACAGATCCTTAAAATAATGAAAGATCATTATAATATTGTCTCAAAAACACAAAGGAGATGCATATTTTAAATGCCTTTTTTATATTAAAATGTTAAAATTTGTTCTAATTTGTTATACATGACAGTGGAATGCATTAATACATTTTGATAAATTATGAACATAAATGTAGTGCAGTTTCTCATTTTTCTACTGTACATATTGTAGGATCACATGGGTGGTGCAGTCACATGTACATGAGGTAAGAAGGTCTGCCTCACTCTACTGTCCTTCCTACTCCATACCCCTTCACTCCCTTCTACCTGATATAAAGTAACTCTGATCTTTCCTCGTGCTCCCCCCTTATTGTGAATTATCATTCACATATCAGAGAAAACAGCCTTTGGTGTTTGGGAATTGGCTTACTTCGCTTAGCATAATATTCCCAACTTCATCCCTTTACCTGCAAATGCCATCATTTCATTCTTCTTTAATGCTGAGTAATATTCCATCATGTACATGTGCCACATTTTCTTTATCCATTCATCTGTTGAAGGGCATCTAGGTTGGTTCTATAAAATAGCTATTGTGAATTGAGCTGCTATAAACATCAATGAGGCTGTGTCACTGTAATATGCTGATTTTAATTCCTTTGGGTATAAACTGAAGAGTGGGATGACCGGGTCAAATGGTGGTTCCATTCCAAGTTTTCTGACGAATCTCC